>JACSVZ010000014.1:55539762-56094762 GCA_014706295.1 Lycocorax pyrrhopterus obiensis
ATACAAACAAAGCTAGCACTTCAAAATCAAATTTCACCAAACCTTCAAGCCTATTTTTATAATCTTCTTGGTACAGAAGGACTGATGGATTTTTATTCATTTGGAGTCAAAAGTTGTGGAAGGACTGGAAAGAAAAGTTTCATTCTGGCAAATATAAAACTGAGCTCTTACCTTTTGGTAAAAGTTACACTTCAACAGCATGTGTAGTCTTACCTTGGCAAAAATCTGAATCTCAGCTTGTTTTCTTTCTCCAATGTATGCTTGTCTGCATTTATGATGTCAGGCTGCTTCCTACAGTGAAAGATTAAATTGATACTAAACGCCAATAAGAGCCCAGGAATGGGAATGCTAAACGCCAATAAGAGCCCAGGAATGGGAATGCTAAACTGAAGGAAAAAAAGTTACTTTTCTGCTGTTGCTTATGACAAAAAAGTGCAGTAAAACAATAGTCATTGCATAACATTTACCTCATTGTCCTCTTCTTAGAATTTTATTCTGAGCTAAGACCAACTGTAGCTCAATATTTTTAAGGAAAAGGAACAAAATCAAATGCTTAAACCACTAGGCAGAATTTAATACAGCAGTGTTGGTTCAGCTCCTATCTCAATAAAAGGGATTGCTTTTATCTTGAGTATTAGTAAGTTGAACAGGAACTGGATATGTTTTATTCCTTCCTTTTTTAATATTTTATCACTTAGGGTACATACTTCGACCTATAATGGCAAGCAGCTATGCCTGATAGAGACCAGTGAAAGGAAAGATGAATAGTATCCAATTCAGTATTTTATCTCCAGTGACCATGAGATGATTTAAAATTGATTCAATTGAGTGAAGTGCTTTATTCTTTCTAATAATACGGTATTTTCTCAAAATGAGAAGGCCAACCCTACTCCGTTTTCATAGTTAGCCTACATGGATTGCTTTCCACTTTGGTGATATGAGATCCCAGCTAGCCCTCTCACTTCAATCTGTTTGTATCAGAGTATGTTTTACTGTATCTCTCAAAATTACTGTTTGTCCTTCAGCACAGGCAAAGAAAGCTTTCTCTAACGGAAGTGTCTCCAGTTCACAAAATTAATGTAGAACGGCTGAATAACATGAGAAGAAAGAAAAAGTCTTGAGATCTACATCTGAAAGTGAAGCACACAGAACTATAAACCGTTCAAGTACAAAAATGCCTAGAATAAATTGCAAAAGCAATGTAAATTGTGGGAGATGTTGGATTCATACACGCATTAAAACAACATTGATGAAAAAAATGGTATTATTCCAGGGCACATGGAAATGTGTGATGTACTGGTTCGTTAGACTTGCCACAGACCTTCTGGATGGAAATAGCAGTGGTGTTTCCACCTTCCTATCTACACACCTGGCTAAGATCAATGAAAGAGTTCCTAGAATAGATTCCTGACTTTCCAACAGGAAAGAATTTCCTCTGACTGCCTTAATCCTCAAAGAATAATTTAATTTTGTTGTTTTTAATAGAATTCCAGATTAAGAATGATTAAGTACGGCATAAAGGAGAGAACTGAAACAAGTGGGGCCCTCTTGGTGGCTCCATTACACACCACTCATCTAAACTCTCTTTCTCAACCCTCGATTTATAAAATGAGTGGTGCTTCCCTGCTTGCACAGGTGATGGTTTTCAAGAGTGACGTTCTATAAAAAATAATTTGAGACCTAGATAAAGACATGACAGCAAGATGTACTTTTTGCTTGTAAAGAAGGTGAGTTTAGTAGGTGCTTTGCTCCCTTCAGTGCATTTTTCTCTTCTGCATGCTGTGTTTTCATTTATTCTCATAGAACAGCAAACTTTCCTGTTTTGAGTCCTCCCAGCACAGCCTCAGATAGGACTAGGAATTGAAGGCATTTTGAAATGTAATTTTTATTTTTCTTTCTGTGTCACTAGACTAGAGCCCTTTTGAATTTAACATATATTACCACTTCAGAATTCCCCTTATCAGACTCATCATATGTTTGACATAATTGATTGACATTTCCTATTTATTTCCAGGTCAGATATTCAAGTGATCAGAATCTTTGTGCAACAGACTAAATAATATTACCTTTTTTGTTGTTGTTTTTTAAGAGAGACACATACCAAGTCCTATTTGTCCGTTTGTATAATGTGTACAGTATTACTGCTTGCATGGAAAAAAAAAGACCTCTCTTGAAATTAAATGACACATTTTATAGAATGAATGACCCATTAGGTTAGACAGATGCAGTGACTTTCAGTGTCAGGCATTAATAATCACATTTTTGCACATCAGCTTGTGATTTCTGCATCTGAAGATTTAAAGCCTCAGGCCTTTCTCACAGAGATTGTGAAGGGCCAAACTTTTGGCCTGACAGGAAAGAATTCTATTCTTTTCAGGGAAAATAAGTAAATAAAATCTCAACTTTTTCTATTTAGTCTATCACTCCCCTTATGCAGTCTTTCCTTCTGCTTTTCTGAAGCTTTTTTGCTACTAGAAGTTCATAGAAATGGAAGGACATTAGAATCAGAGGAGTCCAAAAACAGACACTAAGGAAAACTATGCATGCAATTAAAAAAAAAAAACTGGTGAGACCAGTGACACTTCAAAAAGGAATAGACACAAAAGTTGCAAGGTTCATAATTTACATAAATACACAGAAAAAATGTACAATGTATTGTCCTTGAAGTATTTGTAAAGTTTGATGTGATCAAGAAGCTTTAACTGTAGAACTATCATACAGTCAAATGTGGCATATTATTCTCATATGATACAAGCTTCTTTCTCTCATTTCAGTCATTGTCGCTGTAACAAAAAAAATAAGAGAGTTGGTGTTTAATTCTAAGAATTGTTGTTCATCTCTCTTTTCATAAGGTCAGTGAAATTCAGATAACGTTGTTATCAAGACTGGCAGTGTGTTGGCTGTGTTCCATTGGTTCTCACTCACACTTACTCCCTTCTCTAATACTACAACGTTTGCACTGTGTGTTGTCTACATAGGACACAATTTGTGAATAGATAGACATATTGATTTTTTAAAATAAATTCTGATTCTTAAAACCCAGAGAAATCTTTCGTTCTTCCCAGTATCACTCAAAAGTTTTCAGTAGCTGCTATTTCTGTAAAAATAATGTACCAATATTCTTTACCTATTAACCCACATAGACTATGAACTCATTTCATTCATCCTTTTCATTAAAAAAATGTAACATAACATATTTTTATTCAAAGTATGTGGGAATAATGCTTTATAAAATAAATGGATTTTAATGTTGTTGGTTAAGGTAAGTATAGACGTTTGTGAAGAGTCTGCGATTTTTCCCTCAATATGACTGTGTTTATGTTAAAAAGTTGTAACTACATGGTAAGCTAAGGGTCTAATTTATTACTTTATTAATAGAATTTGTTGTATCTTCACATAAAGTAAGAGCACAAATATTGTAGGAGACAAGTGCCAGCCCAGTCTTCTTAAATGGTGCAGCTCTATGTAAAAATCAACAAATAATGTTCATCAGGTTCAATACAGAGAGAAATGTTTTAGTGGGGGATCCATTTCATGTAGTTTATTCTACCAGGAGAGAACTATTACGCTATTGCGGCTATATGTTCTACATTTCATGTGATTGTACCTGTCTCTGTAGGGTCATTTATTTTCTGGTTTTGGTTTGGTTTGGTTTGGCTTGGTTTATGGTGGTGTTGGGGTTTTTTTTTGTTGTTCTTGCTGTTGTTTTCCTTGTGGGTTTTTTTAGGGTTGGTTTTTGGGGTTTTTTTTGTATTTTGCAGATAAAGTATCTTTTGTAACCTGCATTTTCTCTGAAAGAAAACTTGTTCACCAAGCAACCAGAATACTAAGCTTAACTCTACTTTAATGAGCAATACAGCAGTCAAAACCGCCTCAATTTTGTAACCACAGCAGAAAGTAGTGAAGATGACATGTCCTGTTTGGTAATTTTGGTATGCAAGTTAGGAGAAAATGTACAGAAGACTTCAGAAAACATAACAGAATGGAACTAGAGCTAAATAATTTCAATATGTCTAGGAGGGAAATAATATTTCTTTCAAATGGGTTCAACAGAAGGAATGAAGGAAAACATTCAAAGGAAGTAAAACTATTTGAATTGCTGATAGCTGCAAAGTTTCCATGTTGTCCTTTCCAACGGAAATTATCTTTACCTCCATTTCTCAAGTTGCCAGCCTCCTCTAATTTCCTTTCTCTGTCCTTCCATAAAAAAATAAAAAACTGTTAAGATTAAAAAAGAAAGAATGTTTATATGTTCACAAAATGCATCCAAACATGCGTGTGTGACTGCTTAACCAGTGCAGTTTTTCTTTCAGAATGGCCCTTTTGTTGCCTCTTCCATTCATCTTACAAGCTTTGTTTGAAAAAGTAGATAAGTAAACTGAATTCCCAGTGTAACTTGAGAAAAGCAGCAATTAAGCATATCGTGGAACACATGTTCTGAATTTGATTTGCTGACTTGAACAAAAGTAGTAAATATGTTAGCAGACACCAAACTTTCTTTTTCTATGACTGCATTAGAGTCAGTCTGTCAGAAAAAATAAACATGGTAGCCCTAGTGAAGCTGACGGATTTGCAGCCATTAAGGAGGTAGTTCATTATATTAAGCCAACAGCCACTTTTGACAAGAAAAATCATTTAACCTTTTCACATATAGCGTTCCAATTAACTTCAGTCTGAGACATTGCAGACTCTTCTCTGTTTTCCCCTGTCCAAAGAGCTACATGGCCAAGTATGAACAGTGATGGTTTACAAAACAAATTGGAGAGCAATTAAGAGAGAGAATACCACTTAGTTTGTAATCAGAACATATTTCTCTCTTTAGAATTTGAATTTTAGAATTTAGAATTATACCACAGCTTTGTAGGACACCATTATGCAATATATTTTTTTTTCTGTTGTGTCATGTTTGGGGAATGGTGCTCACCAATTCAGTGCCCCACCAAGACTCAAACACCAGGCTGCCAGTCTCTCTTGCTCCCCCTATTTTGCCCTCCCCCTCTCCTCTGTCATGGGATGGACTGGAAAAACAGAGGCACATAAGGTAAAGATCACTGGCTGAGATAACAAAAATTTACTGGAAACTGCAATGGGATAAGAAAATGAACAATATCAGCACTGAACACACCCCACACACCCTCACCATACCAGACGGCTCCTCCTGCCATGTTTTCTGAACCGGAAGGAACCCTTTCTCCCCAGAAGAGAGAAAGGGTTCCCACACCTCCAGCAGTGATGCGAGGTGGTATAGAATAACCTCCAGGTCCTGACCATGCCCTCTCCTGGCTACTGCAAAAGTTAACCCTGTCCTGGCCAGAACCAGGACGTGTTGTTAGAATCATGGAAAAGAGCTCAAAGATCATCAAGTCCAACTATCAGCCTGGCACGATCACCATGTACAGCTCTAAACATGTCCTCAAATGCCATATCCACATAGTTTTTGAACACTCCCAGGGCCGGTGACTTCACCACTTCCCTGGGCATCCTGTTCCAATGCCTGACCACCCTTCTGGTGAAGAATTTTTTCCTAATATCTAATCTAGACCTCCCCTGGCACAACTTGACGCTATGTCTTCTCATCTTGTCAGTTGTTACCTGGGAGAAGAGGCTGATCCCCACCTCACTACAACCTCCTTTCAAGCAGTTATAGAAAGCGATATAGTCACTGCCCTTGTCATGTTGGCCACACTGTTTCTGATACAGGCCAGGAGGCCATTGGCCTTCTTTGGGCACCCGGGCACATGCTGGTTCATGTTCAGCCACATATCAACCTGCGCCCCCAGGTCCTTTGCCACTGGGCAGCTTTCCAGACACTCTTCCCTCAGTCTGTAGCACTGCCTGGGGTTATGTGATCCATGAGAAGGACACAGCCCTTGGCCTTATTGACCCCCATGCCACTGGCCTCAGTCCATTGATCCAGCCTGCCCAGATTCTTCCGCAGAGCCTTCCTGCCCTTCAGCAGATCAACGCTCTCACCTTTGTTCTTCTTTGTTCTTCTTAAATGGCAGTCTTTTTGCTTGTTAGACACATTAAATGGCAGTCTTTTTGCTTGTTAGACACCTTCATCTGAAGCCAGTCCATGTTTTTAACGCACATATGATTCAAACTGCAACAAAGGGCATGAACACTTCAACAGGTAGATACTTCTTCAAACAAGACTTGTTTAAGTAGAATCATAGGATCATAGAAAATCTTAAGCTGGAAGGAATCTGTAGGATCAGCAAATCCAGCTCCCCACAGGACTACATAAAACTAAACCACATGACTAAGATGTTTGATCAGATGCTCCTTGAAATGTGCCAAGCTTGACATTTTCATCACTTCCCTGGGGAGTCTGTTCCAGTGAATGACCACCCTCTGGGTGAAGAACCTTTTCCAATAGTCTAGCCTGAACACAGCTTCACCCCATTTCCTCGAGTTCTATTGCTGATGACCAGACTGAGATTGACATCTTCTCTACTGCCCCACTTGACGAAGTTGTAAACCACAATGAGGTCTCTCAGCTATCTCTTCTCTCCATTGAACATGCCAAGTGACCTCAGCCACTCACTGTAAGTCTTGCCCTCCAGACTTTCCACCATGTTTGTTGCCCTCCTCTGAACAGACTCTAATAGTTTGATGTCCCTATATATTGCAGCACCCGAAGCTGCACAAAGTCCTTGAGATGGGACTTCAATGGTGCAGTGCAATGTAGGGTGGGATATTCACACTAAAGGTGCGTTTCCTTCCTTACCAGTGAAAAGCCATGAAAGACCAATAAGAACAGCACAAGAACCAGATTAGAGATAGAATTGCAGATTAGAATTGCAGCAATAGGCTGCAATCAGCTGACCTCGTCCTTCCAAAAGCACTACTTCTTTTTACCCTCTTCTGTGGCCCTGTTCAAAGTCACACAGGCTCTGAGAAGAGGTCAGATTTTCCTGATGGAAAACTGAGACACGTGGGGGGATAGCTGAGACAGAGGTGAAACAAGGACAGGAAGCCTCACTTCCCGTGAGCTGGCTGCAGAGTCTGTCTGCTTAGCTGTCCTGCTCTACAGCAAGAAAATGTCTGCACTGCACAGCAGCTACAGGGTGCCCTGGTTGGTACAGGTTCTTTCACTTCTCAGCTACATGCTGACCATCTTTGGAACCCATTATCCTTTTTTATATCTCTGTTTGATTTTTTGTTTGTTTTTTTTGTTTGATTTTTGGTTTGGTTTTTTTTTTTGGTTGGTTTTTTTTTAATTGTTGGTTGGGTTTTTTTAGTTTGATTTTTTTTTAAAGAAATCTGGGCAGGCAGGGAGTGTGAAGTCACACTGGTCTGAGAGGAGGCACAAGAGGAGACACAAGAGCTTGGAGGCTTAGAGCCTTTGTGGAAATGGATGTCAGACTGTACATGCTTAAGTTCAGATCTGATCTAAATATGTTGATTTTATTCTCAGAGCTACGGTTCAACTAATTATCCTAATTATTATTCCCAATTCATATGCCCACTAACTGAAACTTCATTATAATTTCATATTTGGAAGTCTTGATGAAGAAGATGAAAGTCAGGGATGCATAGGCCACCAAGGTCCTGTGTTATGGTTTTATTTTTTCAGCACAAATCAGTCCAACACTTAAAAATAACAGATAAAAAATTATTTTCATATACCATGTTAGCATAATTCATGTGGATGTCATATACTAATTAGCAGGAAAATTTTCTATCTTCATTGAAAAGTGATTAAAAATATTTATTTGGGCTGCTCTGTATCTGCTCTGCTCTGAGCAGCTGACTGGCACAGACTAAGTTATCATATATATTGAAACTGTAAAATCTTTATATTTACAGTTACTTTGTTAGTCATCACTTATTCCATTTAGAATGGGGAAAAATTATGATTGACTCCAAACTTCCAAAATTCTTTCTTAAAATACATGTTACGGACTCAAGTCATTCAGCGCGCATACAGTCCCAGACACAGTCTTTTGGGGAAAAAGTGAGTATTTCCTAGAAAGCAGTCCTGAACTCATGAATATGGCATGCTATATGTTTTAAAGAAACGTTATACATACTGGAGTGTGAGCATATTAAAAAGAGAACACTGGTGCCATTATCTTTACCCTCTTGCTCCACGTTGCTTTTCTTAGGATTCTCTAAAAAGCATTTTGTATTCTTATTAATAATGAACTATAGCAAGATAGATAGAATATATATTTTGTGGCTATAATATACTCCTTGGAAAATTTTATGTTTCTTTTTTGTTTAAGTGGGACAGGAATCTCATTGTATACTTTTCATTTACGAACCAAGCTGTGATTTACGCCCTTAATCAAGAAAGTGTTTGAGTGTTTGTGCAACTTCAACAACATGTATGAAACACACAAAGTTATTGTTTTCCAAGTCATGTTCACTAAAAATGAGCTTATTCATATGCCTTCCTTTGCCAGAGTCTGCATTCACACAAACTGGGATTTGACTCCTTTCTTCCTTACTAATAGAGTCCAACTCACAATGTAGACATTGTATTCCTCAGATTTTTCTCTAAAGTTCCATGTTATTTGCCAGTGGCCTACATAATGCATGGACGGAGTCAGGAATTTCAGAGATACCAGATAAACCCTCTACACAGCAAGCAGGGAAACAGTTTAGGGAGAGGTCAGCAACAGAAAATGCAGGATACACAGTCTGTTGGTCCCCATGCCTAGGAGATGTCCTGCCCAGGAAGGTGCTCCTCTGCAGCTCCTCTACCCAGCAGACAAGGACTCTGACTACCCCACGCAAAAGGCCCAGATTCAGGACAGAAATTAGGTCTCTGGCTGCTGCGGAATGCTGAGTCGGAACCTTTCTTAAGATGAGAAGACGGTGCAACAACCTCTCTGCTTTTGAGATAAAATGTCCTACCACTAAGCTACAACGTTGCTGGAACACACAGCCCTACTGTGCCAAGATGTATTTTCTTTAAAAAGCAACATTCTCCTCTGCAAGAGGAGTGTGTTCAAATTAGCTTGACCTCTTGTTCTATCAGTTTTGTACTCATTCACATCTGTGCACTAGATAACTCAAATGTATTTGAGTACCTAGCCTTCTCATCAGGAGGCTCAGGTAAGACTAGGTGTTTAATTGCTGAGGCCAGGGAGAAAGTAAGATGTCAAGAGGTGAAACTATAAATGCATAAGGAACTTTACTTTTCAATGGAAAGCATTTTCAGGGTATCCTCAGCAACTCCGGGGATGCAGGTTTCCATGAAGGGTTTTTCCTCACTGAATTTGAGCATGCATGCTTAAAATTGGCTTCAATATTTTATAAAATAAAACCAGATAACAATCTAAGAAAGTAGCAAAACAATTATAATGTGATTAATTTTTTAGGAGTTCCTTAACACATACATCTAGCCCATTTAGCTGTGGAGATAGGAAACTGCCTGCAGCCTCTGGAAGAATTTCCATAGTGGAGAAGAGGTTGAAAAGAAGTAGAACAATACACTGGTTACAGACAAGTGCTGGTAAGGTGATTTCACAGTGTTTGCTGCAGCCATGCAAAAGAAAAGTTAAGATAAGGCTAAAGATTACCCTGAATTTTTATTTTTCTTCCTTAATCAGTTAATGTGTTGGTTTTTTGTATATTAATCTTTCTGTTTTACCGTCTGTTATGAAAATAAACAAACCAAAATGTAAAGACATGTTCATGCTTCTCACAGAAAGATACCACTTTCCTATTCCAAAATGTTATTTGTAATATAAATTTTTCTTTTACTATATCTAGAGGTTAATTACGCTAGCATTCTACAACAAGAACACAACAAAATTGGGAACGTCTCAACTGAGAGATGAACTTTGTAGCACATATTAATGCATCTCACTGTAAAGAATCATTCATTTTTTACTGTGCCAGCCAGCAGAAACTCAGCAGAACTCAGCAAATTTTCATGGCAATTTTCAGCTGTTCATCAACATGGTAGTGCACACGCACATTTGGCATGGAAAACGTGGTGTGAAACAACAGCAGATGATGGATTATGATGATGGTAAATAACAATGATAATGGCTATTGATTTTTTTGGAGGGACACTTCACTGCATATTGTATGGGTAAACAGTGACACAAACAGCTAGTGTTACTAGAAATGGTGAAGTCGCATAAGGAAACTGAACATTTGTAAATCTTTCCATTCATGGAGGTCAGAAATGTCAATTCTATTTCCCACGTGAATAAGAGATGAACATATCCTGCATTGCCTTTCTTTCTTTTGGGGGGATTTTTTTTTCTTGTTTGTTTGTTTATTTGTTTGTCGGGTTTTTGGTGGGTTTTGTTTTTGTTTTTGTTTTCTTTGTGTGTTTTGGTTTTTTGAGGGATTATATAAACTATATATAATATTGTGAAATGATATTTAGTAAAAAAGTTGATAATATCAGTCATCAGAAAGTTGTAACCATTAAAAAGTGTGAGGCTAGGTCACTATGTACCTATTGCATACTGATAAATAAGGAAGAAAGTTTCAACTAAGTTATGGGTAGGTACATTTTTTGTAAGAAATAAATGGACTTTCTAGACAGTTCAGATTCCTTTGGTTTTAAAAATTTGCATGCAGCATGTACCTACTGTGCAGAAAATAACATGTATAATCTGAGAAGTAGCAATAGTACGTAGTACAACATTCAAGGTCAATATGTGCTTGGATAACAATCTTCAGATTATTATTGATAAATGTGAGAAATTAAAATCAACACCAGTCTCCTTGATTAGCTCCCAGACTTTTCAAGCTGAAACTTTAATGATTTGTCCTATCTGACTTCAGAGGGATTGCTTAAAATGAGGAATGTGAGCAAAAGTTTAGAATACTAACACTTCAATAACAATGTAATGTATGGAACTTATCTTTTATCACTTCACATTTACTCTGCCTGTTAATTTATTTTTATTAGGTTTTCTAGTACTACTTCATATCCTGAACAACAGCAGTTATTTCCATCCTAACTGTAAATTATGTCTAGATTTTCCCCACATCTCTTTTTCAAAATATCGAGTGAGTTTTAATAGTGAATTGGGAGAATATGCTTCCTCCATTGCTCACACTTTTGCATGGTATCTGAAGAGAGATAAGAAGGGGTTTTCTTTAGCTTTGGGAAGCCTGGAGTCTCATTAGGTGATGGAAGGGAATTTCTACCTCTAACAGGCCACATTAAAAATATGCTCAGCACAGAATGGCAAAAATCCAGTCCACCACAGCACGCACTAGTCCCTCAAACTGCTAATGTCAGCCCTGAACTTTTGAAAGCGTTGGCCTCTGTGGAGTGCAGCCAGATTTCCCATGTTAAGTAGAAGGCAAATATGTTGAAACAAATGCAGCATTTCCCCACCTCCATGGGAGAACAAAGATATTGGTCTATAGCTCTGCTGGTGGCCAATTGCTTATATATTTTCATGGATCTTTCAAAGTGTCTGGAATGTTTGATGTGTTATGATTTCCTTTGAACTCTGGGAACACTGCGTTCTTGTTTGTATTGCTGATTTTCATCTACTACTTCTGTTGCATTTCCTCACTCTCTTTACAGGGGTGAAGAGTCTTTCTTTATGACAGAAATTCTCATTCTTTTGTTAATGGGTACAGACCTGTATTTAAATTACTTCTTTATGCTGTTTAGAATAATAAGATTGTTTTCTTCTACTCAACTACCACTTTATATTTGCTGATATGAGGAAAGGGTATCTTGCTAAGAGGTAACTCTACCTGAATATATTTCTGAGGTCTAGCTGAAGTGTTTAGAGTTTTTTCTATATAACTTGGAAGACAAAAACAAGCCAGAAAGGAGAAAGCGAAGGCTAAGTACTGTCCTGTTTCAGACCGGCCTTTAGGTGTCAGCTGGGAGGAAAAATGCAATGGGAAAGAAGAGTGAAAGAGAAAGAGAAATAAAGAAATAAAAAAATCAGAGAAGCAAAAAATCGCCCAGCTTCCTGTCAAAGGCCACTGGCTCCAGCCTGGGAATTATGTAGGACTATGAAACGGAGACCACACACCACCCCATGCCCCCACACCCTCATTGAATTAACTTGTCATATCACAAGATAAAAAGCAGCTGTTTAGTAAGAAAGTGATGTTTTGCTGTGACTTGAACAAAGCAGAAAGAGTGCATGGAAAGGTAGACATCAAAGTTTGGTGAAGATGAGCCTAATGCAAGATTTGCACAACTATACTGCATGCAACCTCATTAAACCAAAAGGGTCTTATCTTAAAAATTTTAATGATTTGTGGGTGGTGATCATATTTTCAAAAGAATAAAATAATTTGAAAAATTTTGCTAAGCCAGTGGGAAATAATGGTGTTTTTTGAAGCCAGTGGTTCACTAAGTAGTCATATTTTGGTTTCCAGTTTTAAAAATTACCTTTCTGGCATGTTCCATTTAGCATGTGTAGTGAGATTGTTTGTATGCCATAGAGAACACCGTGTATTTTCTACAAATAGATGGATGTGCTCCATAATGACTATCTCCCTCTCCTGAAAGCTTACACCATCAACAAGATAATCTCAGATCAGATGAGAGAGATAAAAAACTGTTTGCCTGTGGACATTAATTACTTTATCGCTTTTATGAAAAACCTGCACTGTTTCTATATTTTCAAGCAAAGACTGACATTTTGTATCTGGTTTTCCCTGGGAAAATAATAATAATTTTAAAAAAACCCACAAACTAAATGTCAGCTGAGTTTGCAAGGCTTTGCAAGTAAGAGACCTCAAATTGCAAGTACTCAGCAGAGGTTTGCCAGAGGTTGGCAGCTACATTTGCCAGAGATTCCTGCTGCAACAAAGCCATGCGAGGGAGAGAAGGGCATTGGGGCTTAGCAAGACAACCTTGCAATTCTTCCTGCTGGCAGCCAAGATAGATAATGGTGAACAGGAAAAAACCCAACCTTCACAGTCCTCCTTGCTAACAAGTAGGAGCATGAAGCGGGAAAACATAGATCGGAGCAGAGGGAGAAAGACGAACAAACAGGAACGACTCGAAAGCAGAAAGAAAGAAACAGAGGAACTGGGAGGAGGTGTCTCAGAGAGGCAAGGGCACGATGACTACAGCAAGCTGTGAGGAGCCAGGACAGAGTTTGTGCTATGACAAAAAATGTTTCTTTGTACCCTCAAAGCTTTGGGTAGCATCCCAAAATCCATGGATTTCTTTATTCCTTTAGTGTTCTCGAGGAGGTATGGAAAATGTGTATGAGGCCTCCTGGGATCTGGGTTCCACTTGCTGCCAGTGTTGGTGGTAGGACATAAAAGAGAGAGTTGTGACTTGCATTTGTTTTAATGCCTGATGACATAGGAGTCAAAATTACTTTTGGTGATAGAATTCTAATATTTCTGTCCAATCTAAGGCTGTCTTCAGAAACACAGAACAGGAATATGACTGTGCAATTAAAGGCTGTACCAGAGCATGCATACAAAAATAGGAAATTAAGATGGCATGTGAATAATCCTAACAGTAAGAGTCTTTAACTTTTAATGTCTCTACTTTGCAGGTGTAATATTTTTAGTGATGGTTTTGTGTGCCCTGGTATTTTTTAATCAGAAAAATTTGTAGAACTGCTTAGTAACTGCTACATGAACACTTTCCTTTTCTTATCTTTACCCATGGAGTCAGGTGACTAGAATGTCTATTTTTTCTGAGTGTGCCTTGGAGAAATATACACAATGAATTAACAGATTTTGTTTTCTCCGTTAAATCATTCATAAAATTAAAAGCAGGGTACTGAATTTTCTTTTGATGTATTTCAGTTGTTTCACATGGCTGTAAGTTTGAACACTGTCTTTTTTACTTTTTTTTTCTTCTTTTTTGTTATTTTTACCAGTCTGCCTGCTGCTAATTCTCAGCTTGTGGCAGAGGAACTGAGACATGAACATATGCTCTGAAAGAGAGGCTCTTTCACATTCGTATTTCAGAGAATTTTGTTGCTCCTTGAGCCCAATAACCTCACAAATTAATTCCTTTTGCTTGCAGTGACATCTGTTGGTGAGGGCAGAGCTGATTAGCTGAGGGGCTGGCTTCACTGAGTCATTTAAATGCAGTATATGTTTCTTCTCTCTTCCCACCATCTTATTTCCAAGAAAGTGGAAACGTTTTTGGAGAATTGATATAAGCCTCGTTTACACAGATAAATTTAATCCCTAAATCTGGTTTTCTACCATTGCTGCTAACTATAGTGCCTAAATGACCACTGGGCCAGGGTTATTAATCACTAAGTCTATAAACACAAGAACAAGCAAAAAATAGATTTATATAATGAAAGGATATTTCTGGCAAGAAAATCCTATTCCTCAGTTACTGTGTGTGCACACAATAATTGCTCCCCATATCCTTTTAGAACTCTGCACTGAGACAAAGGAAAAAAAATATGAAAAGAGATACTTCAAAATTTGAACCATAGGCTTTATTAAACCAAAGAAAACAGTTGCATTCTAAGGGTATCAACATTTTTACTTTATTTTTTTCTTCTATTATTTTTTTTCCTATGTTTTGTTACTGAACTAAGAAAAAAAATCATATGTTGGCTTCCAAGTGTTTTATATTTATGGTCCATTATTGGTTTCAACATTAAAAAAAAATCACTTCTCTACAAACAAAGTCACACAAAGTTTCAGAAACTTTCAAAATCTCAGGTAATGCTTTTGTACATGCAAGTAACTATATGACAGACATTGGTCTTTACTTTTAAGACAAAATTGAAATATAAACTCTTGTTTGTCTTGGACCACATCATCTTTTTCCATGTCTGAAAAGATGTTTGCTCCTTTTTCTGTACCCCTTTTGGCAGTTACTATTATGGAAATATTTCAGCAACTAATACATGACTATCTTTTCAAGGAGCAAGTTTGGGGCATCTTTTGAAAGGAAAATATTATCTAGGACAGTTTCTTAGTTTCAGTTGTGTGCAGTAAGAATGCCACAGCTTGAGTACATTGAAAAGCATTCAATTCGTGTACTTTCATTTATACAAAAATAAAGAGTTTATTCTATCGTGTGTAATTCAACCCACCAGTGAGATTTCATTATATATGTGTGGTCTCTTTTTTAATGTGATTTTTATTATTTCCCTTATAATTTTAATGAGAAGCAATTCCTTGTTTCTGTGATTACAAATGGTGTAGGACAAATTGTACAGCAGTGGCAGCCTCACATGTTCTGCAGCAGGATGAACTCTCTGAGGCTGTGTTTAATAGCCCCAGTCTGTTATCAGTTTTCAGCTCACATGGTAAAGATGCAGCTTCTAAACACTAGTCAGGTATCTCTAATGGCCCACAGCATACAACATTAAAAATGTGGGGCAGGAGGTGGGCTAAGGAATCAACATCAGCTTAACAATTCCCACCGTCTCAGGCCTGAGATACTGAACATGATACTTTCATTGTATCTGAACGCTAGTACATAAACAAGAGGGGCTGCACATGGGAAGAATGTGCGTGTTCTTTTCACCATGCACATATGGTAGACCATGCTGACCACAAAATACAGTTAGACCACTCAAAAGCAGTTGAGATTTTTGTTAGACTTCTCCATTGTTAAACTCTGTTACAAATGACTGACATATGTTTTACTCAAAAGTCAAGAGCAGGGGGGCTGTGAGAGTCTATTCATTATTTTAAAAGATAGCGTGAGAAACAGGTAACTAATGGCATAAAAATCTTACCCTTTAATTTGCTATAGAGAAATTCAGAGAGAAAACACCCCTCACTAAAACAAAATGCAAACAAAAAATACTAATCCTCAAATGTGAAAAGTGCTTATCTGTTCTTGTAGGAGATTTTTCCTTAAACAAATAGCACTGATGAATGCTACAACATTGTCTGATTTAAGTCTCAGTCCACTTGCAGTTATCTGAGCTATGACCTAATTCGATTGATTTAACTGTAAGTGCATTGGCTGTAGTGGTAGTGGGTGACTTCAGGATACTAATGAAATCAAAGCACAACTTCCCTTGCAGCATGGATCTGCTTAAGACATTGCACAACTATTGAAGATAAAAGCCAGCAAAATATGAAAACACGATGCCAAGAGAAAGCAGTGCTCTTTATTCATGTGTGTCCTTTGGGATCATCTGAGTCTCTGACAATCACTTTGTCTATCACTCCTAAACTTAACTGTTAAAATACCTAACAGATGGTCAAATGTACCAGTAAGAGCTCATCCAGATTCTAGTGGGAGGTGTTTGTATAAATGCTAAGGTGTCTTAAGTGTCTGCTGAAATGGGATGTTGACATTCACATTTTCTAAGCAGCCGTAGCTATGAGGGGGGGAAAATGTCGACTAACATCACATAAGCATGTCATTAAAAGGAAATAAAAATGACAGAAGGCTTGGTAACAGGCTCACCATCAACATATATCATACCTTAATTCATAATACTGTTCAGCACAAATTTCTCATATTTAAAAGTGCTGTTGATTTTTTCAGCATTATCCTCTCCTCATGAAGACTGTTGTCAGGATATTTTCATGGAATTGCTTTCCAGCCATTTAGCCACTGAGGGGCAGGGAGTGTTTTTTGTTTTGTCATTTTAAATGTCACCATAGTTTGACCCCTGGATTTGATAACTTCCATTTACTTTCCTACAAGAAGAAACTGTATCTATTTCTAAATAGCCTGGAAACCTCTACTAAAAGCTTGATACTAGAAATTAAAGACAAAGTTTTAAAACAATTTTGAAGTCATAGATACGGGCATTATGTGGAATTTTTTTAGCATGTTTAAGTAGACTGGATCAGTATATTCTTCTATGAGGAGTGCCAGGGTTCCTGTCTCTCCCTGTACTCTTGCTGCAGGGGCTGTTGTCATGGTTTTGCAGCTACTTGCTGCAAAAAACTTAGGGGATAGTTTGCATGAAATCTCATTGTGAGTGTTCCAAGGCTCTGAACATTCTCCCTGGAAAGGAGGAGTGGTTTGGTTGGTTTCTTTCAGAGTAGATGCTTGCAAAAAGTATGGTAAAACAGGAAAAAAGAGACACAAATCGTTATGTAGCTTAATTTTGTATTTAACAGATCTGAGAATTATGCTGTTACACTTTATTATATTTTAATTTATTTGTCTGTTGCTGTGCCTGGCATAGATATCCTTTCAATATGAGGACAAATAAAAGAATAAAAGCAATGGGACTGAAAAAGTGATACAAAGGAATATCACTCACTGCTGCTTTGTAAACGTTGGAAAGTCTGACTTGTATTTGGAAGAGCCCACTACCTTTCTCAGCGACCCAATATATTCTCTGCAGCTGAGAGAAGTTGGGATTCAAAGCCCTTTTCAGCCTGTGGGATCACGTACCCCTTTGCTAAACCCTGAAGCTCCAGGCTAGCTGCCAGCTCTGTGGCACGAGCTGCAGCCTTCCAAAAACCCTGCCCAAGCTGTGGCTCCTTTCTGCAGCTGCGGGAGCAAAGAGAGCCCCCTTGGCCCTCCCTGGGACCACCAGAGCCGCAGGGAGCTGCTGTCCTCTGCCAGGTGCAGGGTTTCCACTGGAGGACAGGGGACTGGCAGAACCTGGGGTCCTTGGCGAGCCCAGGCAATGTGTGTGTGCTGGCCTGTTGGCTGGTGGTACTGGCTTCTGCTTTCACAGTCAAAACGTGCAGAATTCCTCCTTTCTGCTGAATCAGCCATTGCAGCACTATTTGCTCATGAGCTGGCTGAGAGAGCTGGGAGTCTGAGGTTCTTTCCAAACACAACCGGTTAAGATAACAGGCTGAAAAATTAACCCAGAATAATCAATGGAAATTGTTAGCATTTTTTTCCAAAGAACTACCATCGCCAGCATTCTCAGATTTGAAATTTTTCTATTTTTTTAAGACTCTTTTTTAGATCCTTTTATTATTTTTTTTTGTTTGTTTCCCCACTAAGAAAAAAAGAAATTGAAATATCAGTGTTTTCTAGCTGCCTTCCTTTGTCAACAGAAAATATAAGCATTATCATTTTTTGAAGCCTAAAAATGTCTTTGACATTTTCAAGATATTTTGAAAGCAAATCCATGGTCCATTTTGGTCACATGTCATACTTATAAAATAAAAGTTCAAAATCTCAAATTTAACTGATAAATATAATCTCTAAAAACATAATAATTTCTTTTTATATTACATAGCAAAAAGAGAAAGAATTGTTCCCACCAAGTAATACACGGATTAAGCAAGAGATGAGTTTATGCATATCAGTGTGTCTTTTCCCCACAGGTCATTTTGACACCAAAACAGACAAGGAGGCGGGAATAAGCCACATTTACAATTTTTTTTTTTTGTCTGCCTGATAAGATGATACAGAGATATTTCTGTTGACTAAATGTGACCACTTGCTTGAAGAGAGCGAGAGGAAGGGAGCACTCCATAGGATTCATGGACTATGTTGTTGTTTGCTTTTGATGAAAGAGTTCAGCAAACAATGTTTAAGCTTTCCAAGCTGTCAAAATTCATTTTCAAACATCACATTATAGTTTCTATTTAAATTATATAACTAATAATTCAGTACCCATGTTAGCTTCTGTCAAACATACATTCTTAAATATGATTGATATAATTTTACTTTTCTCATTATTTAAGTAGAAAAAGCCAATCATACGTTAGTTTTAGCTGTAAAATATGCAGTATAATTATGCATGCAATTACAGCATAGTTGAGGAAATACAAGAAATAAAATAGCAGCTGTGCTTAGACTTCAACAATATTGTCAGGCCCATCACTCTACACCAAGAAGGGGCTAAGGTCTTCTGTAGTCACCAGAATAAACTAGTGTTAGAAGAGTTTAAATCCAGCATGAAGTTTTTTCCTTGAGACATTAACATTTTTCTCATAAAAGTTTGCATAATAATGGTAATATCCTTACTTTCATGAATACTTATGAAAAAATGTATACTTAACTTAAATCATGCTAATACATTCCACTATGGCCCATAGGGTGTGAGCGAATGTTTAATTTTATTAGGTAATGTTTCTCACTTAGGTTGTTTAACACTGTCATCTGACAATTTGTTAACAAGGAGAGAAGGAAAGAAAAAGAAAACTGGTTCTGGAGCTCCCAAGACCAGTAACTTTTTGGTACTTTCAATTTACCTTAAATGTCTTGAAGTGGGAAGGCCTGAAAAACTGAAAAACACGACACTAAGAAAGAATTAATTTTGTTTTGTACATTCTTTTTGATAGAAAGTGCTGTTTTGCAGCTGATTAAGCTATAATTAAAATGATCTATTCGCATTACATATGAACTAGCAGAAAGTTTTCAATACATGAGTACATTTGGGATGAAAATATTACAATTTACACAGATAAACACAGCAACTCAAGAAGTACTGAGGAAGTAGAAGAAAGGCTGCCCTATTTTGGGTCTCTCATAGAGCTGAGGCAATTCTGTTTCCCAGAACAAATTCAAGGCAGTGAAGGCATGAAGCCAACATTATTCCTTTCCTATTAGAGGTGCAAATACTCTCGCCTCCGGGATGTCTCATTTCCTAGACAGGAAATCTTGAACGAAAAACCCCTCATGGTAGCTCTACTGAAATCTCACATTAAAAAAAAAAAAAAAAAAGTCAGAAAGGGTATTTGTCTCTGTAATCTTACAAGAACAAGGTTTCTCAGAAAAAGTTGGCACAATCTAATGAATACATCCACTGTTTATACAGGTGGGCTCCTGCTGTCTTTGGCAGAGATAGGAGGGACATTCTCTCTCACACCAGTTCTGATGAGTTTCGGTTCTTTTCAGTAGTTGAGGTTTACTGGGGGAGGAAATTTGAGGATCAGGTCAGGAAACTTTTGTTTGTCAATCATTGTGAGAAATAAGATAGACCATTTCTCAGCCATTCAGGTACTCGGCAACCTTGCTAAGGGAAAACTGCAAAACTGCGAATTATCTGAGTTATATAGGAACAGTTTTACTTTGTATTGTGTTAACATTTAATTGGCATAAATTTTTGACATATAGCAATAATTCAAATTCCACATAAACTCATTTGTGACCTTAGGAATAAAGCATGTAGTTCTACAAATCTTTCTCTCTCTCTGTGTCACTCTCCTTTTCCTTCCTAACAATTGCCACTTGAAAATTTAGCTGAAAACACTTAGCTCTACGTTTAAAGGGCCAATAGAGAAATGAGAAAGCATCAAACCTCTTTAAAAAGGAACAATCATTTGACACTTAATCCTAGGCCTTCTACCACATCTGCACAAAGCAGAGTATGCTTACAGTGTTTTTTATAAATTCATTACCTGGTCCCATTTTATCAGAATTCAGTTTGCTCATTTCCAGGACACATTACTCTTAATAAAGCACTGTGACTTTGCAATATATGTTATTTCCAGCAACTGAAACTTGGATCAGGCAAACTTGTCGTCTTTCAGTTTCCATATGTTTAGGGTTGGATTCTACTTTCTTTTTGTTTCTTTGTTTTTCTGAAAAGTATTTCTGGGAAGACAAGAGGTTCTTGAACCTGACAAGACACTTAGGCTGAGCAATTTGTTCAGAAAAGGCAGAAGAGAGCAAAGATTCAGCAGCTAATGTCATAGCCAAGGTCGATGATACTGAACTGGAAGTCTCATTAAATAATAAAGGACAATGTAAAATGCAGTCAGATTCAAAATTACTGGAGTCATTTATGCATCTGCATAATATATTGCAAATGGACTTTACTGAAGACTCAAATATATTCATAAATCCTAGAGTAAAGGAGTATAAGATACGAAAAAATAATAATGCATGTAGTAAACCAACAGAGAAACAGATTTCAAGGAAAGTATAGGAAAAAGCTGTATTAAAAAATACCAGGCTGTCATGTTCAATGAAGAAAACAGCCAGGAATATTTGTTGTAGAAAGGTTTCCCATAATAAATGCTACAAAGGGCATAAAGTTCTTCTCACAAGAATGCAGTTGTCTGTTGTATCATCACATCTTCCTTGATTTGGGGTATAACAAAACACTGAGAAACTGGAAGTTATTCATGCTGCAGAAGATGAAGATGATTTCGTAAGGTCTCAGTTTCAAGCTTTTGGAACTGTAATGGGATTGACAATATAGATGCCCACGGCACTTAGCAGTTATACTTCTGCCTTGGAGAAGTTTGCAATCTCAAGTGTAGTAAACCACTAAATTTTATCAAAGGCCCCAAGGTAACTAGAAAGCAAGATCTTGGATGTGCTTGTTGTTTATTTTTCCGGTGTGATAGGAAAACAGATAACCAGAGGGGTGGACTAGTAGCTAGAATCTTTTGGGACAGTTCCAAATCTTCCACTAGAAATTGGCACTAACTTCACTCTCTGCTGGCATTTGGATTGCAGTCTCTGAAGTGCTGGAGAGATTTGCATGTGGATTTATGTATCCCACTAGTCATGGGATAGATACCAAAAGAATGTTTTGGAAGGAAGATCCTACAGACTGTTCTATACAAACACAGGTTATAAGGATATTCTTTCCTTTAAAAAATTCAACACTTCATCATTTTAGATGATGATCAGGTGTGATTTCATAAAAAGGTTTGCAATTAGAGGGCTGTAGTCAGGATGAAGTGATAACTTACAAATAGGGGCAAGGGTTGCAGCCAAGGTTGCATCTTTTAATAGGCCATGGAAAAAATAATAAAATTAAGGCAAAGAAGACCAGGCTTGAAAAAATAGAGTAGACTTTACCAATCATTCTGAATAAAGCCATGGTTATTCAGGTAGACACTGGGGGCAAATAATGCGTTCTAGAGGAAGGATAAAAGGAGTCAACAAACACATCAGTGCATATTTTAGAAAAGATGCAAGAGAAACTTTTTCCTTTATTTGGAAGTCAGAAGCTGTACTTCTGTGGGTAACTTTATCCAATAGCATCAAGATGCTTTTCCCTAGTTGTTGTTTTTCAAATTGCTTTCAGTTTGAATGCCAAATAACAGGATCCAGAATTTGAATTAATTTTTAAAAACCCCAGCATTTGGTAGGATTATGGCATGTAGGACAAACTGAAGAAATTTGCAGGGGGTTGCCCCAGTTTGGCAGAGGGTTGAGCTCTACTACCAGCAGCTGGAGATGAGAATCATTTTGTTTCAAAACTGAAATGGGACTTCTAAGAGAAAAAGCTCTTCTCATACATCAACTTGTTACAGCCATCCAGAATTAATTGTTTTCTCTTTGCTTGTTAGATATTAAGTTTCCTCTTTCCAGACCACTTAATCATCAGTGGAAATCCTCTCTACGTTGGCGTGGGGCTTTGTAAGGTGGACATGACTTTTCCTGGATTAGCGATGGAGTCTTGTGCCTCTACCACTCTTATATTTGTTGTTAAAATAAAGTCCTCCTCTGAGACTGGGCAACAAGCTTGCATTCGATAAATGAATACGGAGACTTGTTTTTTTTTTAACTGAAATGCTATTGTAACAACTACTCACTAGACTGGTAGATTAGCTGGGGTCATTTTTGTTGTGCTTCCCTGAAGGGTTACTGGCCACTCCATTATCTGTAGTTCTCTAAAGCTACTAAATAGTTGGGTATACGAATGTAATAAATCAAGTAAGGAAATATTCTTGAGGAAATTTTTTTGAAGATTCAGTATGAGAATGTATCTGCAGTAAGCTTATGTATACATGAAAAGTACATGTGCTTGCCTAGAGTTATATTTGGTCTTAATTCACCATATTATTAGACAATAAAACTATATTTCTTAGTACTTTTTGGGATATAACTGTCTTTTTTTTTGATGTTGATGATATTTCATTTCCTAATTCATTGATAAAATGACTAGAGATGAACAGTTATGAACAGGAAAATCCCACTCCTTTAAAAATATGTTATTAAAGCATTTCATTCTTGGGTTATGCTGGTTATATTTTGGCTAAATATTTTTATGCCCATAGTAAATGTTTCTTTTCTTGTAAAGACTTTTTCCCCCCTTTTTAATAATGGTAAGATTTGCTAAGACTTAACTGTCTGAATCAGTTTTATAACCATATCAATTCAAGACAAAAAAGTAAAATAATAACTGTCTCAGCTTTTCAAATATAGTGTTACATCTCTGGCATCTGTTCAAGTTCAGAAGCAATAATGAAAGAAGTGGTTCAAACTTCAAACAGAAGTGTATTTTGTTACAAAAACTATTAACAATCATGCTGGTAACCTTCAGCTCCTAGGAAGTGGCAAAGTAAGGAACAACTGAAAATTCTAAAAGTAATTTTAGGATCTAAACATTATTTTTGCTGTTTAATTTACTCTTCTTTTAACAAGTGAACTGAGTGTTCTACTGCACAATTATAATAAATTCGTGTTAGAATAAATGAAGCATAAAAGTACATTTTTTGAAAATATTATACAGATTGTGTTGACACAATTACAAATGGCAAGTGTCTCAAAATGTACAAAGATAGTAACTCAAAATGTTTTAAGTAACTCAAAATGTACAAGGATAGACATAGGGAACTGGTATTGTTTAGTCTAGAGGAAAGAAAGGAGGCTCAGGGGGAATCTTATCACTCTCTGCAATTATCTGAAAGGACATTCTGGCCAGGTGGAGGCTGGTCCCTGCTCCCAGATTACAAGTCATAGGATGAGAGATAATGCCTTCAAGTTGCACCTGGGAGGTTTAGATTGGCTTTTAGTATAAATTTCTTCAGCAAAAGGCCTTTGTAAAGCATTGTAACAGTCTGCCCAGGAAAGTGGTGGAGTCACTATCCCTGGTTGTATTTAGAAGACGTGAAGATGTGGCACTGAGGAACATGATTTAGTGCTGAACTTGGCAGTGCTGGGTTAACAGTGCTGGACTAGATGATTACAGGTCTTTTCCAACCTAAATCATTGTGTGACTCTGTTTTCTGAGTGACCATTGCTTTTAGAACTAGATTCATAGATGGAAAAAACTGTGTGAATGGATGTTCTTTTGGTCAGCATAGGGTTTATGTCCATGATGTTTGAAGAAGAAAGGTCTTGGTAAGATTATTTATGGTAAAGCAGAAGGAGAAACTTGAGAGTGGGTGCTTGCTCCATTTAAACTTAAGAAATAATTTGACCATTATCTAGTACTAGCTCTGAAACTGGATTTCCATGTAAATTGCTTTTAAGTATACTTATTTTAAATGATAATAAACTACCTGTAGCAAAACAGAGAACAAACTAAAAACCAGTAAGAAATTTTAATTCAAAACAAGAGTAAGAAATTCTTCATTAACATTAAGATTCTGATTTTTGATTTATCAATAGCCTTTTCCAGTTCCTCGGCTCTCAGAAAACTCTTTCCTCTGACCTCAAATTGCCAGGATGTCTTTGCAGATAGACATTTTGATTCTGGGCTTGTAGGGGTCTTGTTCAGAAATAGTTAGGAATATTACTGTGTTTAGTCTCGAATGGCAGAGCTACAGGCCTTAAGTTGCCAGAAACGGTGTTTAAAGTTTCCAGAGGCTTCCATGTTCCTGAGCTGTAAATCAGCATGATTTCACAGAAATCATCATTATTTCTTTTTCTTCAGTTTGTTTTTTATGGGTTTGTGGGTTTTTGGTTTTTCTTTTTGGTTATTTTTTTGGTTTGGTTTGGTTTGTTTTTTTTTTTAAAGCTATCTTTTAGCAATGAAAGACAGATAGATCCAAACTCTGTGTACCAGCTACCAGGGACCACCTCAGTACACCCAGTATGTCTTCATTAAAAAAACCCACTATAACTGAAACAAGCTTAAGTCATTGCTCTATCCACAGTGTTCTCTGCTACACAAAGTACCATCACTCTGTTGAAATCAATGAAGCACTGACAATGTACAGCAGCCAGTGACATTCACCCTGTATCTAAATGTCTATGTATGTTAGAGATTAGGAGAAATCCCACATTTAGTGTCTGTAGCTGTTTTTTATTGTTTAATCAGAATCATCTTCCTATTTGAGCTTGTTGGTGAAGGGACTTGATCAAAGTCTTAGTCTATGACCTCTTGAAGACCTATAGCTCTCACTCCCCACATGATTGTTTTTTAAAACCTTGTGAACAGTGTCAAGCACTCACAACAGCTAATTCTATTTTCTTGATTTTATTCCTGGCATTAGTAAGTAGTTGCGGGACATTTATTTTGAAATATCGACCTTTGATATGAAACAGAGTTCTAGTCCACAGAAAAGGACTTATTGAGAGTAAGGTGAATATGAGTCATCAGAGACCCTTGAGATGATGAAGGCCAAGCATACATGTTAGCAAGAATACAAACAGTGGGTGACAAAGTTTGACAAATCTGTGCAATGGGTTATGCACACAAAAGTGGATGATGTTCCAGGTTGTCCTATTCTGATCTTCACATTCCTCTCAGCCCCACATGTTTATGAATATGCCCTTTCCAATGACGTGCCCTATGGAAACGATCTATACTCTCAGAATAGTCGTATAGCCAACAGGCACATTTATTACAATGTATTTTGATGATAAAATTAGAAATATCAGTGCAGAGTTTACTGATTTCATAAAGATTTTAATAACTGCCCGGACTTGATCTGACTTTACTACACCAATGTCTAGCAAACCTAGCAAGATTTCAGAACAGCATCAGTGGCCACCACAAAACAAATAGTATTTCAATGATTCAGATGTTTTATGTAAAAACATAAACCATCCCATTACAGCATTTGACAGCAAGATTAGCTACCTATGCTCAGAAATACTGTATGCTGATTCAGCAATGTACTAGTGAAGAAAGTGAAATTTTTAAATGCTAAGCTAGAATTTGAGTGAGAGCTAACACGATTAACAGAATGACCACAAATTCTGGCAATTTTAAATAATTTAAATCTTTCATCAAATCTTCAATGAATTTCACCTATTTCACATAACATAAAATTATATCCATTAATTTTGAAAGTACAATTTGAATCTTTATAACTCTCTTTAAATGATGATAACTTCACAATTAAATGAAGTTTCAAGGTATAGTAGAATTCTTCTTAGAATATTTGCTTTTAATCAAAAGGATACACACAGTTGTGAGTTCATAATTAATTTCATCACTTCTTTTTCACCTAATAAGTGATTGAAGTTTGTTTGTACAAAGTTTAACTAGTTTTCTCTGCTCTCCTCATTCAAGAAAATGTCTATCAGCAACCCTATGTAAAATGCCCATTTTAAATAGCAGAAATTGTAAAAGACTGTGGAATTCTATGGAAATATTTAATCTGTTTGGATGTGCCCTTAATAAAATTGTCATGATATAATATAAGGTGACCATTGCCAAGAGGTAACTTATTTGCATTCAAAATGCTCCAGGCAATTTTTTATTCCCATTTCCCAGGAGTGAAACAAACATGACATTCAAAATTGCATGCCATATTGTGATTATCTGAGGAGATAATTCAAGTCATCACACTAATATTAATTCTGAGCAGAAACTAGATTAACAAGGCCATACAACACTTTTGTTTTGGAACGAAACTTCGACTGAGCATTCACAGCAGTGCTTGAGTGACAGCAGTGCAAAACGCACTATAAATACTACAATTGCAGGCAAAATTATATTAAAGAACATTATGCAGGATGATCAGCCTTCCAAAACCAGCAAATGTCATGTTTTTCATCTCAGACTGCAAAGTCTGAATCATAAGCTTTTGTATCTGCTTCAAGAAAAGCATAGATTTGAACTTTAGGACTAATGGTGCCATGAAGCTGTGGGCGAGTGATTCGTCTCAGGCCCTTTCCTCTCCAGAGGTGGGGGACAACCTTCTGTTTCCATTGCTCCATATTTTAATGACAATAAAGACAATCTTCTCTTGGCAGTCTTTAGCATGATTGTAATACGTATTATTTGATTTATTATACCACCTTACATTTGGTTTTGGATTTAAGAATTTTTTGGATTGGACAACTTCCAAGGTGCTAATGTCAATTAGGATTACTAATTATCATTGCTCATGTCAGAAATTACTCTAAACATTGATGTGCTTTGTACTTTAAGAACCTTCCATGCTAGATTTTTGTCTTTGTAAAGTCCTATAATTCTGCAGACGCAGCAGATTCTGGTTCTGCTATTACTTGTGTTACATATGCAAATTTTAAAGATAATAACTTTGGGAGGACTAGTGCCATAGCAATATCTTTAAAATTCACCTGTCAAAATAGTAGTTTATTGTAGAGAACATGTGTATTTTACCACTAGCTCTCAAAGAAAATGTGGAGCAAGAGGTATTTAATATGAGGATATGAAAGACTATAAAGACCAATGTTTAGTTTATTGAAAAGGAATTTCTTGGCATAGAGTTATACATCTCTTTTTAGAAATCTCTGTTTTATTGAAATCAGGCACTAGCCTCATTCCATAGCCCCCTTGATTCCTTGTCCAAGAAAGGAGTAATTTCTAAGGCCGATACCCTAATACAATTGTCAGTAGAAATCACCAGGAAACCAGAGCAAGCCTTTGAAAGAACATGTGAAATTGATTTGGCAGCTGAGACACGTAACTGACACCCAGAGATAAAGGCATAGAAAGCTATAAACCCCTAAAAAATTATTCTGCATCACCACAGATATGCAGTCTAAACACCCAAAGACAACACCACAGGACTTTACATATAGCAATCGCTTAGACATAAACTTCAGACTAGATTGTTTACAAGTTGGAATGTAAATAAGCAAATATCCAGAAAAAATTAACTTCCAACTATTTTAAGGTAGTTATGAGCCATGCTTACAGAATCATTACATATTTTTCAACAATGTTTGTGAGTCAGTGCATGGGAGGATATTGACAGAAGAGAGAGCTCCTTTTCTTCGGAACCGGTCAGAATAAAACTTCTTTCTGAGAACAACTTTTCACTCTGGATGTGTTGTATGGGACTGTTCAGGCTAATGACAGTAATTTTATTTTATCTGGTCATTGTGTTGTTGCATCTTTTCTCTGCCTTTGATAACTCACGCCTAACTTTTCTTTCTGACATATCTGTTGAAACAACCAGTCTGTCAGTCACTATGCTTCTTGCTTTTAATCACAGAAATGTGGAGGCCCTATCAAGCATTTTGCTCAGTCTCTTCATAACTCCTTTGAAGGCATGGCATTGTCAGATTCCCACATAGCACCAGAGATATTTTTGTTCACCTTTAGTGAAGGACTAATGATTTTATGAAGGAAGGTATTTTCCAGCTTTTAGAGTCTCTTGTGTACTTAAAGGAAACATAGCACTAGAAGGTTTGGAGTGACAGGGACCAATGTCCTCTACCATTGTGATCGCTGAACTATTCAGCTTGGGTACTAAACAACCTTTGTGAGAAAACAATTCTTTAGAAAAAAACTGGTTCAAATGTAAGTGCAATGTGGAGGCTACTTCTGGGAATAAAAGATGAAGTCTCTTTTCTATTTGTCTTCCAACCACCAACTATTTTCTCCTCATCAAAGATTGCACGGCATGGTGTAGATTAAATTTTCTTTGATGTTTTCAAATGCTGAAAATAAACTCCTTTGTCAGAGAGCTACTTGGCTTCAGGTAAAGAGAAAAATCTTCATCCTGTGTGAATGCCAGTTAAAGCCAATTATAACTGAACTGATTTTTCTTGGCATTAAAAAAGCAACAACAAAGCTTAGGCAAAATACAACTCCACCAACCATTTACCTCAGTTCTTTAGTGTTTCTGGGTTGAGTCTTAACTGATAATAGGTATGCCCATGTGTGGGAATGAGGTATTTTTTGTTTAAAATAGAGACATTAATTGTGCAAAACACTGATCTTTAAAATCTTGGTAAGACAAGAAGAAGGAATATTTAAACCATGTGCTCTGCCAGGTGAAAAGAGAGAAATGTACCAATTATGTTTCAAGCACAGTTTACATTGTTACTTATTTGACGTGCCTAAAATACCTTTCCCACAGCTTTGTTAAATGGCAGAAAAAGAACGGATTTTTCATGTGTGAAACATATTGCCAATACCCTCTAGCTCTGGTTGCATCCGAAGTGCATTCTTTAACTCGCTGTAGAGCAAAAAATCCTTTTACTCCCCTTATTATACATATGGAAAGAAGTGACCATCTTTCCTTATACAGTGAAATAGAAGTAAAATCTCATAAGAATCTGCAGGTGGTATTAATAGGAGAAGCACTGCATGCAGCTCAAAATAATTTCCAGTTGAAATTTAAGCACAAAGGATCCCTTACTTATAATTAGTTTGTTAACAGAGAAATAAGAGTAGTCAGAAGAAAGGAAAAAGTATCCACATGCCCCTCTGCCTCTCTATATACACGTATACACATGAACACACATATGTACACATGCACAAGTAGCATATATTCGTGTAAAGTTACTTGGGCATTAATAGCAAGCAGCAGCCTATGACAGGAAATGAAGAATGTGATATCGACTTTGTAGAGAGCAAACTAGTAGGAAGGAAGACAGATGTTCATTAGATGATTTTGTTAAATACAAATACCACGCTTTACTCTAGGCTGTTATTAAAGCAATTACTTTTTTCAAGTGCACAGTAAAAGCTGTAGATTTGTGGTACTCTAGTAAGCATTATTACATTAATATAGTGAATTTACCTGATCTATCTTTCATAACCCAACCTCACAATGATATTCTGATTAATGATGCATACTGTAGATTTTGCACATGCCGGCCAGATGTTCAGAGAAAAGTAATGTTTTTGGCTTGGGGAGTCAAGTATAAATCATATATATATACTGACACACCTAGTGGAACAAATGGAAGGCATTCCTTAGTGTATTTGCTACCTAGCTCCTATTTATTCTTAGTTAGACAAGATACACGACACAAAACTCTTCAGCCTTCTAGATAAAGCAATATATAAGAGGACAATGCAAATAATTAAAAGCAAAATTTGACCTCTATTGGGAATCTCTTTTGCTGTAAGGTACTCCCCTACCTCTTCCAGCTGTCTGCCTCTCAGGACAGGAGCCTTAGCACACAGCGCCCAGTCAGTGGAAAGTAAAAAAGGAAAGGAGGAGTCGCTGACAGCGCAGTTCCCAGCAAGGAGCAGGGTCAGGCAGGTGTCCCACGTCCATCACAATAATCTCTCCTCTAGCCTGTGTTTCTACTCACCTATACATGTATCTGCTGCTATGAAGGGAAGAGACCTGCTTCTTTTTCTCCAGTATTAATTAACTTCAAAGCATTAATTTTTCAGCCTTCATAGTAAGATCCTAAGATGGTATGCCTACACTAGCGTGTTAGTCAGGAGACAGGAGAAAGGAAATCTGAGCGCAACAAATCTTAATGACATCTAGGAAAAAAAAAGATTGCATCCTTATCTGTCTCTAGGGCCACCCTCCTGTCCTCCAAACACTCATAGCAGTTTCTGTATCTTGTTTACCTGAGCAAAGGAAATGAAACATAGACCTCATAAACGTCTGCCTGGTTGCTCAGTCCCTAATTACAGATATGTTGCTTTTAAAGACAGCAGCTGAAGAACCTTTGCTCCTCTCAGGTATGGATGAACAGCCAAGAACTTAAGTTTAGGGACAGACAGAAAACAGCAAGGGGAATGGTACAGTGTATTGTGTGCTCAGCAATTCTCTGATCACTGCCACTTTTTCTGCTCACTGCTCTTCACTGCTGCCAGAACATCACAAATGCATCAAGCTCAGCTCCTGCTTGAAAGCTTTCTGCAGGGTACAGATTTTTAGTCACACTGCATTAAACAGTGAAACTGGAGCAGAACTGCCCTGCACAGAAGCGAAAAAAACTAATAATGGATTTTCCACCTTGCCAAACAATAAAGGTTTGCTCAATTTACATCCACTCTCCAACTCAGGGTCTGCAAATGGTGGTCTGCTGGGTGGACCGTAGTGAAAGCAATAGTGGGGCTTTGAAAGCAAACACCACTATTGCTGTCAGATCCTGGTCTTTGATTTGGATTCTATAAATTATTTTGATTTGTAAGGGAGATAAGAAAGAGAGAAGACATAAAACATAGTTTATTTAATCTATTGCATCTATTACTGTTCATTGCATTGTGCACTGGATCTGGGCAGTCTATCCTTGATTCATTTGGACAGGCCATAAACTACTAAAGCTGCCCACATTCCAGTGCAACTGCCCAGTGTTGATGACCTCCTAATTTTAGCATGTCCACATCTTTCTCCAATATAGTGCTAATGCTGGATCTGAGTGTTTGAAAGGGCAAGAAAAAAATGTTTCCTCCTTTGTTTGCCTTTTACTCCTGTTCAGAACAACATAACAGTGGCTCCAGTGTGTCAGCAGATTTATTATAACATTACAGAAATTAATCATTTGAATTTGGGTCACTTTTAATAGCTCCACACTGCTGTCATATGATCAGGTCAATTTTGTAGCTCACATGAGATCACAGAATCACAGAAACACTGGCTGGAATTCCAAACTCCTGCTGAAAGCAAGACTACTGCCAACACTGCGCTTCTATCTTATTAAGTCTTGGATAAGATGGAGACTTCACAGTGTCTCAGGACAACAAGTGCTGCAGTATCCTTCCCAATAAAAAGGTTTTTCCTGATGTTCAGTCTGAACCTCTCTAGCCACAATTTTTCCCTTGTTATGGTATCCACCAATACTGAGGAGTTTGACTGTGTAATGTCTGTAAATCCTCCAGAGAAGTTGTAGGCTATTAGATCACCCTGAAGTCCTTCTCCATCAGGCTGCAGAAACCCCTTTCCTGTTACTAATTGCCAGATATTGAACCTTTGGTTATTAACATTAGAGTATGCTATTCCTTCCAGATGAAAATTCCATGGGAGACAGTGTCAGAAGTGTTACTAAAGTCAAGGTATCTTCTGTTCATTACTGTCCCAGGTTGATCAAGTATTTTGATACTCATTGATTGCTCTTGATTTCTGTCTTTTCCTTCATGTATATGTAGATTTATTAAAAAATGACTTAATATATAAACTATCCAAAAGAGTTAAGAAAAGTCAGCTTACATGACATTAACTCAAAACACATCCTGCCTTTGCTTTAAGCAGTAAAATCATGATGCAGTAGGGGTTATAGTGTTCTCTGACCAGAAGGAGAAAAGACTGCAAGTTAGGCCTCACAAGGATAGGGAAGGTTTTGTGTTCTCAAATTCACGTAAATTAAATGGCAGTGCAAATTATCAACGAAATATACAGTGAACAAGACTACTAGAGATCTTCTCCCTGGTTGACCTGTGCTTATTCTTCAGCGTTTGACATTTAGGACTTCAGGAAAGCAAAATATTCATGGTTTCATTTGTGCCAGGACATGTTAACCTAAATGATTCATTTTTCCATGCATTTTCTTCAGGCAGATAACTACAGGAATCCATTTGTTCTAGTGGGGGAGCAGAGTGGAATAGTGGGAGAATGAAGTATGGTTGTTTTGCCCAAATTGTGTTAACTAATGTGTAGGAATTAAAGGTTATTTTGTGCTGTAACTGTACCCTAGAATATACTGATCGATTTCCATGATATGTTATAGATATGCACTGTAACTTTTTAATCTATTGACAAATATGAAAGGTGTTACTATAAAATCAAACTAAACTTCAGTGCACTGTAGCTTTTCTTTTTGCTGTTTCTATTGTCTATTATCCATTCCCAGCATAACAACCTTGGTAGGTTTTTCAATTATAATTTCAAAATTTGTTAGAAACAAATATGTAAATCCCAGAACTTTATAAGGTCCTGCATGAGATTCTTAAAAAGACAAACATCAGTGTCCCAACTGCTATCAGAAACTTTCTCACTAATCTTTTGGATTTCAAGAATGGGCACAAGAATGTAATGAGCTTTTTTTTCATTATAAAAATGACCACATTAAGATATCTGCCTTTTAGCCTTGTACAGTGAACACAATAGTCCTGGGCTGAATTTGGTCCTTACTCTTGTTAATATCTTTTGGAGAAAAGGAAAAGATACCATTAGAAACACTCGTGCCTTGTACATCCTTGAAAGTTGTATTTATTGCTATATCTGCACCAAGACTATTTACAGAGGACTAGATGTGCTGAGGCTTGTACTACCTGAATGATGAGCTGCATGAATATGTTTCCTTCACAGTGGCAGGTGGAAGAAATTATGACTTCCTCTGGTCCTGTAAAAGGGCAGCCAGAGGAGATAAAATATGTTGTCAGGTCTTGAAAGACTGTCAGATTCCTTCTTGCTGCAAGAGCAGCAGGCCTGGAGTGAAATGTGCACACTGTGAAGCAGTCCTCGGTTTCTGCCTAAGTTAATTCCAGAATCCTTGAAGCTAAGGTGCCCAAGTCCTTAGTGCCTGATCTCCGTGACACTGGGTCACCCAGCACTTCTGAACCTATCCAGATCAAACACATGACTGCACTTCTGTTGAATTAGACAAAGCAAGATGTGGAGATGATCAGGCACAAAGGAGCCTGCCTGCACGAAATTAACTCGTCAAAATGTTTTGAACAAATTTGAATCAGGTTTTTATCAGATCAGTGTTTTGTGTGAGGCAGCTAGTGGCTTCTTGACTTGGTATCAGCAGACCTAAGAATGGGTAATCCTGACAGAAGTACTTAATTCACAAGTATTTCTTCTCTTTGTTTTTGTATAAAGAGACAGCTGTTAGATTTAAGCTCTAATTCAGTTGTCTCATTAAGCTCTGTGTAAAAAATATTTTTGATTTCGTTATCTCAAGTTCCATTGGTCTAAATTCAGAGAAACAGAATATTGTGATTTCTTGTCTGTAAAATGAAGTTTGTCCACTCTTCTTCTTGCCTGACTTGGACCAGGAAAAAGCTGGACATACAAGTTTTTAATACTTTTTTTTTAGGTAATACTGCTGGCCTGTCTCACTGAACTGCTAGAGAAAAGTCACAATGTTTTTTGGTTGCTCAGCAAAACCTGCTGTGTACAGGTACATAACACAAGGGGTTGACAGACACTTCTTGCAGTCTTTGCTTAAAGTGGTGATTTCCAGGAAGGGTAGGACACAATCAGATGGAGACGTGCTGGTCATGGAAATGCCAGCCCAGTCCCTGTCCAGCTTCCCATCCAGGTCAGCACACCAGGTAGGTGTGGCAGGCAGGAGGCTGTCTAAAGTGTGGGCAAGGGTGCATTGATACAAGTGCTAACACATGAAGACTTTCTCCTCACAGAATTTTTACTCTGAGGAGGTGTTCTCAGGATTGTCAGACTGCAGTTGTGGCTGGCCTTTATATAGACACAGACTCACCAGCAGAGGAGATTGCTTGCGTGCCACACACAGGCACAACATGAACCTCAGAAAATGACAGTGCCCTGTGGAGCAGTCTGCCTTACAGACTCTCAGGGAGGCTACGTGGGAGAAGTACACCATTCTGCCTTAGAAATTCTCCAGATAGGCGTGTGGCTGCAGAAAACACCATCAATTTCCTTATTAATTGTTTCTATTGCCATTAAGAGCACCAAGGATTCAGAGAACCATGATGCTATAGCACAGAGTAAGCTATGATGCTGCAGGTGAATTAATTTATCACTCTTACTAGTGTTTATACCTTTTTCATACCCATCTTTTTTTCCTCCAAAAAGTGTCCAAAATTTTTGAGTAGAGCAGCCTTAAAAGTGTTCTTTGGAAATATATCCCCTAACTTACAGAAAAATGTGCATGTAAGATCATTTTAGTATGCAGTTTAGTCATCTAAATTTTTATGGTCCTTTTTCTGTTTTCTTGTTGGTTTACTCTTCCTAATCTGCATAAACTATTTTTCATTTGTTATAGCTATCTTAGCCAACAGATGGTGCTATGTATAACATTTTTATGATATTGTATAAAATAAAAATAAATACTACAGTTAAACTGTACATGTAATTACTTTGTTAGAAAATAAACGCGGAATTGAAGTTCACAATAATAAACGCTTATCATAAAAATTAGATGCAAGGAACAATAAGTGTTGAGAGTCACTGATGAATGTTCATTTCAGCCTGCAGGTAGGGAAGGATGGAGTTGCATACGTAAAGCTGGCTGGGGTATCGATGTTACTGTGCTTGTGCAGAAGGATCTTTTGCAAAATCAGGACTTCAGGGAGGTAGATTTTAAGAACGCTAAAATTATCAGTGTCTGTTCTGGTTTCTATTCTCTGGGATTAATACACTTTGTCTAAATCAAAATAGAAAAGTGTGGTATGCCACGGGTGCAATTGAAGTAGGATCCTTCCAGTATATACAAATTACGAAATGCGATTATAAGCACCAATGTTGAGTACAACCAGTGTTTCACAGTGTGCCAATATTTCATCATCCAAACAGTGCAGTTAAGTTTGCTGGTACTAGTCATGTCTATAAAATTAATCATGTACATGCAAAACAGATTCTGTTTTCTCTGGGCTTGGAATCTCTCTCTGTGAAAAGGATGAGAGCTTCACTGAAAAAGGCATGACCAAGTCTACTGTGGTGAATATATTCTGGAGAAGTTGTTGTCCGTAGCACCTTGTGTAATCTTTCTCTTTCCAAAAACGATTTTTTTCCCAAATTCACTGCTTTTTTTTTTTCAAACTAGGCCATAGTTCATCCTATTTATCCAGTCTCATTCATCTCAATGAATTCAATAAACATTTCATCCTATTTTTAAAATACTTCCAGAAAAGGCAGGTATTCTTGCAACATAAATATAAATAGAGCAAGCCAAATACAAATATTCTTCGTGGAAAAATCCTGTACTTTGTTCTATGCTGGAATGAGTTGTCAGAGGCTTAATCAGTGTGGAATCCCATTTTGTTAACAGGTCTCATCGTATGTTTCAGTGAATGATGAAACAAGATGCCTTCAGTCTTATGAAGTCTTAGTCTTCAAGACACTCATTTACTTCTTCACATGATTAGGTGCATTTTTTTTCTAGATTTTGAAAATACTTCATTTCATTACAGGAAAGTTTAAAGTTTGAGAAAATGGTCTTCATTTTACAGCTTCATAAAACTGAATTTCTGGTGACAACTGGTAAAAGTACCTCAATTAGCTGTTCCCCATCTCATCTTATTCTCTTTTTGTTCACACAGTTAGGAACAAAAGCATGTACTATCAATAAAACAGCTGACCATTGCTTTTGCATGAAGATTTAAAATTGTCAGGCACAATGTACTAAGCAGTACAATGATAATTTCACATACTCACAAAAAATATATATTTTTAATAAAAAAGCAACTTCCTTTTTAGTCTGCCCCAAAAATTTCATTAAAGGCTGTATTGACTAATGATCAGGAATCATACAATACTGTAATAATTTGGCTGTATGTCAAGACAATTTTCAACTGAAATTGAATTGCTCGTGTTTGCTAGTTTGGGGGACGAGAATATTGGTTTTTTTCTTTTTAAAATGAACACTAGTTTTGAATGAAAATTATGTCAACTCCAAACCACTTTCAGGATGGCCAGACAAAAAACATACAGAATTTTCTTCCAACTTTCTCACTATCTGCACTTTCCTCTTGCGAGTGAGGTCTCACGAGGTTAATACTTTTTAACATGGCATGAAGCTGTGTCAGGGGAGGTTTGGGTTGGATATCAGGAAAAGGTTGTTCACCCAGAGGGTGGCTGGGCACTGGAGCCAGCCCCTCAGGGAAGCGATCACAGCATCAGCCTGACAGAGCTCAAGAAGTGTTTGGACAAGGCTTTCAGGCACATGGTGCAACTTGAAACTGTCCTGTTTAGGGGCAGGAGCAGGATTTCAACAATCCTTGTGTGTCCTTTCCAACTCAGAACATTCTAGGACTCTATGATTCTATTTTCAATAATTCTGCTGCAGCCTTTAGTCCTGCTTCTGTAGAACAGGAACTCTTTCACAAAGACTTCTTAGGGCCATGTTTCTGCCAGAATTTGGAAACAAGGGAGGAATATTCACTGCTGGTGCATAGGTTATATAATGTTTCATTTCAACTGAGATCACTGAAAAAAAAATGTATCTTTGGTATAGCTGGCAGAGAAGTTCTGCAGCTGGATCATCCGTTTTTGCCACAAAGGTGAGTGAGATAGGGGTGGTGGGGTTGTAAACTGAAAGAAATTGGAAGAACTTGGTCCTCATCAGAATTGTATTGGGGAAGTGAATGCAGAAGCCTGGGAAGGATGCCAGGAGTAAAACTTATGGGAAGCTCATGGGTTTTTATAGGACGATGACATCTAAGTGGAGTTGTCTTTCATTTTTTTCGTCCTCAGTGGCACACTACAATCCATGATCTGAATTACACATTGCCCTGTGATGCAAGTGTACACAATTTATCTCGTCCTCTCTGTCTCTCTCTTCAGGAGGAGGATCCTGTTGATACAAAGACTGAAAGTCAGTAACAGCAGTATGGCAGCAGTTGCCATGATAATTCTACCAGAGAACCATCTTTTTACATTCCTAGGATGAAAGTTTCAGGTACAGTCTTTGCTTTTGAGTTTTTTGTTTCCCTAGAGATTGCAGCTTTTAATGTATTGATTAATTACTTTGCAGTAATTACACATCTACAATGCAGTCTTGAAGCTATTCAAGCCAGCAGCAAAATGTTAACTGTAGTTGGAGAGGTAGGAGATACCAAACAAACTGAATGGATCTAAGAACAGACTTGCAGAGCATTAGCATTAGTATCTGTGTTTCAGCTGGCCAAGCAGCCCTGACTTAGTGCCAGTTTTAGTGTGCCTTGCCTCTGTGTTCAAACTCAGAGCCTCCATCCTGCTTGCCCTCTACTGCTGTGGATTAAGCCAGCTGTGACCTTACGGGTTATTATCTGCCCTGCAAAATTTCCAAGCCATCCACAACAGACTCCCACCTGACCTAGGATGTCCTCTGGCTTCGCTGTTGTGCTGGATGACCTTGGCTGGATGTCAGGGGCCCACCAAATCACTCTATCAGTTCCCTCTCTCAGCTGGACAGGAGTGAGAAAATACTACGGAGAACAACTCATAGGTTAGGATAAGGCAATTTACTAAAGCAAAAGCGAAAGGTTAGGTGTGCACAAGCAAAGGAAGAAAAAGCATTCTCTACTTCCCATCCGTAAGCAGTGTCTGGTCACCTCCCAGGAGCCAGGGCTTCAGCACATGCAGCAGTGGTTCCAGAAGACAAATGCAAATAACAAAAGCCTTCCCTTCCTCTCTCTTTCTCTTACTTTTATACCTGATGTCACATGGTATGGAATATCCCTCTGGCTAGTGCGAGTTAGCTGCCCTCACTTTGTCCCCTCCCAAGATTTTGCCCACCTGAGCCCACTGATGGCAGGGCAGAATGTTATAGAGGCAGCACTTAGGCTGTGAGAGCACTGCTCTGCAGTAGCTGAAACACTGGTGTGTGGTCAGCACTCTTCTGGCTAGCAACACACAGCACAGCACTGTGAGGGCTGCTGTGGGGAGAATTTAACTCCATGCCAGCCAGACTCAATACAGCTTCTCAGCACCTATTTTGAACAGGCACTATGGCTTTGTGTCCTGTCCCTGCTACTCCCTGGGAGGAAGAACATCAGCTCCAAGATCAGCTGCACTTGTCTGCTGGGACCAGAGGCACCAAAAGAAGGCAGTAGAAACACCTTGACTTCCATATACCTGGTGAGTGGAATCCTGGGGACCGGCTGCTTACATTTGCTCTCACTTGCCAGGGGCTTTAGCTCTTCCTCCCTCTAGCCTGTTAAAGTGTAGGGGAGAGGTTATAACCTCTACACTGGAGACAAAATCATGTCTCACACACGAGAAGCCACAGAATAAGCTGCTTCAGTGATTGGGTCATGGATTTATGTCCCGAGAGGCCTGTATCCAAGTGGCAAAAGGAAATTCGTGCCATACAGGTCACTTTTTGATACAGGTACACATTCTGACAGATGGTGCAGCATTCTCAACCACATGATGTAAAAAGTTGGGATGTCAGACTCATCTAATTGTCTGAGAGTACATTTGAACTCTCGGAGTTCATATCACCATGAGAGCACTCATGTGTTCCAAGCTGAAGAGGTACCCCCTTGTTCCCATGCTCGGTAAGGGACCATTGCCAGAAACTGCACAGCTATTCTGTGCCCCTCGTCCCCTGCTTGCTTTGTTCCAGCTCTTTTGACTTTATGTTCATACAGGTCCCAGATTCCTTCATCTGAGAAAATAGCTCCCACCGGCTTGGAATGTGCTGCTGGGTTGTGCAAAGGTTTGTGAAGAGCCTTTTAACTGAGATTGTGGGAAGTCAGCTTGGATGAATTTGTGTGCTTATTTGCAATTTAACTGTTTTCTGAGAAATGTCGCATACTGCCAAGAGTTGTTTACTACCTGAGTTGCTATAACTACCTTAATTCTCTGGTACATGTTGAGGTCGCTGCTATATGAATATCTTGACTTTCATAGAGGAAGAAAGTTTTTGTCCTTGGAAAACATGAAACAAGTTTTATTTTTATTATAGGATTTTCTTATTAGATAACAGTCTACATGAATATATAACCAATTATTTTGATCATAAAGAGGATTGCCTTAGTGAGGAAAGGTCTTAGTTATGATTGTCACTCCTCATTGCATCATCATGTTACATCTTAAGAGGGGCACAGACAGGAAACATCACAGATTGTCTTGAATTCCCTGTAAGCTGGATATGAATTGTCAGCAAGATTAATTCACAACACCATTGCTTTGTCAAAGTTAGTTACACGTGCTATTGTTTTGAGAAAATGTGACTGATACAGTTGCCTCTATAATTAGGAGTCTGTCACATTTCAATTATATTTTCATACCACTTTCCCAAAGGCATATAAATCAGATAAACTCCCTTTGGGCTGAAACGTGCCATGATAATTAGTGTGGGGACAGTTGTGTTTGTGTGCTGTGGTCCGCTGCTTTGTTAGAGGATTATTATGCAAATAGGGTGGGTGTGTTGTCATATCTTTTAGACCTTCAAAAAAAAAAATTAGGGTTGGTATTTTGAGTTTTGGCTTAACCATTTTTTTTAATAGATGACACTGAGAGTTTTACCATTGGTTTGTCACAGTATCCTAGCACTCCTAAGTACTTACTAAAAGACACTTCCAATATAAAAGTAGTATATTTCATAACTGAATAACACTGTCTCAATAAACTGTTGAAGGAAGAAAAGGAGGATCAAATGTTAAATTGTCTTATTTGTGAACACGTTTCTCCATAGCAGTTGTTGACAAGAGGACATCATGTGAACATACAATGTAAAACAGTTGGATAAGCCGCAATTGTGTGTAATTGGAAATGCATCTTTGGAAATTGTGGAGGAAGAACAATTAACACCTTGAATTTGTTTCCTCAAGCAAGAGTTTCAGGAAAAAAACGTGTTGTCCGAGAAAACCCTTAAAACATGCCATGATGCACAGATGTGCTGTGAAATTCTTAGAATGTGAGCTAACTTTAAGAAGATCCTCACTGAATATTAAACAACCTTGGAAACTGCTACCCAGAAATAGCATTTTTTCCTCTGTTCTTGGTGTAGGGGTGGAGTGCCGAGAACTCATTTTTTCAGAAAAGAGGCAGTTGTCAATTTTTTCAGCCTAATCTATCTTTGTATGTAAGTTAGGCTACTGGATTTGCATTTGTGGGTTGTTATTAGATAGGGACGGGTGCTTTTAAAGCTGTGTCACGCAGACTAAAGAACCTTTAAGTGTTTGCCCATATTTATCTATAAATACTGCAATAAATAAAGGGATCAACTGGGTGGCATTTTCTTGTCCAAGCAGGCAATGCACTAGGGATGGCTCTTCCTGCGTGCAGCCCAGCTGCTTTCGATGACATCCCTTCTCTCTGGGGACAGCATTTTACTGGTAACACAGAGAGGCAGATATGGAAAAAAGACGTGGGGGAAAAAATACCCAAACATTCTGAAATTCTGTTTTCATGCTAGCAATCCAAGCTGAAACTGTGGAAAAGGGTTGGCTTTTTTGTATCTCACTTGAATACAAGCCGTATTTTCAATCAACTCTTCTCTTCTAGCATATTGTCATTACTTTTAAGCATAGAAAATTTACTATTGTAGAGGCAACTGGAGCAGGCCAGCTGTGAGGTTGTTTAGCTTAGCAGTGTTCATCTTCTAATGGCCACATAGATAAGATTTAGTACTGCCTCTGTCCTGGGCAGAGAACAATATATTTTCAGAGAAACGTAGAATTGTTTGAGCTGGAAGGGACCTTCAAAGACCTTCTAATCCAAGCCCCCTGCCATGCACAGGGACTTCTTTCACAAGATCAATTTGCTCAGAGCCCCATCCAACCCAGCCTTGAACAGAGATGGGGCATTCACAGCTTCTGTGGACAAAACCTGTTACAGTGTTTCACCAAAAATTCTTCTTTATATCTAATATAAATCTATGCTATTTTACTTTAAAATCATTTCCTCTTGTCCTATATATCCTTGCCAAAAGTCCCTGTCTGGCTTTCTTGTAGGCCCTCTTCAGGTATTGAAAGGCATCCAAAGCCTTCTCTTCTCCAGGCTCAACTTCAAATTCCTCAACCTGTCTTCACAGCCGAGGTGCTCCATCCCTTGGACCATCTTTGTGGCCCTCTCTGGATTTGTGCCAGCAGGTCCACGTCTGTCTTATGTTGGGGCCCCAGAACTGGACACAGCACTGCAGGCAGGGTCTCAGCAGAGCAGAGCAGAGCAGAGCAGAGCAGAGGGGCAGAATCCCCTCCCTCCCCTGCTGCCCACGCTGCTTTTGGTGCAGCCCAGGACACGTTTGTCTCTCTGGGCTGTGAGCACACACTGCTGGCTCATGTCCAGTCCCTTATCCACCAGTACCCCCAAGATGATCCATTCTGTTCCCAGCCCTTTCTTGTGCTGGGGATTGCTCCAACAAGACCTTATAGTTGTGCTTGTTGCATTTCATGAGGTTTGCACAGCCTAGGAATAAGGAATGCTACTTAACCCCATCACATTTCCTTTTGTGAGGTTCTTCCAGCTGTCTAGTACCTTCTGAACCAGTGCCTCTGCATGGTTTAAGAGACAGCCTAGGGTACAGGGTGGTATCAATGCCAGCCTTACTTTCTGGAAATAAAAAGTACCCATGCATACAGAGATGAGGGATGTTAGACCCTCAGCTCCTACTTCTCTATTTTGTCTATGATTATAACTTAGAAGGCACACAATTAACAACACCAAAAGCATAAATAGCAGGCAGAATTAGGGAGAGAGAGAAGGAAAATCACTGTTCAGAAATCACCTCATTCAGGAGAGTGCAGAAGCATATATTCATGTTCTTCTGGAGATCAGGAGGTACTGAGGACCCACTTAAATTTAAGTACTTGCTTAAGCATACCATTTAAAATAAAATTTTTCTTTCAAGTCATGCAATATTACAAGGACAATTAAAACTGCAGTTTCTATTTGCCTAATTATGGAAATCAGGATTTCTTATGCAAGGCTTGCATTTCTCCATGCATAGGTTCTCTATTCATCCTTGTAAACACAAAAAATCCTCAAAAAGAGAGGAAGAGACACAATGTTCTATTTTATGAAATCCTGCTAAAAAGTAGGAAGGAAAAAAAATGTTAACTTTAATATTTCTTGGATTTGGTTCTGCAACTGAGAATTTCTTCAAACTTAATTAATAGAAGCATACTTTTGTTTGCATCTAAATACAGTAAAATATTTGTTCCTAAAATTTCAAACATAGCCATGAAAAGTTAGTTTTAGTTGAATAATTTCTTGGCTTGACCTTCACTTCTTGTTTTCTTCCTGCTAGCTTCCAAAAGTTGTCAGTGAGCTTGTTTTTTCATAACTTCTCTGGAAAAAAGCAGCACTACAAAATTTCCTTGCCAGCTTTGAATATCTTCTCTTCAATTTAGAAAAGTTGGGGTTTGGCTTTTTTTTTTCGATAAGACACACATACATAACTACAGCATACATATTTACATAAATTGAGTGTTTTAGTGGTGTTTATTTTAGAAGTTAAAATTTTTAGTGCTGGCATGTGCATGCATGTCTGTGTGTGTAATGCAGTTTATGATCTATTCCCAGAAGTTAGCTGAAGTCTTTTCTTTCTCTCTTCAATAATAAATGAGCAGAACCTTGACAGCATCCAGGGCCTGCCAGATGAGAGAGCCAAATAACTGAGCAATCATCTTCAAAGACAGGTGTCAGTTCTCAAACATGAAGGCAATTGACTCCTCTGACATGTTTGAATGTATTCTAGCTCCCAGGGATCAGCTTACGGTGTCTCAATCACCTCTGCCAGAAGCAGTGCCTCTGCACAAACCAGGCCGTGGTGTGCCAATGTCCTTGGCTTCCCACAGAACTGTCCCTATGAGATATTCCTCTTTTCCAGCTCCTCTCAGTTCCAGGGTTTGGGACAGAAAGGCCCTTCCATTCATCATGCTCCAGTCAAACAAAGAGGGGACAGAAGACATCTTGACCTTTCACTTACTACATTGAGGTCTGAATTTGTTCTACTAGATGATAAATTTCTGAAGGCAAAGAAAACTCTACCAGCCTTTTAGGGAATCTAGGCCCAGAGTTTCCTCTGCAAAGGGCTTGTCCACAGCATAGTCTTTCATCCCATCATTCACTGCAATGCAGCAGCTCTTGTCCAGATGTATGTCCCCTTGTGAGCAATATCTAATGCATTCCTGTGCTTTCCTTTCTGTCAGGTACTGCTCAAAATAGTGCAAATGCCCCTGCTATTGAACTATACCATGTTAGGAGAGCCTTATTTTGGGAAGGATCAATAGTGTGAAATACTGATATTAAAAGCCTTTGAGTACAAACTTCAGTTGATTAGGGCTGGTAGTGCAAAGAGATTTGGGTAACTTCTACTTTCCTTGCTTTATTTTTTCCTAGACCAGAATTAAATATTTACAATGAACAAGAAGAATTTTGAATAAAAACTATCTGGGTTCCACATTTTAAATACTTTCACAAAAACACGATGCCTGTAAATATTTTGCAATTCTCTTTTCTAGTTTTACTTTCACTTACTAGGTTATAGTACTTTCACTGTATCTATATAAAATTCTGTGAGGCACCATTTATGAGCTGTGTGCTCAGAACACATATGGTACACCTGCAAACTGAGTCCTCTTGGTCTTTAATTTGCTGCACAACAGTGGCTGTGTACAGTTTTGCCAGGCAATGACAATGAAGAATTTTGAATTCCACATAATTTTTCCCGATATTTCATGCCTATTTTTTTTTGAGACATATAGACATCTCTAGGAAGAGATAAGGTTTTTTTATATTCATTAAAATGTCTCAGTTTGATAAGAAAAGACATTATTGCATACTTGTTATTGGGTAGATTCAACAAAGTACTATCAAAATGCCTTGAAGTGTGAAGAAACAAACTAGTTAATGCATATTTGTTTGATAGCTTTTAGTCCTTCCTATACCTGTACATATACTTCTTATCCATCTAAACTATCTAGTAATTTTTTAAAGTGATGCAATTTTTTTATCCTTAGTATGGTAGCCATAGAAATTTTTCTGCTATTCACAAAGTACACTGTCCTAGATAGTGTAAAATATTGCAGAGCATACCAGAGAAACCTGGGTCTTTGCAGGGAGATGTTTTAGAATATGGGAGAATGGGAATTAAAAAATTGTTATCAAATTTGACAGGACTGCACTTAACAGCTCAGTTTATGAATTATATGTGAGTTACAGAGCACACTGTGCTTTCTAATTCATTGTACTAGTACTCCATGGCAGAATACAAAGATTGGTACCCTTCTGAGAGATATCCCATTTTTCTGTGAAGTGCATAGATTTAAACCTTCCCAAGCGCACTTACAATAGTAAATTCACAGTGGTACAAGGGTGACTCAAACGTCCTTGATAAATGTTGCAACAGTGTGCAGATGAAGACGGAAGCACCTCCAGGAGCAGGTCCAGCAGAGGGAGGGTGATGCAAGCCAGAGCTGCTGATTGCACACCCACACAAACACAGGCTCCAGCTGTAGCTTGTGTTCCTGTACAACAAAAAGGGATATTGTGAGTACTGTCTTCTATGAAGTCATCCGAACAAATGATTGGAGGGCAAGAACAACTCTCCTGTGAAAGAAAGACCCAAGAGAGTTGTGGCTGTTCAGCCTGAAGATGAGAAGCATTCAGGGAGACCTCACAGAAAGCTTTCAGTACCTAAAGGAGCTGTACCTAAAGGAGGAGTACCAAGAAAGCTGGAGAGGGACTTTTGATCAGAGCATGACCACAGCAGATAGTGTAGTGATAAAATAGGGCAGGTTTACCTCAGATATAAAGAAGAATTGTGGTTTTTTAGAATGAGGTTGCCTAGAGAAGGTGTGGGTGCCCAATCCCTGAAAGTGTTTAGGTCAGGTTGAATGGGGCTTTTAGCATCCTTGTCCTGTGAATGATGTTGTGGAAGACAGTGTTGGATTTAGAAGGTCTTTCTAGGTTCCTTCCAACCCAAACAATTCTAAGATTTTGTGATCTACTAAAAGACCACTCATTATACTCATTTAGTCTTATTTTTTCTTGAGAGCATTGCTGCTTAGCTGCTTTTTCACCACCTGGGGACAACCAGCTCCTCTGACTGTGACATTCCTTTCTCCATTTCTCTGGTCTAGAAGTCTTTCAGGCGGCATCACCCAGAAATGGAAGATGAAAAAACAGGAGAGCAGCAGTTTTGACTGCCCTGACAGTGTGAGAGGAGAGGAAGTTTGTCCAGAGGTTTCTCAGGCAGAGACTGTGTCTCCTATCTGAGACACCTTCCAGAGTTCATGCAGCAACACTGATTGCACGCCAGGTTTCCTTTAAGGGTAAAAACGTCTCAGGGCCCTCCAAGCTGCACAGAAAGGATCTGCCAGAGGCAACCTAATGGGACTATCTCTATTTAAATGCCTTGAGGACAGCTGACAAAACCACATCTCATGTGAGGAGGTTTCTGGCATCTATTATCTCCTGTCACCTCAAGATAAGCTATGAGACCTGTGGTGGATATTTTGTAACCAAATGAGAGAGTATGAATTATCAAGTACCATTTGACTGTGCTGCCACTGTATGTGACATTGCAGTAATACAAAATCTTTGGAAAGTTTCACATTACTATGCCACCCACTGGAAAACCGACCAAGAAAAACAAAGTAAAATTTAAAAAAAGAAATTAAAATTCCGGATGTCATAATTTTTATCAGCTGGGACTAAAAGTGAAAAATCCATTATTTAATTGATGACCTGCAAAGACAGTAGCTAAAGATCAATTTTCATTATTTTTTACAAATACGATATTTTTCCCCTCAATTACAATTTAAAACATAGAATTGCAGTCATTTGACACTTCCAAAGCTTTCAAACATCCCTTTAATGCAGGAGGCACCAATGGAAAATAGAAGTGTGTCTAATAGAAAAGCATTTGAACAGAACATGTCTAGTCTCTATTTGGGCAATATTAAGAAATAAACAAAGGTCCTGTTGTCGCAGGGAAATAAATTCGGTTGTCTGACCATTTTAACTTATAGATTTAGCTGCAGCTGTAATGATATTTTTAACAACCAAAGAACTCACTTCTGAGTTAACTGGTTAACTTCAATATAAATTATATATTTGGACTCACTTCTGAGTTAACTGGTTAACTTCAATATAAATTATATATTTGAACTAAATTAGGAAAGCACTTAAAGTGGTGTTGTCTTAACAGAGCAATGTTAGATCATAAGCAGTCTCTGGAAATACTGAGAGAAGTGCTTACTGTTATAGGCTCTCTTCAGAGTTTTCAGTAATGGAAATCACAGTGGTAAACAGTCTTCTTGGCACTGAAAGCTCCACATCTTCTTGTTAAGGATGAATTCATTGTGAGACTGTCTGTACCACTTCAGTGCCTTCCATTTCATTTATGGAGAAAACTTTGTACTGACTGTGTTTGAGAATTGAGTGGCTTTGCTAGAGGGTCCATGCATAATCTGTATGTCTATCTTACACCTGGTCGACAAGAGAAGGTCTAAAGGGCAGAAGGACAACAGCACATCCTTCCTTAGAAATATCTCTTGATCAATGTTTATCCAGATGTTTCTGGGAACAAGTTTGCTCTTGCTGTGATTTCACTCTGGAATTGATATAGTCTGTTCTGAGTAGCTAATCTTAGGTATACTGGACTTAATTCAGAATTAGACATAATTTTTCTGTTTCTGTTGTATGCTGCAGTCTCTATTAATGTTTATGAACCACATCTGCTATTTAGAAAAACTATCCAAACAGATGTACAGGATCACTTAATAACTAAAGGCTTGTTCAGATTTCTCTAGTGAAACTGCTCTGGAAAAAAAAATTAAAAAAACCCCCACTGTTAAATTTTACTCCAGAAGTTGCAGACCCAGCAGTCTAGGGTGACTTTGATTTTGTTTGTTGTTTATCTTCCACTCTTCTAACACTTCAGGTACAATACCTGTATGACATTTTTACACTGCCTTTATTATGGAGGGCAGATGAGGTAGAATTTTACTGCATTTATTTCTTCTATGACTCATTCTTGTACTGTCCAAGATATCAAAGAGAAAGATTGTTATGAGGAAAGCAAGATTATGCTTTCATTATATTCTCTGCCTTAAATTCTTGCTTTGGTTGTTTAAGTAAAACCCACATCTAAGTTCCTGTCATTGTCCTCTATTATCTTCTTATTACCTGTCTAGTAAATTCAAGGCATTTCTCATTTTTGTTGTATACAGTTGTTCTTCAGCAGTTGATCCCAACAGTTAGGCACTTGTCCTGAGTAAAGGATTTGGTCTCCATTATTATATTTGTTTATCTCATATGGCTATAACGTTTCACTTTTCAGCAAATGCATTTGCCCTTTTTATTCAACCTAAATACAGTTCAAGTAATTTAAATGTATGCAGCTTTCACTCACATAATGGACTTCACATCTGCGCTACAAAAGTAGAAGACAACTGCCAGTAAATTAAAAGAAATTCTCCTTCATCTGGCATTTAAGCTCTCTCCTAGAGCTTTTTAAAACATTAATTTGCCTACAGTTTTATGAAGAGAAGAAATGGGAAGACTTATGTTTGCATATCATACAAATTTAAAAGAAACACAATTCAATCAGTCTCCTTAAACAGCAATTAACTACTCTTTCAAATCCCCTCACAGCAGTAATATATTACTTTACTGAGATACTGATGCTTATCAGAAGGTTAAAAATATAAAAAAATTCTTCTCCTGTCCCTATTTTTCTGTTCTTCTGACATTTCAAGTGAAAACGAAACTTTACCTAAAAAATTCATTAGCTAAGCTCTCTTCACCAAGTAGAAGTGTCTACCCTTAGTTTGCAATCAAAATGGGAGATATCCATTGAAGTTTCAATGCTCACAGATTGGCTGCCAGCTGGCAGATTGTCCAAAATGGTGATTTCACACATATCAATGGGAAATTTAAAAGCAATTTATTATGATACATACATTCAAAATGAAATACTGAGGTTTTTACAATTTTCGACCTAGGAATTTTAAGGTGATGAGGGACCATTGAGCAAAAATATAATACACTATTTCTGCAGCAAAATGCACAAGTTTGAAAGCTCTACCTCATACATATCAAGTGCTTGGTTCATATGAATTTCCTGATGAATTTTATAAGCCATACATATAATTTGCTGAATAAATTGCTGGGGTTTTTTCTACCAGTTTTGTTCTCAGAAGGTTTGCCAAAGACAATGACCTTTACCAAGGTTGTAAGATACCCAGATACCCAGTTCTGGTCCAGTAGCCTACCAAAAAGTGCCCTTCCACTTCAGTCAGAACTGTTTCTGGAGACTTTAGAATTTTGAAATTTAGGGTGTGGAAACAGGAGATCCTGCTCATGATAAGATCCTGTTTATGATAAAGCTGAAAGTTTTAACTCCGATCCTTGACTACCACTAAAAAAAAAAAAAGTGAGCTTGCCTCCAACAAACATTTACAAAATCATAGACATTTTCAGTGTAGTTTCTCTCAAATTGTCTAGTGCTGCTATTTACAATATTATGTATGGGTTTTGCTGATTACTGAAGTCATGTCTGTGTTACTGTCTTAATGTTCATAAGCAGCATCTTTCACTGTGTTCACATTCCCAAATACCCCCGGTTCACAATACCAAAAGCTTATAAACGCCTTACAAAAATATCCAGCACTTGAGTCAGCATTTGGTGCTCAGCCAATTTTGACAGTTTAATAAATGGCTTGCATTAAGCCGTGGCAACTGGAGGTGCAGTGCTCCCCACAGTCTGGAATCAGCCCAAACCATTCAGTGCATAACTAATCCTTGTAAGTAGACACACATAAAGACCTGGTGGAAGAAGACCAAAATTCTATACAGACATATCTTCGGAAAACACATGGGAGCCTGAACATACATGTTATAGAGTTGAGAATTATGCTCAAGAAATGTGATATTTGGAAGCAGAACATGTCCTGGGTTCCCCAGTCCTTCTGCTCTAAGAGCCCCAGGAAAGGATGTATATAGATTTCCCTGAGCCTGCCAGCTCATCCATTGAAATTTAGCAGTCTGTTTGCCTTGAAATAGGATGGGTGCGGGGTCCTGCAGAGAAGGAGTCACTCTGTTATACATCGACCAAGACTATTACCTTGTCATTGAAATTAACTCACCTCAGCTAAAGATTAGATAGCAGAGGGCATCTACAAAGATCTGAATAATACAGAGAAACACATTTAGCTAAATATGCAGAGCAATCCACACTCTATGCATTAATTCTTGCTTGAGTATGTCAGTCCTGGTCTGGAATGATAGAAATGGGTTGACATCATATTTTTCTGAGAAATAGATGAAATACCAAGGCAGATCTGGTCTGGATGCTTCACGCGTTCCTGTCAAGGAGTTACCCCTTCAGCAGGAAGGTCTTGCTCTGTGACAGCACCAAATCACAAGCACCACCTTCACTTATACCTGTTGACACACATGTGCCAAAAAATATAAAATCTAAGAGAAAAAGCTGTAGAAAAAATAGCAACTCTAGGTGCTACTTACTGTGGGAGCCAGTGAACATGCCTTTGCGTTGGGGTTGCTCGAAGTGGGCTCCCCTCGGGGTTCATTGCCCTTTGGTATGATCTATCCTGGTTTGAATTTCCCGGTTGGCTTTCAGCCTCGTCACTCCCCCGGGGCTCTCCCATTGGTCCCTGCTCCCTGATCCCGCCTTTCCCTCGGCCCAGGAAAAACCTTGAGGGAGCCATTGTTCTCTGAATTTGCTTGCCTGGCCTTTGAAGGTGAAGATGTAATAAACTCTCGGAATGAAGGAAAAGCAAATTCCCTTCCTGCCTCTTTGCTACTGACTATAATACTGAACCTGCCTGTGCATTCATGGAGTGAAGCAGGGACGGTATTAATTGGCGCCCAGAACGTGGAGCAGCCTTGAACTGACCATGAAGAGCATCTCCAGGATGGCTTCGCCGCTGGAATTGAAAGTCGCCTTTCTGAGCAGCCCTTGCCCCAAAGAAACCCCTGAGTTCTATCAGGGATCTCGGCGGGGAACACCAACAATCTTCTAGAAAAAGAGAAGACTGGTCTAAGTCAGTAGACCGCTCTCGAGAATTTTATTTGACCCCCGAAGGTAAAATGGGTCACTTTTGTATCCTTTTCTGTTAATTTCCTTTTATCTAGAGGGTTGGGAAGAGAGGGAGATGGGGGCAAAATTCTCTCGTCTCCTATGGGAAGTTTTTCTCCCAGTTCTAAGAGTCCTTGTTCGTGAAAATTTTCGTTATACTAGGGAAAGTTTAAAACATTTTGTTCAGTGGCTTTTGAAGCAGTGGTTAGTTGAGTACTTAAAATGTTTTGTTCGATGGTTGTTTATGTCGGCAAAAGGGTATTTGCTTTATAAGCTAGCAAAAGCTATTGATAATTTTGTGAAACGGTTTGAAAATGTTAACCCCAGTTTAAAAAACTCTTTACCGCTCCCCTGTGTTCCTGTTCCCCCTCCCCTGGATCAAGGGAAACCGAGAGAAAGACCCTGCACTTGTGCACAGGCTTGCCACCGTCGTCTGCCTGCTCTCTCTGTGTTGCCTTTGTCCCCTGCCCGGAGTAGCGATGGCCAGGTTACTCCGAGTTCTACCCCAGACCCCTTCCTTGTAAGTAATTCCCCAGTTCCCCAGTTTTCCCCACCTTAAATTTGTCCCAAAGCAATAGCAACATGGTACAACCCATAATATCAGCTGCTTCCTTTAATTTTAATTTTACCGCCTCCACTCCCCTTATCAAAGATGGCGCCGACCGCGTGGCGCCGGCGCCCGGAGCAGCGGGCTTTTCACAGACACCTGGCCCCCCTCCCTCACCTTCTCCCGCTCACGTGACTGTGGTGCCCCCCCAGCCTCGCAGCCCCGGCGGGCCCCAAATGCAGCTGGACCCGCCGCGAGGCGAAACCCCAGAGCGGCGAAAGAGCCGAGCTAAAAGGGGAATGCCGGAACAGCCAGCCGAAAGCGCCCTAAAGCTCAGCAGCGGCTGCAGCCCCAAGCCACACTTTCCCCAGCGGCCACGCGGGAGCTCCGAAGAAAGCCCCGACGAGCCGCAGCCGCCGGAGAGAGCGGCACTCGGGGACTCCCTGGAGTGCTTTAGACAGCGCCAGGACGTTGTGGACGGGCAGAGGCGGGTGCCAGATGGGTCTGGCCCCGCCGCTTTTGGGAGTCCCAGCGGCACTGCAGCAAAAAAGCAGCACTTGCCAGATCTCAGGAAAAGCCCTAAGGCAGCAAGCAATGAGCAGCCAGAGAAAGCAGAAAAGAAACAAAGGGCCACAGAGGACACCTGGAAGCTGCCAAAGAAGGGCAGATCCTGCTCTAGCCCGGCAATCGTCGCTGCTGCAGACACAACACCAACCAAGATGAACAAGGTGCAGTTAAAAGATGAAACCACCATTGCCTGGAAAAGCAGACGACGCAAACCAGCACAGATGTCCAGTATAGAAACAGACACAACATCCCAGGAACCAGAACTGCAGACAAAACTCCAAACGGATAAGTCAAAACACCTGTAGTGTCTCCCCAGATCCTACCCCATTCTGTTATTCCGCTAATCATAAAGTTGCCTATTACCACCCCTTTGTTTTGCCTTTCCCACAACCACACCCCCCAATATTCTTATTAAGATGTTTTCTGTTAACTTGCACCCTTCACTTTATTTACTGTTATCCATTCCCTAGCCATGAGTTCCCACACCCCTGTTGCCTTTATACCATTCCCATTTCTCCAAACTTGAAGTAAGAGAAGGGGGGAGAAGGGAAAGCACCCCTCCCCCCCCCATTTAAAATTGCAAAATTTTAACTCTGTTTGAAACCCCAACAGAAGCAAATGCCAGAGTCTGTGCCTGCATTCACCATGATGATGTCCAGCACCCAACATTTATCACCCCGCTGTCCTCTGGATGCTCCTGGTACCATCAGCAGTGAACACTTGAACTTTGCTGCAGCCCAAAGAAAACTGTGCTGCTTCAAGTCACCTCTGCCTGTGGGAGCATCCATTCCAGCATCCAGAGAAAAAATCCTCTGAAAGATTTAAGGACTTGTTGGGACACTGGGTTGAGGGTGTTTGTGATTGCTATTGTTGTTTTATGTATGTTGGTTTGTTGGGACATTGGGCTTTGGGTCATTTTTGTTGTTCTGTATATGTTCAGTTTTTGGCATGTTGGGTTTTGGGGTCCTTGGAGGGGAAGCCTCTTTGTTTTATACCAAAAGGAGGAGTTCTGACAGCCAGTGAACATGCCTTTGTGTTGGGGTGACTGGAGTGGGCTCCTCTCGGGATTCATTGCCCTTTGGTATGATCTGTCCTGGTTTGAATTCCCCGGTTGGCTTTCAGCCTCGTCACTCCCCCAGGGCTCTCCCATTGGTCTCTGCTCCCTGATCCCGCCTTTCCCCTAGCCCCGGGAAAAACCCTCGGTGAGCCGTTGTTCTCTGAATTTGCTTGCCTGCCCTTTGAGGGTGAAGATGTAATAAACTCTCGGAATGAAAGAAAAGCAAATTCCCTTCCCGCCTCCTTGCTCCTGACTTAATACTGAACCTGCGTTCATTCATGGAGCATTCATGGAGCCAGGCAAGGATGGTATTAACTCACTGCAAGAAAGACAGGCTGTATTGCAGCTGGTGAATGGAAAAGTCATTAAAACCTCACTGAGTGTCACTAAATACAGTGTGTAACTTGAGAGTGCAGCCTGCCATCACTCCATGTGGAGACGGTTGATCCCCCGGCAAGACAGCCCAAGCAGAAACTTGTCTGAGCTGCAGTCAGGGGTACAGCAGAGGTCAAGGCATGCGTTGTGTGCTTTCCCCAGGAAGCTGTCAGCTGGTGGATGACGTGTAGCCATGGATGCTACGGATGCCAAAGCAGGACAAGGAAGATGAGAACTGGTCTGAATTTCACATTCCACATCTCGGGAAACGCTGTTGAGGTGGCAAGTGCATCTGCAAACAAAAGCTAAGTCCAGAAAAGGTCTGACATGATTTACAAGTACCAAATAATCCTAGCAGATGCCCTAATGGTAGTGGTAAGGTAAATTGGCTTATTTGAAGGAAAGGGCCTTGGTAAAACAATGGATAGATGCTCCTAAAGCAAGGTTATATGTTTACAAAGGTGAATAGTCTGATGTCAAAACAATGATGCAGTGGTAAAATACAATATTTCTACTGAAAAATATTGTCTCCCCCTAAAATAATCACCAGCAACTATCTATGAGAAATATTAGAATTGGCCTTCATTTGTTTCAGCGGAAAAAAACCGGTGGATTTTTTTTTTTTTGAGAATGTGTTCTCTACTTTGAAAACTTCTTTCATTTTCTAGATGTTTTGGAAAAGTGACCAAACTGTAAAATGCTTGTAAAATCAGTAACATCTTTTCTTTCTTACAGTTTTCACTGAGTATATATCACAAATTTTACTTTATAAATCCGTTTCTATAAAAACACAAACTTGTTACTTTTGTTGTTTACTAAATCATCCATTAGTTATAAACACAAGGCTTACCAGCCAAATTCTTTTTTTGGTGGAGTAACTTGTATGAGAAGTGCAAGATCAATTTCTCTTTCTATCAAATGGCATTTTCACACTCATTCTGTACATTAAAACTTCTCTCTAGGCTAGTGTTGTCTGAGGAGTGGGACCTGGTGCCCCACAGATGCCTCAGGTATGTGCACAGGGGGTGGCTTATGCTGGCAGTTTTCAGGGATGGGACTTGCATGGGGTCCTGAAGTCACACCACACTCTGTCAGCTTCTGAGGCCAACAATTGCGCAGATACTTAATAACAACCTTCAACTAATTTAAAAAATGTACATCAGAAATCCAGCTCTAAGAATCATCCTCCTCAGTCAGGAGACAGAAGTAGCCCTTTGGCTTGGGTGAGAGCAAATAATCACAAAAGAGTTCCAGAACATGAAGAACTGAAGATCTCTTTATAATGCCAATATTAAGTAATCTTCTTTAGCCACTAAGCAGCCCTACAGTACACATGAACATGGTGTACTCTGGAACTGAAATTTACTAACCATTTCTTCAAAAATTTGGCATAAAATAGGCCAAAGAAATAATGGTGTTCTTGACAAGTGATCTTTAAAAACATTTTCTGAGGCTGTTCTTTTTCCAGCAACCTTTTCACATTTGATTAATATTCCTTCCTGTTTTCTGGTTCAGAACGTTACTTTGAGCTGCATTGGACCTAAAATTGAAAGCAAGAAAACTCCACAACCTTTTTGATCCTAGGAAAACTGACTCTATTGTTTTCATATCTCAGGTCTATCTTGTATGTTGTCAAGGCACAAAAAAGATATGTAATTTTTGCACATGATGCAAGATAAAAGAAAAGTAAAAAGAAGTTAAGGTTTTTCAAGCTAAACTTGCTTTGCAGCTAAACACTTCTCGGACATCCCAAATTCAGCAGGTGAAATATTCTAGGATCATGTTCAGATCTCTCTGAGAGGACAAGAGTTCATTCAAAATACTGCATAAAAGAAAACAAAAGACAAATTCATTTAGTAGGAATCACAGAATTTCCCTCAGTTAAAAGCCATGTATTAATAACTGACAGAAAGCATTGAATCTGTTTTAGTGAAATAGCTGACACTTTCCCCCACTGGAGATATTAACAACAGTACTCCAAATATTTGTGGATTAGGCTGATGTAATCTTTCAGTTACCCAGAAATGTCTTGGGCACAAGGGATTGTGTACATGTATTATTTAGCAGGCAAAATGCTGTATGGCTACAAAAAGCTACTTCCACGGACTAGGATGAGGTCTCACATGCTTCTGAGATGCAGTCTAAATAGGAAGGTGGTGTCAAAGAATGTGTGGACTTTCCGTAAGTAGTGTCCTAACCTACTTGTTTTAATTAAATCAAAGTACTCTAAGCACTTTGCAACCCCACTGCAGTAATAGCAGAGCTATAACCTCCAAACAACTGCACCCACCAACACAGAGAGAAAGCTAGTGTGCTTGTTTGATTGGCTTCACATTTAAAGGTATTTTGTTTTGTTTTTTACGAGGAGGTGTATCATGGCTTGGGAGAAAAGTGTGAAGAATATGAGGCAGTTTTGGGTGTCACAATATAAGAAGTACACTAAACTATTAGAGAGTGTCCGAAGGAGGGCAATAAAGATGGTGAAGAACCTTGACCTGCAGCTAAGATCACTTGGTAATTTCAGCTCTGAATTACAGTTGGACTATCCCAGCTTTGCATTAAAGTTTCCATCTCCTGACAGCAACCGTCATTAATCACTAAGATTTAAAAAACGAAACAAACAAACAAAAATAAAAAATTCTAAAAAATGCAAACAAAAAACCACTGGAAACACCAGCAAGGCTTGTGCTGTGCGATAGTGACATTGAACTGGGTGTATTGGCTTGCTTGTTTAAAAATGCAAAGGAATAACTTCCTGGATTCTGTCACTCCTTGCTATAGGCTATCATCAGTTTTTTCATTCTCTGCTTTTGCTTTTAAGGGGTTTTCATTTTCTGCCTCCCCAGATTTGATCCCGAGCTTGCTATTGCTCCTTCAACTTCAATGGGCACTGGAAAATACTCAGGTTGACACTGCTTATATGTTTTTGAAGTTCGTGTCTCACTTTTCTATAGCATTATAATTCAGAAGTTTTTCCATGGCATTTAATGGTGCCTGAACCATGTATAAAAGATAAGATCCTCGTAGTAAAGATAATGTGTCCATGGAAAATTTGACAGGAGTCCTGCTATAAGTGTTTGAATTCAGTAGGCATCAGTTAAAGTTAGGCATTAATCAACAAGGACTAATAGGTGTAAGAAGCATTGCCATAGGAGTGCATAGAACACCAGAATGAGTCCAATCTTCAGTCTCTGGGCCCCTCCAAAGGCCCCATAGACATGGAGGGGAGGATTGTATAACAGCATCTAGAGAAATGAGGAAAGCTGAAAGAGAAATAGTCCTTTTAGAGAATATAAGCATGGAGAAAGGACATTTACATACTTCAAAATTACTTTCTTTGTTTTTTAGCATCCTGCTAAAAACAGATCTTTATGCTTAATTGTTGATCTGGAAGTGCACTGGTCGAGGCTGTCTCTGTGTTTTGCCAGACATCCACTAAGGAAATATCAGGCTCTGTCAATCTAGGGTAAGAAACCTCTTGTTAAGTAGTTTGTTGTTATTGTTTGCTGTAATGGAAAACAAGTAATATTGTGTGGATTGTAAGGAATGATGGCTGTCTTCTCAGTTGTTGTTAAAGCTGTCTGTAATGCCTGCACACAATCCCATTGGAATAGTGAGACTAGACCCCAGCTACCCTGGCTCCATTATTAGGTGGATAGTGAAGATATGTGATGCAGCCTAATAGTTTCTCTATTTCAAAAGTGGTGCTATAACAAGACATTTGAAGAGCCTTGCCTGTAGATTTCTTTCTCATCAGATTTAAATCTATTTAAATTCATCTCTGCTTTAAATTTACCCATGAATCTCAAATATTTTTTAGTCATATTATGGTATATGTCAAACTAAAAAGCCTGCCCTGCTAGATAGAAGGAAAAGGGATGTTTGTACTAAAACCCAAATAAAAGCATCATACACCCACTTTGTTCTTGAGGGAAGGTGACAGGGAAGCAGCAGTACACAAGGGCTGAAAAAGGTCTTGTTCTGCTGAGACAATTAATATGTCTTTTCTCTACAAGAGAGCTTGTAAAGCCATATGAAACTGGTGGACAAATTTTTCTTACTTGAAACAAGAACTGCCACAGTCTTTTACCTTGAGCAAAAATGAATCTAGAGGTGTCTTGCCCGCCAGTGCTGGCCAGCAGGTCGGTGCAGTGCTGTCTGTGAGGGGGGTGCAGACCCTGTCCCCTCCTCAGGGCTCCTTCTCCAAGTGTCTGACAGGCACCCAGCCCACCTGGCAGCCTGCAAATCCTGGGACTGCAAACTGCAGATATCCCTCCTCCATGGCTTTTCCTTCCAGGGATGCCCAGCTCTGCACACAAGTGCTGTTAACACTGGCTGTTTGCTGGCCACTCAGTCACAAGCCACTGAGATTAAGAGTCCTGGTTTATATTTATTTGAAAATATAAGATTAATGTATCAGATTCCTTGGAACTGCAATGCTGCTATCAGCCTTGGTGTGTCACTTTGCATGTGAAATTCTGTTTGATGTAAAAAGAGCATTTTAGAGAATGGATGCATTTTAGAACACCGTATTATCTCCTTGGGAACTTTGACCTCTGATTACTTCCAAAATTACTAGAAATTATATCACACTGTTCATTATACCTGAGATATCTGAAAACTGTTTTCTTTCCTTACTGTTTCCCATTTTTCTGTTTTGATAAATTACGGCAATCTGCATTTGAGGGCTTCACATTACTTCCGTATGAGATGTGTAAATCCGAAGAGAAGTGCTAGGAATATTATGTTGGGCTATTCTGCAGTCAGCAATAGAGAGAGAGACAGCAGAGAATGGTGTAGAATTGGCTATTAAGGACAATTGAGTGTTTAAAGTCACCACCCAGGCTGTGATGCTAGAAATCAATACTTAACCTGGTGACTTCAAATCCAGTAGATAAAGATTATGGTATCAAGTAAAAATAAAAAGGAGTCTCTTGAACAGCCTCCAGGGCCACCCCATGACTGAGCAGTGGAGGACTGTGCAAAGAGAAATTTGAAATTTGGGGGCAGAAAAAGGATTGTAAAATTATGTGATCTGTAAGAAGAATGCGTCCAGAGGTTTTGCACAATTCACCTTTTTGCAGCCTGGCAACTTTCTCGTATATGAACAAAGAGCTCTTGCTTCTGCTTAGCAAAAGAGACGTGGTACAACTTTGTGTTTAGGACATTACCTGCTTGCCCTTTTGCAAAAAAAATTCCCCAGACGAAAAACACAAAATAATCCAATCTACTAAATGCAGCACCTGAGCAGCAGTCACTTCACAACAACTGCTGAGCATTTGACTCAGCGGGCTTGCCTGCCTCTCCAGGGGCAGTCTGGCTCCCTGATCTGTCTCTCTTTTTGCTTTTTATTTTCAAATCTTAATGGACATACTTATTGCTATTCACAGATTTGGGACTTGGAAAACTTGTCATAGTTTTGTCAGAGAGGGAAAAATAAATGAAGACAAAGTGAATTCTGGCGCTGAATCTGCCTAACTCCATGATATTTAGCAAGTGTCCAGTGATGCTGTGGGCACTGGTGGACAGTTTCTAAGGCCATATGAAAACTGGTGGACAACTTTTTCTTATTTGAAACAAATTAAGAAAAAAAGGGAAGGGAAGGGAAAAGGGAAGAGAAGTGCATATATGCCATATAGATATATCTTACCCACAAAAATGTCTGAAAGGAGCTAAAATTTTTTTGCAGTCCACAGGAAAGAACCCCCAACAATGTTTAAAAGAACTGGCCCTTCGTACTTTCAGTTCAAGAGATGACAATTTCTATTATTTTGCAGAAGTGTTTTTCCATACTAAAGCATTTATTTTCACCACAGGGCTTACTTCCTTATATCAAAGCTCTCCATTTTGGACAGGAGGTTTTAGAAATTGCTTACATGAAGACTCTAGCAAGAAACTGAAGTGATCCAGTAATTCCTTCTCTGTGACACGCCTGAGTGTCACCCAGTTTCCGTTTGCACTTTTCCATTGACTGGAGGCTGCTGATGGGAAGAAAGGATGCAAAGACCTTGTGCCATTGGGTTCAGATCCTTCTGTCTTACTTCTGTTGAAATCAGGGTGATTTTAGAGGTATCCACAAAACCAAGATGCAGCTTCCAAACAGGAAATTGCACAGGTTGAGCCACAGTAAGGGCTCAAAGTTTCTCCACAGTTCTAGAGGCATAAAATCATCAAGAACTGGAAGTTTATTTTTAAGTTTCAAAGGAAAATAATGAGCATATTAACTTGTTTACTTTGACACAGTATCATAGCTGACAAAGGCAGAATTGAATACTTTAAAACCTGTTTTGTTTTGTTCAGTTTTTTGACTCAGTAGCAACCATTACTTCTCAGTACTTATTTTTAAAGTTCCTAACAAAAGAAGTTTCAGTTCTAATTCTGGAGAAGATGTTTTGTGCCAGAATCTTTGCCTGGATTACCTACAGGAACTCTGCCAATCTGATCCAATCTGAACAAAAGACTTGCTGGCAAGACTGAATCACAAGATGAGCCAAAAAACTGCGTATCAGCTTTACTTTCTCCCCTAAAGAGAGACATCTTTTTGTCCTGTTGCTCTTACCCTTTCTAATATCAAGTGATGGAAAAATATCTCCATCACAAATCTGCTGCAGCCAGTTCAGATGTACTCCTGCGTTTAGTGATGTGGACTGAAAAGCGAGAGACGTTTTTCTTTAAAAAGAAAAGAAGATTTTCTAGCGAGAATCATTTGCTGTTGATTAAACCAGAGTGATTAATTTACGCGTACAACTGCCTCCAAGGCTGACAGACATCCTCTTGACAGTATTCAGCAGCTGGATCTACCAGAAATTGAAATTTCATAGCAAAACTTGGCTCTTTCTGATAAACGTGGAAGAGGTGCAGGTGGCAGCATTGCCATAGGCCAGCTTCTGTCAGCAATGAGTTTTGTAGCATGTAAATGGTGTCTTTGACACTCCACTCTTTGACTAAGCAGTCTTGAGTCTGTAATTTTCCAATCGCATTTTACATCTTAATGTTATTTCGGGCCTTCCATGATGTCAGCATATTCTTCCTTGGAAGAAACTAACAAGGTGTTGGTAGTAATGATCTACGTGGTCAAGTTCCAAAGGTAGAACAATATTTTTTTTTTCTGGTAGGATTTCATAATCAAGGTCTTTATTTTAGTTAAGGAAGGTTTTGCATGACTAAGGACAGTCACAAAGATAAACTGGTTTATTAAGTCTGACAAAGAGAAGGTGTCTACCAACCCACAACATATCATTGTATAAGCACTATTAAATCTAATTTCTATATTAATATTTATTGGTAAATTTTCTGTGTTATTCATGTACATGTTGTTCTTACACTGTATAACTTATTCAGCTATAGTACTGAATTTTAAAGAATAGCCCCTTATTTTTTTCTGAATGAATAATTAGAATTTGGTTAAAGTATATGTGTAAGCACCTAATCAAGCACTAAGCCGCCTTAAATGAATACCTGGACTTCTGAATAGGAAATGTAGGCTCTAACTTGGAGATATCCATCTTTTGAAGTCTGCTATTCCTCTGGTTACTGTATGTTATCAGACTACTGCAGACCAGCTGTCTTTTGCTTAGGATAGAACAGAGCAATTACTTACTTCAAGTTTTTAGTATCAGAATCATCCAGGAAGCTACCACAAATCTCAGCAAAAATTAGTGGTGTTTAAATCTCATGGATGGCTTGTTGGATCTGAACCAACAATGCAGAAACAAAAACCATTAAGCTGTCCCTTTCTGATCTACATGTGCATAAATCAACCATTTCTCCTTACCAGAGCAATCAAGATGGATTGCTGTAAAGATCCTTTTCCCAAGATATTCTATTAACTGAAAATCTAGGTCTAACACACTCCCTTTGAAAAAATTAGGTCACAACACTCCTGGCTGGATTTATTGCACATCTACCGTTTTCCAGAAAAATAAAACATGCAGTCAGATTTATGTGCTTCTTACATAAAACTTAGAGACTCACTGGTTGTCAGAGACACCTCTCCCATTGTGCTACCAATAAACAAAAAAGCAACAACTTTAGCAGAAAATTTAAACACTGCTAATCCCTCAAAGAGGGGACAAAACTCATCATCAGTATTATGTAAAAATCAACTGTTGTCTAAAGGAAACAATAAACATAATTCTCTAGTTCCCCTATACTTTGCAACTTAATTGATTATGTCAAGATTTTATTAGCATTCCACACACAATTTAGGGGTTTTTTAGGTTCGGGGCTAGAAAAATTGAGCAAATGTTGCAGAAATTTATTTTCTTATAGGTGGAACTACTGTTCATTGACTTGTACCTGAAAGTATAACAATTTTTTCTGAAAAAGTGTCCTTTACATATCTGCTTGCAGTAATTACCTACTAGGGCTCTAGGAAGGGAAACATACATATAGAAGTCTGCATCCTGTGTAGCAAATGCAGATGTGGCAGCGTATATTTTTTTCATGTAAAGAAAATGTTATCTGTACTCTTAGGTACACTGTGAGACTAATTGTTTGTAGCTCTTCTGAACAGCTCTAAGGAGAGAGCTCAAAGAAGAGAAGTTGTCTATTGTGCTTTATAAAACTCAGAGGATAATGTAAAAAAATGTCTGAGCATTCTTACTCATTAATATCTACTGCACTGTCATAAGAATCTAAACCTATTTTCAGGGAGAAAATGAACAGATACACTTGAGATCCTTACTTCTGACTGTGCCTGGGTTTTGGTCATTGCTGCCATTGCAGCTTCAGTCCCTTAAAGTGGAAGGTGAGCTTGGTGCTGGCTTCTGCTATGGCCCAGATAAAGGGAGAAGGAACTGCTCCTCTGTCCCTTTCCCAGTGCTCCTGCATGGCTGTGTTCACATATATTTTTAAACAATGAATAAAAATATAAGAACTCAAAACATATAAAAGACTCTCTTTTTTTTCTTTTTTTCTTTCAGAGTATTATCATGAGGAGAGACAGGTTTTTTGACTTGTTCCAGCACAGTGGCTGTGAGAAAGAGGTGCTTTCAGGTCAATGCCAGCTATTTCAGGAAAAGATGCTCACAATATCAGACCAGGGCTTCCATCAGTGAAGTCACAGAGGTCATTGTGGAGGAAAACTCTCATTAATGGTGCAGGTGTTGGTCTCAGAACTCACCAGGTTTTGCATTTAACTTGAAAAAGCAAAATCCCAGTATTACGTTTTTTGAAATAGTATATATTTTTCAAAGTGAAATGTTAGACACATGGGTTCTCCTACCCCCTGAGCTCTGTTTGGCAGAATATAATTGATTTCTTTGACAACAGAATTACAAACGCTATAGCAAGAGCTGTAGTAATGATGGGTGGCAAGATAAGTTATGAGGGAAATGTAAATGACTAAATATTCATTAAATGTTGAGAAACATCTGAAATGTTTTGCACCTCCAGAAAATAGTTAAGAATAGGGTAATGACTGCAAAGGAAAGTGTAAATTTGGAATTGTTCTCAGGAAAGTGTAATTTTGGAATTGCTATTAAGAAGGATCAACCGGACCCTGAAATAATCTCTCAAGAAAAGTGTCAGAAGCCTTAAATATGTGACTATAACTGTGCAGAACATTTAAGAATATGGCACTGGTGATGGAATAGACTGAACAGGTGGTCCATATTAATTTCCCTCATAATCTTTTTCTGTGGCTCCATGAACACATTCAAGAAATCTACAGTATATAAAAATCCTCTGTACACTCCTATAACACATAAAAGGGCCCTTAAAAACTTGTATGACTGTAATATCAGCCATATGTTCTTATTGTCAAAAATAGCAGCAAAAACCACAGTAATGGAAGAGAGCTTCTGAGTCTGGTCCATTTTTAACACCAGAAAACACACCACATAATCTCATTCAGAGATGTGTGAAGCTTCATTTCAAACCTAATTAAATTTTGCCCCTCTGATTTGATCCAGTAACTGCAGTTCCAGTACCTCACTCCTTTCACACAAGCCTCCATTTAATTTTAGCCCATACTTATTCATGATTGCTTACACTCATTTGTTCTTGTGCCAGCACCATCCTTTGGCTTTAATAGCTCTTCTCTTCCCTGGTATTTTTTAGAGAGGGCAATTATACCCTGTTTTCTTCCCTTGTGTGGAGAGGCTAAACAAGCCAAGTGCCTTTACTCGCCTTGTGTAAGATAGGTTCGTCATTCCTCTGATCATCTTAGTAGCACTAATTGCCTATTTCTGCAGCCTGAATTCATCTTTCTTGCATGTGTGTGACCATGCAAGAGCTCATCAAGAGCTTTATTCAGAGGGATTTATAAGTTCCCTGTCTTGAGTGGGAATACCTCACCTGATACATTTATTCTCATGACAACAGCAACATTTGAGGCTCACAGTCATCCTGTGATTGATTAAAATACTAAATCTTTCTTTTTCTCTGTCACTTTCAGTTGATGAGTTCTCTGTTTATATTAGTGGATCTTGCCAAACACATGAGAGGGCACTTTGCATGATTGAATTTTGTCTCTTCTCAGTTAGCTCTCTTGACCAGGTCATTTAGTTCTTCCTGTTTGTTATTCTGATTCTTCTGTGTATTGATGATGCCTCCCAAATTTGCACTATCAGTGAATTTAATTATTACATTCTCATTTCTTGTTTCCAAGTCATTATTGTCTAAGATCGGTCTGTCAAGCCTCTGAGGACTCCATCAGTAGCTTCAGCCAGTCCTGTTAGTAGTGTCTGTTACCACTTCCTTTTGTCTTCCTTTGTAATGACTCCTGTAGTAATGACCATTTCCATTATCTTAACCTGGCTACTAGCTACCAGTCTATGATATGTTTTCTTGAAATCAGGTGAGGTAAGTCCATCATTCACCATTTGTTCAAAAAATACATGTTGTCAAAGGGGCTACTTAACATGACTAAAACCATCTTTGGCAATCTTTTTTTTGTATGATTTTTGCCAATGTATTTAATGCAACCTATATTTTTTATACTCCTGTGTCTTTCTTCTAAAATTTGCTCACAAGGTTTCTGTTGGACAGATTGTATCATGTTTGTTCTTGAATATCTTTCCTTGACATGGGTCATCTTTACTGTCCTGCAGTCAAACAGTACCACTTCAAGCAGACCAATCATAAACTCTTTCTACTGGACCTAACTCTATAGATCAGACTGTATATATTCCAGAGACTTCACCTGCTACCTCGGTCTCTATGCTGGCTGTCTGCAGGTAGACATGACAATTTCCAATTCTAAATATAATTCTGCTGGCTGTTTTATATCACCCTTCTCACTGGAAAAGGAAGCAAAGATCACATCATGTTTGTTCCACATCTGAATCCCTTCTACACTGCATCCTGGTCCGTGAATATTTTTCCTGTCCATTCTTCTACTTCTGCAACAAGAAAATCTCCTTCTCTACTGTGTGTATATTTTTGAGTTTCCTTAGCAAGGCTTAATATGATTGGATTTTTTTGGCTATTCTGGCTTTATCATATGCCCCCTGCTCTCCAAAAGATAGCTGAGAGTCTTTTTTTAACAATCAACCATCTGTTCTATTTCTTGCAGCTTTTTGTTTGTTTTCAGCATCTTTTACTGAGAGGAAGAAAGATATTCTTTGTCAGTAGAATATCAGATAATCTTTTTTAAGCCTAAGGGAACTTTCCTAAGGCATCTTCTTTATAAACTGCAATACTACAACTATTAAAGGCTCTCAAGAACAGAAGAGGCCTGAGGTTTATATAAAACGGGATCTGTTCCCATCAGTGAAAGTAGAGGTGATTGGGATGCTTTAAGTATGCTAAAAGAAGAAAAAAAAAACAGAGAAGGGGAGGGAAAGGCGGAAAATTGAAGACCTGGGTGTTAGCTGGGATTTTCTTACTCAGGTGACTGGTTGGGATGGAAAATATTTAACACAGCCATTATCACGATTTCCACATGTCTCTAAAGAAAATACTGTGTTTTCCCTCACTTTTCTCTTTGTCCCATCTTTCTTTTCTATCATGTTCAGGTATCCCTGCTAGATATTTTTATGGCACTGAATGAGGTTTTCTAATGTCGTAGTTACGTTTTGAAAGCAGAGGGACTGGGACAAATGGCAGGTAAAGCAATGCAAGGGACAAGAAGCAAGACACTAGAGGAAACAAATGTTTTATAAGCCCGTGAGTGAAGACTGGGAGGTGAAATGCAGGAAGGGATGGATGGATGGATGGATGGATGGATGGATGGATGGATGGATGGATGGAAAGAAAATAATCACAGTGAATGTCTGGAAAGAAAATACCTGCTATTCTTAATATTTCCCTCTGTTTGCAAAGAAACTCTCATGAAACTGATGAAATTAAGAAAAAAATGAAAGGTAATTAATTTTTCTGTCTGTGCATGTATGTGTTTCATAATTTTATCCTTTGTCTTTACTTTCTCCATTTTATTAGAACTGCTGTCTAGAAAATTCATATCACGTCATCTGTTAGAAACAGGTGAATGAAGATGGCGTGTAGTGAAACTCAGGCTTCTGTGTGGCTCAAAAACGTGAGCCACACCTCAGGCATCATCAGTTTGCGTGCTTCACCATGTGTCATGGCTCCACTGACACAAGTGGCAGCACAGCATATCTTGGCTGAGCAGAAACCTCTGAAATGACATGTGGAAATACAGCAGAAGAATGGCATTATAATACAATGAACTTATACACAGGTAAATATAAGAAAAAAAAATGTATTGCTAAAGACAGACTGGGGAATGAGATGCTAAGGAGCAGTACCACAGAAGAGGCCCTGGGGTTCCTGGTCAACGGTGTGTTAAACATGAGCCAGCAGTGCCCTGGCAGCCAGGAGGGCCACCCGTGTTCTGGAGGGCATCAGGCTCAGCATCACCAGCCGGGCAAGGGAGGGGATTGTCCCGCTGTGCTCTGCACTGGGGCGGCCTCACCTCGAGTGCTGGGGGCAGCTCTGGGTGCCACAACACAGAAAAGCCATTGAGCTGTTAGAGAGTGTCCAAAGGAGGGCACGAGGATGGTGAAGGGCCTTGAGGGGAAGTGATAAGAGCTGCAGCTGAAGTCACTTGGTTTTTCCAGCCTGGAGAGAAGGAGATTGAGGGGAGACCTCAATGCAGTCTGCAAGTTCCTCGTGAGGGGAAGCAAAGGGGCAATGATCTCTTTTGTCAGGTGACCAGTGACAGGACCCAAGGGAGCAGCATGAAACTGTATCAGAGGAGGTTTAGGCTGGATATTAGAAAAAGGCTCTTTCCCCAGACGGTGTTTGGACACTGGAACAGGATCTCCAGAGAAGTAGTCACAGTCACAAGCCTGGCAGAATTCAAGAAGCATTTGAACAAAGCTCTCAGGCACATGATGTGACTCCTGGGCCTGTCCTGTGCAGAATTTCAATCATCCTACTGGGTCCTTTCCAACTCTGGATCTTCTATGATTCTATGATTTGTAATATAAATAAGTTATGGTCCTAATCAACTGCTGAATCAGTGGTAGAATTGTGTTAACTGTTGAAGTCCATTTCACCAAAGTCTTAACTTTGTAGTATTAGTATATAGTTGTTTGTATTTCTTATTTTGCCTCCTACTGTTACAGTTCCAGGATAAGAGAAAAACCCTGTTCACAAGAAACTGAGATTTTGTTCTTGAACCTTGCTTGCAACTGAAAACAGAGAAGCAGGCATCTTCAGTTACAGACCAATGGACATGGTCCAAAAGTTTTAGTGATGTTTGTATTGGGTCAAGAGAAGGAGATAATCCACATCTTCTAATCTTATTCTTATTTGCTATTCCTTGGTCTTGTGTGTGGAAGGATTTTAAAAGAGCTCTTCAAATTTTGTGTCACCATGTGATGGGTAATCTTAAACAAAATGTGATGCTTGTGTGAAAGTACCATGGTGGAGGATGACTTTTTTTAGTAGGACAAATATCTGAAGGAAATGTTGGATCTTGAAGCTAAATAAGTTTAAATACAGGAACTGCTGCTAGTATGTGTGGCAGCTGCAAAACACTCATGAGTATGCCAGTTTAAATGTACAGGGAGACTACATCCTTGCAGAAACTAGACTTTAACCTCTAAACACTAAAATAAACCTTCTGGAAAATATTTGCGTCTGGTCACATTTTCTCTATGTCCAGAAGATGGTGTGGGTATGTTTAGTAGTTAGAAAACTAATAAATATTGAGAGTCGTATCAATGGTTAATTAAAAATACATAAAGAAATAATGTGTTACGTAAGCAACTTTGTTTACTGCCTTGTTCTAACTCTTGAAGCATTCCATGCAATACACACACTTTTAAGAATAACTGCAGCGATTGTACTGTTCATCTGTAAAACAGTAATGGACACACAAGTGAGCAACAGCTATGGTGTTTATGTGAAGCATGGGTCCCATGACGTTGTGCTCTATTCCAGAGAAATATTTCGTAGAAATTACTGTTTTCCTGCACTGTGTTGGCTTTGTCCTCACTAAGTACACCTGAGAAATAATTTGCCAGGGACACATGTCAATGACCAGATTTTAGAGGCAAAGACTTCGTGCACTTGAACTAGACTCCCTATAGGTCAGTAAGAGGAGATTTCTGGACACAGCAGTTTCTGCCATCTATTTCAGACTCCTGCCCTGCAGTTTCTTGTTTGGGACCCATCTATAGCCACTGGCTGTCAAGGTGCACACCTGACATTTTATGTCTCTTGGGAAGCTGATGTCTGACAACTGTTGTCTTCAAAGTAAGATGCTATTCAAGATGAGGGTCTCCAGGTAACACAGCTATATTAGATAGTCATAAGTGTCCTACTTACACAACTATTGAAGTAACATGGTCTTATTTCAGGCAAGTTCTGGGTTTGTCTTATCTTACTAGCTGTCTAGAGACAGATCACATTGACTTTTGTCCTCACCTTGGCTCCTGAAAGGCTCCACATCACTCTCTCCATAAGGTGTCTTAGCCTCCTGACAGCCAGGTCAATTGCGACAACAATTCAGATACAAGATTTCTGTATATATGTGTGTACATCTATATATATGGTTTTTCCACTGAGGGAGAAGAGAGACGGCATGGCTTAATTCAGAAAAGCAGAAGAAAACACCTTCTAACATGGCAGCAAGACTCTTTCATCCTTTTTAAGACAGATATCTCTTCCTAAGAAAATAGGAATTGCTGCATGCACCTCCTGCTTCCTGAACTAGAAGATTCTTAAACTACAGAAGTTTAAAGTACATGTGTGGGCAGGGGTGTATGCTGACTGTGGGTTTTCCCTGATGAATAACAACCTGGCCAACGTGCCATGTGAGCCTGCAGACTTGTATGTTTAGGCTATGCTAGAGATTGTTTTTAGGTACAGATCCAGCCATATCGCATCATACAAATAGTAAAGAAAGCAAGGAAAAGAAATGGTAAAAAGGGATGATAATGTCCTGCTGGAAGGAGTGTTAAATTAACGCAAAGCGCTATCCCTCGGGTAGATGCATAAAAACTGCAGGCTGGGTATTCAGTATCCAAATGAATTACTTGCAAAATGACTGCTTGGAGCTGCACCAGCTTTTGCCTAGTTAGCATTCATCAACACAACTGCTACAGCTCTGCTTGCAGGCCTGCATACAAGTCCACATGCATGCCAAGAAAGGGAAACATGAGAAGGGATAGAAGGAGAGAAGCAAGAGAGAAAAGCCCCAGCAGCACAGCATGGCCATTCACTCTGACCAAAACAGTCTTGTGCAGCTTTCCCAGGACAAAGCCACAGAGATACAATGAAGAGAGATTACAGCAGCTGTGCAAATCAGGCACACATTGTTTCAATGAAAAGGTCTTCATCAGTGTTAAGGTAAACACAGTAAGGGCTTCTCTGTTACTGTGATATATATGGAGGACTCATGAGGTATCTATATTCTATCAATACACAGAAGCACAGAATAAAGTAGCCAAAACCAGTTAGCATTTCTGATGTCAAAAATGAAACTGTCTGAAAGAAAATTTACATACATCATTATCTTTCACTTCCCAAGCAGGAAGTGATACTGCCTTCTTTCACTCACTGACTACTACAAACTATTTATCAGCCTTTTAAGAGAGCGGTGACTACCTCTGAGAAGTCACATCCTACGGGTGGGTGCAAGAAATTCAAAGACTTTTATTCAGACAATAAACCACAACTTATATCCCTCAGAGTTTCTCTAGAGCGAGGAGCACATACTAACCACTCAAAGACATTAGGCTCCAGCCTGTATATAGTGAAAACTCCAGCAGTCATTCAAGTGACTGGAAACAAAAAAAACCCCCAGAGATTGAAGTCAACACAGATTCCTACCAGCAGAACTGTCAGGCATGCTTTGGGGGAGGTTCAGGACAGCAGAATTCCAACTCTGGCTCAAATCCTTCATAAGTTTTACTGTACGTTTAAAGAGGACCTGTTTTTTTATGATTTGTCTAAGATTTCCTCAAGTGTTTCCTATCAATTGTCAGAAGAAAAGAATTAAATATAGGGAGAAAAATTTTTGACTTTAAAAGATTTGCTTCTCTTTTCTGCAGTCTCCAATGATTCCTCATATTTGGATAAGACATTACAATAGCGTCATTTCCAAAACAAATCTCCATGCTTGTATAGAGATGGAAGGCAGGGAAAGAGAAAGGCTGGTGAAATGTCTGCTGAGGAATACAATAATTTACCTCTAGGAACAGGAATACTCACAGAAGATTTCACAAAGGGAATAAGTAAAGCATAAGCACAGAAATTGATGTGTAGGATGCAGTCTAGGTCACTTCTAGAATTTCCTTAATCCTTTCTTCATCCCATCCTGATGTCACCACCCAGCAGGAAAAGCTCTAGAATTTAATGTTACTAATCATAGCTCCATGTCTTCATCCCTCACTGAATATGTTCCCCATATTTGTTGCGCCAGTCGATGAGATTGCATCAAAGAAAACATTCTCAGTCTCTCTAAGGCAAGAAAGTAATTCTGAAAGGATGAGTAACACATTTGAAAGAGATAGAAAATGCTTTAGGCTGCCAAGCCATTTGAAGGACCTGTGGCAAGGACCTCAGCACTTTTGCTGGGAAATGCTTTTGTTTTCAATTTCACTTTCTCTAAGCAAGCATGTGTGATTTTACACAATATTCTGTAAGGTGATACACTACTGGGATTTTAAATAACAGCAGAATTGTGTTTAATACAACAGGGGTATTGCTAATTCAAACACGAGAAATATTCTTTAAAAACACTGGTTCAAAAAAAAAGAGCTTGTAATTGGAAGAAGATAACAATTCTTAGGCTACACCTGGAGTACTGGGGGAACAGGGAAAGAGAATGGCAAACAGCCTGCCATCAGTACTTTTGGAAACACCTTTTATTCATTAACTTGAAGTTATTAACAGCAGATAACTATTCAGGCATCACATTCAGTTATTCCGTCACGCAACTGACTCACACATTTCCACACAGTTGCCCCATTGGAGCAGCACTGGGGAGGCCAGCTGCAGTCTCATGCCAATGGTTGTGTTGCCTTCTCCATCGCTGTTTGGAGTTCCCCAGGGACCCTTTGTTTCCTCAGGTGTGCATGGAGCCCTGCAGCTGTCACCTGTGCATAGCGGAATCTGCCTCCATGGCTGTGGTCCACCTTACACGCTCATGTGCACTGTTGACCTTCAGCAGGTTTGCTGAGCTCTCAGTGCCAAAGTTCATCAGTTCACTCAATTTCAACAGGACTTAACAGCACCCAGAGCTTTTCATCCCTCGGGAAATTCCTGCATGCTTCCCTCATTGAAAGTTCTGTTCCTTTACCTTGGCCTGCTTTTCACTGGTAATGTTTTTTCTCTCCAAACCTTTAGACCCCCTCCCCAGCAGCTCATGCAGAAGGATTCTTCATGGCCAAGTGTCCACCTTTGGAACAGGTTGTGCAGACTGACCATGGCAGACTCACCATCCCTGGAAGTTTTCCACATGCACAATGAGACCCGGCTACATCTCACCTGGTTTTGTTTTGGCTACCATCCTGCTTCAAGACAGAGGTTGGACTAGATGACAGAGATCCAGTCAATGTTTCTATGATTCCATGAAATGGCAAAGCATATTTTCTGAAAGATTTCTGTAGGAAGAGGACAGATTTTGCTGTTTGGAGTTCTCCACATTAGATAAACTCCCCTTGGCCAAGAACAACCTCTCTCAAATAATGTGATCAAAGCCTCCACCAGAACCAATACAATTTGAAAAACACTTTTTGACATAAGGTTATGTCTTCTGTTCTGAACAAAATATAAGAAAAAAACCCCAAAACCAACGTTCTCTTCAGTTCTATTATAATCTATTTGGTGGTATTATTACTCATCAACAATGGAACATTTTGGACAAGTCCATACACATATAAACATGGGAGAAAAATTGTGATTTTTTTGTTTGTTTAAAACTTAAGACAATCTTCAGATATGCATTATTTTGTTTCTTCACTTGAGATTATAAACCAGACTTTTTTAGCTATCATCAAAAATCAGTTTTTTGAGCTAAAAACTCAGATATGGCTGAAAGACTTTTACTCAGATTTTCCTTCCACTGAAATTTAAATGACATTATTAATGCAAGAACTGAGCTGAGAGAGAAACATGAAAACAACCTCACCATTTGGGTTTCATTACAGAAAGTTTCTTCATCCTTGTGCAACCTTCTGCCGGGTGCTGGCAGCGAAAAGGGACAAGTCAATCTGCCTGTGGGCCCCTTCAAACACTTCAGTAACGTTGGCTCATTCCCCACACAAATCACCTTATGAAAGACTCTTGCTGGGGCAAATCTTTCTTTTAGAAAGAAATTTAGGGCTGAGCACCAAGAAAACTTTCTTAGAGATGTAAAGAGGGCACCAATTAACTCGGGAAAGGGAGCAGTTAGCAGACCAATGGTAGTTTAATCAGATATCTTGGCTGTAATCTTCCTTTTTCTTAACAACTTGCGAATGTAAGCAGTACTCCAGCTCCCACTGGAGTCCAGAATGTTGGGGCAGGAGACTTTGTTAGCTTCCCATCTATTCCAGGCAGAATCTTTGCTGTGAATTACAGCCCCACATTGCAGCTACTCAGCTCTCTGTGCATTTCACATCACCTCAATGGCATATCTCTATATCCAGACACATTAGAGGATATCTAAGTAAAAGATGATGATCCCTGCTTGCAGATAGAACCAGTTTCAACAACAACTTGGATGAATTTTTGTAAGTTTTTAATCTGCCACATTTTGACACAGGAGAGCAAAATACTGTTAATAACTATGTTGGTTTGGCTTTCAAAATCTGTCTTGGGCAAGGCCTAAGCTGAGTTTGTCCAGCTGGAGTTTTCCAGTCCTGACATGTTTGCAGGGCAGAGGTGCAGGTGGCTGCCCCTTCATGGTTACTGAGTTTGGGGAGCAGCGGTGTTTCCCCTGTGTGGGATTAACAGCACTGTGATGAAAGCCACATCCCACAGCAACACATGCGTTGTCTCTGCCCTTGGCTACATGAAGACCTGGCAGGGTGAAGCATTTCTATTAATCTTCAAAGTGTGAGCCTTGAGGGGTTTTTTTTACATAATTGGCAGCAATTTCTGCAGTACACAGTTAAAATCCTTTACTTTTTAGAACTGTTTCTTTTATTAGAATGCTTTCTGAAAGTCTAGTGCAACTGACTCGGCAAGACCTCACTACTTCAGTAAACTGAATTACTTTAGGGACAGAAAGGATTGAATCCTGCATCACATCATCACATTCTTTCAACATCTTGTTAGCAAGCATCTGCAACATGCTTCTCTGTATAGATACTGGATAACAGATGTCAGGCTTAGTGAGGAAAATACTTAGAAAAAAATAACTACAGAATTGTTGAATCCTCATAGCTAAAATGATGAATTGCAGTGGCTGCAGTTTAAGATGTTGTTGTCTTGAGAGAGAAAAATATTTTCTAAAGGAATGATTTTCTGTCAAGTTGTAGTTACTAAAGTGAAAATATTTAATTTTGCAATCTGAGTAAAATGCAAAACAAAAGAAATCAATGTAATAAAGTTAGTAACACTGATTCTATGTCTCTCTTATTGAACAACTGAAAAGCAGATGTGCTCTGATTAAGTGTACAAATATAGACATGTATTGATTACAGGAGCAAAGCTCCTTGAAGTGTTTCCTAAAAGAGACCACTATGTATTTTAGGAGTAAAAGGTCTTACTAACCTTTCCATTTACACAAAGTTTCATGACTTGACATCTCAACAAACAGCAGATGCTCATTGATTTCTTTATGAACTGCCAGCAAACCTGGGTGATATTATGTTGAACACCACTTACAGAAATGTACGGAATCATAATTTGACTCCAGCTCATGGGTGTAAATCTTGTTAACCATTGGACACAGAAACAGAAGAGTGAACAGTGAAACACCTGCATTTGCAGGAAGCCGGACCCTTGGGAATCTTTGCAATCTTGCAATCTCTAACACTAGTATTCTGTTTTACTTTCTTTCTTCTGTTCTGAAAAAATGAAAACAAAACTGATTTGTCTCTCAGAATCTCTTACAATTGCTGCCTCTAGTGTACATGAGCCAGCCTCCACTCACACCCTAAGCCATGCAAGTTGTTACTTTGGCATGTTAAGTACAGGCAAGCACTTTGAATAAAGTTTATGTCATCCTTTGTTTTCCCATCATGAGGGTTTTTAAATTCCTTTTCTGTGAACACTCTGAAGAAATGCTTGCAAAAAATATAGTATTAGAAAAATTCATCTTTATAGTGCTCACTCACTCTAGATACAGGGAATCAACACTACAATTTGGGCCCAGTTCTTTCAAAAATATTGTAAGAAAAGCATATGTCCCATCGCACATTCCCATTTCTTACAGAAATTCTGGTTGAAACAGTCCTTAAAATAAATAGCCTAGTTATAATAGAGATGCTTCACCTATTTGGAAACATCTACGAAACTGACTATTTGGAAATAGCTGGGGAATGAAAACTTGTTTCATAACCACTAAAGCCCAGAGAACAGATTTTTCTGATTCACAGCAATAAATTCAAAAGCCATGCAAAGAATATTCTTCTGGAGAGCATTTGTGAAAAGTTCTTGTCCTCTGTAGGTACTGGGAATGGTTGGAAAGTGACTGAGTCTACACCCAATTTTAGGTGTAAAGAACACAGAAGGGAAAGTAAAGACTCATTCATACAGAACATGAATGCAGCATAGTCCAGTGAAGTCACGTATTTAGTGACTTTTAGTCTTTAACCAGTGATCATGCTTCCACAGAGTGACTTGCTCTGTCTTAAGATAGGTGTATAAGCTCCCATCTAGTCTGGTTTTCTTTTAAGAGTCTGAACTTGAGGTATGTCGTGTGATGGCTTGAAAAACACTAAATTGTTTTTCAAATCAAATCTTACATTTGATCACACATTATGTCTACAGAGATTGTGTGTGATGGAACAGTGTTAACAACCATTTTCCTCCCCTCCTTGTAACAGCAATGAAGTGCTAACAAGGAACTCTCTGACAGTGCTGTGTAACTGCCTAGATCAAATCCTTTTGCAGCATAAGTCTTGCAATACAAGTTTAGAAGAAAATGTATAATGTCATGCATTACAACAGCATTAAACTTGCTCTAAATTATCACAAGGGGTAAAAGCAGAAGGCTAGAGACAGATTCTAGTATTTCTCTACTGGAAGTAAAGCTTGGCTTCCGCTAAGTGTAAAATACCAAATAACTCTACAATGCATTTGCATGCTACTCCAAATAACAGTGAGCAAACTTTTGCACTCTTTAGTGCCTTCTAAAGCTAGTAGCAGACCAGGAGAGGACCAGCAGGATTAGATGAGAACAGTGGAAAACAATTAAATATTGGGATTTCCTTCCTAATGGAAAGAACCTTCTTCACTTTACAGTTTTTTTATCTTTATTTCTTTCCCTTTTTTAAAACTCTACATAATATACCTTGAAATTATTGTTAATTATCTTTTATTTTCTTCCCAGAAAAGGTTCACATGTTCATATCCTAGATGAAGAAGTGAAGAGAGCATCCAAGCAGCATTAGTGGAGCTTTTTTCTCAAAACAACATAATCAATGCTTTTTAATCAATAAAAGGATCTACAGGCTCTCATCACACATTAACAGAAGTTAGAATATCCATGGTGGGTTTGGCCCAGATACTGTAGTTTGCCTATATTTACTGAAAATTGCTGTAAATTACTTGAGATGATCCTTAATATTTGAGTAATGTGTTATTAAAAGCATGAGGGGCAGTCTGGTGGTCTGACTAAAGCACATTTGAACAGACTAAGGCTACAATACAAAACAGTTCAATGCAAACACTTTGGAATGCACTTCGAGAAAAGAGTCAATATTTTAAAAAAATACTTTGTGCTTCTCCTTCATGCTGACCCACTTAAAAAACAAATAATTAAGAGAAAGAAAAAGAGTCAAATATTTTCTGAAATGCAGCCTCTTTTTAAGAACCTGAAGTTAAAGCTTGAAAACAATAGATTCCCAAAGTCATTGTCATTTATCCGCCCTGAAAATATAATGGAAAAACCTATGAGATGTATATGTTTTGTAGAACTGAAAACTAAAATTAGTCCTTTTTTGTTATTGGGAGCCAATAATTCAAATATTCAGAAACACGTATTCACCATTCAAAATACAGGTCTTACATTTTAACTGATTTTTCTTTTCACCATTACACAAAAATTTAAGCATTCTTTTTCTTTTTTTGTTTTTTTAGAAGTAGTAGAATTAATGGAATACCTCAGAACAGCAAGCAAGCATTTCAACTTGACTTTAAAGACATGAGAAGACCCCTCGAAGCCAGTAACGTCTTTGTGCCTATAATCCTAGCTAAATTGCTGCATAGTTTTTTTTAACTGAGTTCTTTGAGTTTCAAGGTAAGTGTTATCTGGAAGAAGTTGGAGTAATTCAAATTTATGTAAATTATAATAAAACGGATTCCTAACAGAATAGTTTATCTACTTGTCTTTCGCTTTTGCATTTTAAATATTGATGTGTGATATTTTATTTCTTCCTTTGTTTTGAGTGTATTTTGTTTTTATTAATCTTCTGGTGACTGACATTTGTTCATGTTCTCTAAGCTGACTCTGCAGGCACTACAAATAGAAATAAACCAGCAAGATACTGTTTGGTGTCATCATAGAACTTTTATTCTTTTTGAAAGTTTCAGCATACTTGGTATGATATACCAACAGAAAAGTTTTACTGTCAAGTATCACTGGGCACAATATTGATTTATACATATGGAATTCTGTGTATGTTGATTCTTCCTAAGCTTTGTCTTTCCCAAACATCTGTTGCCTTCCAGATATGATAGGGAACATTTGATTTTTATTAGTTTTTAGTTTGTCATGGATATTTAGACAGTACTAATGCAGCAGATATGTATTCTTATGATTCACTTTGCTAATATGTACAGTACATTGAAGTCAAAGGAATGGTTTCCCTAAACCTAGTTCAAAATGTGGATGTTTGTAAGAATCAAGGACTTATAGTTCCTTTATCGCATTTTTGTAATGAAAATCCTTAGACCCATGGTTTTGATTTTCAGCAGTGTCGTGTTCCACTGTGGGGAAGTGCAGAGAGTTCTTTTAAAAATGGACGGTCAGGAACAAAATTAAGCCAAACGAGGCAAGCATCGTATCTGAGAACCGTTTATTGGTAACGAAAAGGAGAAGGAAAAGGAGTTACCCTACTAAGCAGGGCTAGAAAAGGCAGAGCAAGACTAAGGAAAATGGGAAAGGAATGGGGAGAGAGAGAGGGAGACAGAGAGGGCAGAGAGGAAAAGAGGGCGTTACCCCCAGCGAGGCAGGGCAGCGCTGTCGGTGTCCCGGTGGGAGGTTTGCACGATGCCTGCCTGTGGCCGGGCGGGGTCTGACCTAGCCCAGCGAGCAGCAGCGAGCCCGGACGCAGTTAGTTTTTGTAACCCCCTGCCCCTGCCAAAGTCTGCCCACTAACAGGGATCCATTGGTCCAGTCCAACCTGTGCCATCCCTTGGTGGAGACCTCTTCACGACCTGATTGGAGCAGCCCCCCCAGAGTGTCTCCTACTGACTGCCTGGTGTGGGGTGTTGGCAGCCCAAGTCTCCCCAGAGACGAGGCTTCCCCCACTCCTGGCTGCCTCCTGCGAGTGGCAGGTGTATGCTCCCCCCTCCACATGCCTCTGACAACCCCGACAACCAGAGCTGAGGCAAACTAAAATGGCTGAATTGAAACTCCTCACAAACAGGAATACTCTTCATACTGTAAACTGCTAATTCTGCTAATACTATTCTCATATGATACTGGTATTCATACCTGTGAAATTATGGAGAAGATTATTGTGGGTGGCATTGAAAAACACCTGAAGGACAATGCAGTCATTGGTCACAGCCAGCACAGCTTCATGAGAGGAAAGTTCTGCTTGTCAAACCTAGTTTACTCTTATTACAAAGTAAGGCTCCTTGTTCGTGGGTATACAAGGGAAGCCAATTGACATTATACCACCTAGTTGACCACGGGAAGCCAGTAGATGCAATTTTTTTGGATTTCAGTGAAGCTTTCAATACTGTCTCTCACAGGATCCTCCTGGATAAGACGTCCAGCACACAGCTGGATAAACACATCATGGGATGTGGGCACAGCTGGCTCATGGGTAGGGCTCAAAAGGTTACAATGAATGGGGTGATATCAGAATAGTGACCTGTCACTTACGGGGTTCTGCAGGCCTCCATCTTCAGCCCCGTGCTCTTCAACATCGTCATAAATTACCTGGGCACAGGACCGGAAGGGAAAGTTAGGAAGTTTGCAAATGGTACAAAATTGGGAGGAGATGTTGGCTTCCTCAAAGGCACAGCGGCCCTGTAAGGAGACCTTGACAAATTAGAGGACTGGGCAATCACCAGCCGTATGAAATTCAACAATGGAAAGATGCCAGAGTCTGCACCTGGGATGGGGCAACCCTGGATGCACAGACAGACTGGGGAATGACAGGCTGGAAAGCAGCACTGCAGAAAGGAACCTGGGGGTCCTGGTCAATGTCATGTTGAATCTGAGTCAGCAGTGCCCTGGCCAGTGGTGTCCTGGGGGGCATCAGGCCCAGCATCGCCAGCTGGGAAAGGGAGGGGATTGTCCTGCTCTGCTCTGAGGTGGGGCGGCCTCAGCTTGGGGCAGTTTTGCCTCAATACAGGGATATAAAACTATTGGTGCGCGTGCAGAGGAGGGCGATAAAGATGGTAATGGGCCTGAAGGGAAAGTGGTAAGAGCTGCAGCTGAGGTGACTTGGTCTTTACAGCCTGGAGAAGAGGAGACTGATGGGAGACCTCACTGCAGTGACAACTTTCTCACGAGGGCCAGAGGAGAGACAGACACTGATCTGGTCTCTGATGACCAGATGACAGGGCCCAAGAGAATGACCTGAAGTTGTGTCAGGGGAGGTTTGGGTTGTACATCAGGAAAACGCTTTTCACTCAGAGGGTGGTTGGGCACTGGAAGAGGCTCCCCAGGGAAGTGGTCACAGCCCCAAACCTGACAGAGTTCAAGAAGCATTTGAACAAAGCTGTCAGGCACATAGTGTGATTCTTGGGGCTGTCCTGTTCAGGGCCAAGAGTTAAAAGTTTGATGATCCTACTGGGTCCCTTCTAACTCAGAAAATTCTCTGATCCTGTGATAGGTTTTTAAGTTTAGCAAGGCATAAGTAATGCCACTGTGTCTGAGGGATGTGTTGTCAATTCAAGTTATGTGCTTTCTTCCTGTACACTGCATACACTACCCTAGACCACAACATATAGCATAACCAAAATTAAAATTCCTGTTACTACCAAAATATAGTTCTTCCATTCTGTACTACTCCTGGAAATCGCACACTTCTGTTAACCCTGAGATGAAGGTATTATCTCAAGTCTTTGAGAGCAGATTTACTGTGGAAACTGGTTAAAGAAAGGAGGCAAGTAATACGTGAGGTCCTCAGGACTCCAGAAAGGGAGATCTATTGGCACCTTCTCCAAGGAAGCTAAAGTAATCGTAAATCTATTTGTGAGAACTGCAATGGTTTAGGGCAGTCCAATCCTAAGCCCACCAGGGCAAGCATCAGCCCATGGTGTCTGTGAAGACAGCACAGGTGGGAATGGCAGAGCAGCACTGGCTTAGATTTCGCAGTGGCGAACAGCAAGCAGAGTGTATTGCAGCAAAAGGACAGAGGAACAAGAGGATTGAACCTAACGTGCGTTGTTAACCCATGTCCATTAGGGGTATTTAGGGTGAAACTATTGCCAAGACACTTAATGCAGTGAGGAACTTTTCTTAATAAGTATTTTTTGTACAAGTATGTTCAACTTTCCCTAAATTGTGCTTTTCCCTCTCCTGCCACAGAGTTCCCTCCATCTTCAAAGTAATTTGTATGTAAGCAGCTTTTGCTTCTCAAAAGAAGTCAAGGAGCTTACTTGACTCAGTTTCCTGGGAATGAGCTCAAGTTTTTATGAGTGAATTTGCCTCTTTTCCTGCTAGAAACACTAGACATTTTATGGTACTACACCATTTTATCCTACCTGTCTCAATTTTATTCCCCATTCACAGACTACACAAAATCTGAGACCGAAATCTTAAATGGTTTCTATTCCATTCTTAATCTTTGTAGAAGGTTTATTTTTTCTATTTAGCCTTCTTAGAATGGTTTTATGAAGAATTCTGTCACAGTAGTATCCAAGAGAAATCTAGCTCAATGTAAAATATACAAATGACCTTTGAAGACATGCCAAATAGAGGTCTTGGACTTTATTCCTCAGTAGATTGTCCTTTGGTATTAAATCTCTTTTAAAAGGGCAAGAGTTTCCAGTACTTGTCACATACACTATTAGAGATTTAAAAAAGAACAAGAATCATCCAGATTATGGCCAGCTAATATCTAATACAATGATTCTGAAGAGAAGAAAAACCTTATTTCATGTGATATATGTTTTCCAGTTTCGTTTTTGTGAAATTACCCTATACACATCCCATGGAGCAATTCTCTTGATACAGAGGGCCCCTGGAAGATCTTCTATTCCCATTATATTTCCACTGAAGTTGTGGGGATACGTGATATTAATAAGTTTGTTTTCTCCTACCTTCAAAGTGATTGGTTCATTGCTTTATCTTCAAAATATATTGTTTGCCTTTTGTTCAGCTATGCACTTCATCTACTCCATCTTCCATTCCTGTTCCAGATAACTGTTCCTTGAGACTCTGCACTGTCCTCCATGAGGCAAGCTGTCCCTAGGTTCTCCTAAAGGCCTCACAGAAAGCTGAGGTTTGCTTCTGTCCCTGCTCAGGAGGCATTGATAATCCTGGTCACTGCAACACATTGAATGAGAGCGAGATCTTCACATAGTTCTTAGTGTATCCTGTCCTTCCTCATAGGATATGTTGTTATTTGCATGTTTTGAAAACCAATTAAAAAAGAAAGCAACAGTCACTCTATTTGTGCTGCTCCATTTGGCATGACTGTGGCTTCTTCCTAATTTTCTTACATACCAAAATTTCATTCGAATAGGGTAGGAGAACCTTGCACCTTTCAATTTTGCTGGTTTATCCTCAGCCCCTGAGCTAACAAGCTCTTTACCACACAGTCCCATTGCTGTGATTTTACTTTCCTTATTTTGTGTGTTTCTGTTCTGTTCAGATTTGCTCACAGCCCTTCCTTACAGTTCTGCAATTTTCTCAGCTATGTGAGGCAAGGCTCTGCCCATAACAGATCCACACAGAGCTGAGCCAGGGACTCTGGAGCAGCAGGAGGTCAGAGAGATGGTGAAAGATTCTGGCTGGGTCGACTATGGCAGAATAAAAGGGCTTGAAGGATGACAGCTGCTGTGGCCTCACATTTCCACGCTCTTTTCCTTGCCTCTCCAAGCATCTGCTTCTTAGTAATTATTTTCTTCCCTCAGGATTTCCAATCCAGTTTACTTCCTTGACCTGTGTTCCTTTGTTTTCTCAGACGTCTTGCTCCTACTCAGCTCTGCTAACTTCCCATTTAGAGTCCTTTGCTGCTTCAGTGCACTACTATGTCCTCAAACCCGGTACAGCCTTCCAAACAGGTGAAAAGTGAGGCAAATGGGGATGAAAGTATGATCTGTCTTCACAAGGAAGATAACCATGACTGTATTCATTAAACAAATGGGAAAAGAGGGTGAGCAAGAATGAAGTAGAACAAAAGCAGTACTTGAGATATTTATGAGCCCAAATAGCTACAAAAAATAAAAACCTCAACAAAATAAATGGCGTAGTAGCAAACAGAATGAGATGTTCTAAAATGCAGTAACTGTGTTGGCAGCCAGAAACAGAAGGATGTCATTCACTGAAAGTTTTAAATGAGCTATTCAAATTAAGAAGAAGGAAGAGAGGGGATTAGAGTGATTAATTTTAAAGAAGCAGCCGGGAATGTGATGCAACTAATCCAAAACTGAACAAGTGTTAAGAAATTGACTTTTTTTTGCCTTTGCTTTTATTACTTCTTTACGTTTCTGGTTTCACTTGAGTCTAAAGGGCAGAAAGATCAAAAGATTTCTCTCTATTTTCTCTAGATTCCTGATTCTGCCAGAACTGAGAAAGTGGAAAACATTACAATGAAGGTTGTTCTAACAAGGCCCACAGCTATACAGTAATTCTAAATCTGTTTAGATGCATCCAGTTCTGAAAGGTCAGTTGTAGCTTGTGTTACTACGTCTTCACTTCTAGCACACAAAAGGGAATTCTCTCTGCTGCCTTTTCCCCATTTTCCCCAAGATCACATGAATGTCTCAAGGTCAAGGAGAATTCTCTCTGTTTATCAGCGTAATTCTGGAATCAAAGTGGTGATTGAAAGGAGCTGAAAACTGTCTCTGTGCCTTCCTTTCAGTATATGCACTGCTGTAAGTGCTTTTCACACAAGCTAAATCTCAGAACAAAACATGATCTATATGGGAAATGTAGCATTTTAATATTTTGTTTCCTGTCATGACTCTCCAAATCCATTTTTAATAGTGTAAAGTAATAATCAGCAGCCATACTTTTGATATGTAAACACTGGAATATACCCTAAGTTATCTATGACCATTAAGTAGGAAACATACATGTGACACCTGGCACTTGCCTGCGTGTTCCAACCCTGTATCACAATAAATGCTTGTTCACTGATGGAAAGTGCTTCAAAACAGCCTTACGTTTTGTCAGGCAGGGAAGCTTAGAGGTCTGAACTCTTGAACAGCAATGAAAATCCCACCGATGGTGCTTGGATGCTGCAGCCCGGTAACTGGGATCTTTGTTTATCTGAGGAGATCTAAGATGTATTTCTCTGAAGATTGTATTTTGTCAGTTTTTTCACTTTAACGAATCAAGGACATGACTCATAACTAAGCCTTGCTGAATTATTTTCTTTCAAATGCTTCAATCCAGATTGGAATGAAAGGACCCTTGAATTTCCTCCATAAAGTCTGACAGAAAAACAAGAATTCTGATATTTAAAAAAGTTTAGTAGTTTTGTTCTAGACCAAGCCATTGAGGGAAAAGGGTCAAAGAGAATTTCCAGGGGTACTAGGAGCAAAGATTTTACCTGAAAATCTAGAAACCCACAACCACATCCCGGATTCGAACCGGACAATGCTCTTTCCTTTGTTTCAAGCTGAAATTCCACACTAAGCACAAATGACAGAGCTGGTAAGACTTTTTTTTTTTACACTAAAACATTTTCTTTCTAAGGTACAATCTTATAAATGGTCTTTTTCTTCATGTGCCATACTACCATTGCATTTTTTTATGTGCTTCATCAGAGTTCAAGTGTTAGGGATTGATACCTCTTGTGAACCGGGGTCTTGTTCCACTGTAGACTCTTTGTAATTATTTTTCCTGTATTGTTAATATTATAATTCGTCATGAAATTTCTATTGTATCTTAAGTTTTTCAGTTACCTTAGACTATCTATCATCTGGCTGCACATCTCCTAAGAGTTGCACTACAAGTGATCCACGCAAAAAATTTTAAGACCTTTTTTCAGACATAGTAGTGTGTTTCTTTGACTGAAGCTTGAGAGGTTAAATGTAAGTCTTAGAATCTGTGATAAAACCTTAGTTATGTTAAAGTTTGTGGAAATACTGGGATAAACTTAAGCCATATCAGGACTTTTTCCCCAGTTTTCCTCTGTGAATACTTCAAAATAATAGTTGAAAATAATGTTCCCATTCAAATTATGCAATATTTGCCTAAACTCTCAGTGTTCTTGCTAAAAATTTCCATCGAGCTCACTACTTTACTCACAGAGAGCAAACATGAACATAAAGAAATTAATTACACTTTACCAGTCACTCTAACTAAAAAAACCTGTTTTCTCAAAAACTGCCAGCCATATATTGTGCTTGAGTTTGTTGCTCTTTCTACAGAGTTCAATGTGTTTTGGATCCAGCAAAAATATTTGAAGAAATTTTAATTAATTAGCATTGATAAAAAATGATTTGACTTTAAAAATCCTAGTTAATTGTAAACTATCCAGTTACATCAGATGCACACAAAATCTTAGTTCTAAAAACCCTAAAATTCAAATGTCTGACTTCTTTATTGTTTTTACAATTAGCTATAGGGGAAAAGGGAGAGTGAACAGAAAGAGCAAGGACTGCTTTCTACACAGAGCTCTGCAGCAGAACTGCCCAAAGAGCTTGGATCAAAGTCCTCAGCCTGGCTTAGGGCAGCCTGATGTCTCACGAGCCCAGAAAGTCCAGCAGTAGTTTTGCTTTAATGCAGTGTTCAAGGCAGAGGTGCAGCGTGATCAGTCACAAGTGTGTGTTTCGCTGTGGCTAGTTCACTTCTCACTTGTCACGAGAGGACCTTGCTGCCAGTGACATTATGTGCCATATAATACCTTTGAAAATGGTGGGATTGCTGAAATCACCCAACTTTTCACTGTTCCCTTTTACTAAACATAAATCTAATTGACAAAGCTACAAAAGGAAAATATGTCAGGGAATGGATATAGCAGCATCAGAGCCATCAACAATTGAGAGACAGAAAAAGGGGAGAAAAGAGGCGGCCATAAGTAGATGAAATATTCAGAAGAAAACGGCAACAAGGTGGACAGGGAGAAGGAGGATCAGAAAATGCATATCTATGAGCAAGTAAGCCTGTCCAGGTTCTCCTACTTCTAGAATCAGAAAAGATGAGTTAAACCAAATGAAAGGAAATACTGAAGGAGCAGGTGGAAGTAAGAAGTGTAGGAAATATTTTCTGAAATGTTTACATCATCAAGAAAGTACAACCATAAAAAGACCACAGGTAGCTCTTGAAGCTTGTCTATCAATACTAAGCACTTTCTGGAAGTTTCTTGTCCCTGGTGTTGATTTACTAGTTTTTTTATGTTCTGTTTGGTCATAAAAACTAACAAGAACAATGGTAGTGGGGGAGGAAGTGGAAACTGCTGATTACGTATTGAATACAGTAATTTGAGATAATAGTATACTTTTAAAATAAGCATAATATATCTTCCTAGGTGAGAATTTCCTTGACATGGTTATGGTCCAATTGATTTCGTGCTTTGAGAGGAAAGATAAGACCTGTGACGAATCAGATCTCTAATTATTCTGGGACCAGCATAGCTGGCAGGGACTTGACTCCTTTGCCAGCCTCAGACTACATAGCTTAAATTCCATGTCAGTGCAACCTAGATGACAACTTTGGGAAAAAACTCTTGTAATGAAAATCACACGCAGAACTCAGGACTCTGAACTTACAGCAGAATCTGAGAAACAACTCACAGCTTAGGTGTACAGGAAAAGCATGAAACGTGGAGGTGTGAGGGTAGAAACAGGATTTCTGCTTTCTCTTTAGATAATTATCACTTCTGAAAAGCAAGTTATTACTCCTGTAAAACTATTTGCTGAGCCATTGGCTACACAAGCAGGGGAAGAAGAGGGTATTTACCAAAATGTGCCTTTACCAGAGTGGTTATTCTCCATAGTGTCCTTTTTGTCCCAGTAGGAGAAGAAATACTTTTCAGAAGATGGTTCTGAGCCAGATATGGTGAGACGTGCTAAAATCAGCCTCTGGGATTATTGCCCTTCCACTCACCGTAATTTTTCATTAAGGGGTATTAGATTATGTGCATGGCCACCAATGTACCTTTCAGGGGACACATTTATGCATTGAATTTTAATGGTCTTTCAGGAAAATATTTCCACAGAAAAGGTCAGAAAAAACTATTTCTGAGGTACAGAGTGAGAGTTTTGCACAGGCACTGAGAACTCTATAGGGCAAGAAAAGCATTTACATTAGAAAACTAGATATTACATAATACAATAAAAAAGATTTAAAGCCATCCTGGCTCTAGTGCCCTTACACATCTGTCATATTTACTGATTCAAAGCACTTCAAATCAAGCATCCCAATGTTTTAGCTAAAGTTAAAAGTTTGTCTTTCTTCAAAAAACATACAAAATGGTAGAAAAAATATTAAAATGTCACATTTTAAATAGGGCTGAAACATAGGGCAGGCTAAATGGTTTAGAGAGAATAAAGAGACTAAACTGAAACTCATTGTTTTCACTCTAACATATCTCACTTTTTTCCCCTAATGCAGTTACTTATAATGATACTACCTGTCTGAAACTGGCAGCAGAAGGGTGTAGGTTTAGACTCACAGTTGCGCACTGATCTACCTTCTGTCCTTGTGGTTCACCAAGGCATTCAAAGGGATTGCTGCATGTTTCGACCTCAAGATTGCTTCATCTCTGTGATAAAGACAACATGCACCCTTCAGGCTACCTGTTACCATTTTTTAAGAACTTAGTTTAAATATATACATTAGGACCTCTACATTCCAGAAAGTATATAGTTCCTGGAATAGAATTCACCCTAAAAGTGGTTAATCACATTAACTGCAGCCCACTTGCACAGTTGTGTACCAATAACATTGATAACTTACAAAGAGAAGCACATTTCACATAGAATAAATAAATGCATAGGTGTAGCATCCAATGAGCAAACTCCTTATTCCAATAAAGTAATAAAACCAAAATTAAAAAAAAACCATCTTTCTGACGAAATACCCATTTATCAAGATTAAGTTCTGTAAAACTTGGTTTTGAACATTTTTTTAAATTGAGTCACCACTGTGGCTAAACAGAGTGACAGAGGATAAATCTACAATTGAAAAAATGTTGATCTAATGGACATGACATCGCAGACTTGGTACAATTTTTTCTTTATTTGCAAGAACAGGAAATACAACAGAAAATAATTTTAAATACTCTAAATAAGGATAAAGATAAAATAGAAATAGATAGGAAGAAAAGCAGAGGCACAGCTGGAAAGAGATAGCATATGCATCATGTACCATATACATCGTGGATCATGAACCTTTGTCCAAGAGCAGTTTTGGACAAACTGGAAAGAAAGATCAGTGGACATAGGTTGTGGGTTTTTTCATTGGGCTGAAATTGTGGACCAACTATTCCTCACTGTGAAGGAGGAGAGGGGGAGAGTGTGATCCAGGGGCAAACTCAGAGAGAACAGGAATTTTTGCTCATTTGTCAAAAAAGCCCGTGCAACTTGTGTTCGCATTGTCAAAATAAGTTTACAACCAGTTTTGGATCTGAGGATTTTCCAACTGACATGAAAACAAAAAGTAAAACTGGAGATAGTAATATGGAAGACTGGCAAAAAACACGGAAAAAGCAATTGGAAGTGGACAGCAGAAGGAAGGGAGATGGAAAAAAATTGCAAGTGTTTTCAGGCTGTGAAGTTTTAAAGAAATCCTAATGCATTTTCCTGTATGTAGAATTGTGAACGGGTATTGAAGATGAAATATGGATCCTGAAGGTTCAGTTAGCTTTGAATCTAAAAGGAGCTATGCTGAAGAGCTCATTTCACATGAGAAAAAGTTGGTTATTTTGCTTAACTGCTTCTGATTACCATAATGTCATCTGTAAATTAATCAAATGAGATGCTTTCCCTTTCTGTCCTAAATGATAAAACTAAAGTCTTGAGTATTCCAGTATCAAAGTAACTTGGAGAGTTGATATAAGTATTTCTTTGCTTTACTAAGTAAAAAAAAAAACCTCATATAAACATTGTGTTAATTATTTTAACATTATTATCAAATATACTTTCTATTAACATTAGTGATGTCACACATAAATTTGCTTTCAATATATATCAGTATTCCACTAATTTGACAAAGAAAGGCCTATTCTGAGATATAAGTTGAACTCTGAAGTAAAAAAGCCAAACAACCCAGTAAGAATAACTGCCTGACTAAAGGACAACAGCAGAAACATACTGTGGATACCTGCTTGTTTCTACCTGCAGGAAAAATACATGGGCCTATGAGATGTCAATGAATAATAAAAATAAATTTTCTTAATAAATAAAGTTGAGAGGAATGCATGTAAATTAATTCTTAAATGCATACGTTTTGTGTATGTCTAAAAGAACCTATTTTTGATTAGTACAATAGAACAGTGCACACAGGCAAGTCGTAATTTTTCCATTAACTGTCTGCAAACTTAGGACAGTAATAAAATTAAATAGTGCAGTACAATGTGTATTAATTTTCCCAGTAGACCTTTACTATGTGTCAGTACTAAAGTCACACAGATAATGACTTCTATGTTAAACAGAGACTTTGTGCAGTCCTCTGTTAAAAATAAAGACATTCTGTAAATAGGATGAAAGAAACTATTTCTTAGCTCAGAATATTATGAACAAACGCAAACAGTTTAAGCAAATGTCCCATGCTATTTTTTTTTCACAATACTAGATGGAGTTTTTTTCACCTAGATACGCCTAATACTGATACATCAGGAGGTTCAAAAATTAAGCACAACTAAAATCTTGTTATGAAGGTGCTCACATCTGAAGAGAAAGTACAAAACTGATTTGTTTCCAGTTGGAAGACGTAAAAGCAGGTGTTTCTGTAGCACAGACCAGTAGACACATGGTTCAGTATGTTCTGTCTGAGCCTGTAGCAAACACTTCAAAGACAGTGTAAAGAAATCATTCATGAGTCAGGATTTCAAAATCCTACCTGCCCAAAGGGGCACTTTCTTTCTAGCCTACATCACTTCGTATTGAACTCATGCCCTGGAGCACTATTCTGCATCATTATTTTTATTAAAGTGCACAGTATAATTTTAATATCTTTTCTCACCAGGGCAACACTTCTCGTGACATGAATAACAGTTTTTCAGTCCTTCTAAACACTTATTCGCACAACTGTCCTGTGGCAATGTGTCTGCGGTTAATTTGAAGAATTCCTTTCTTCGTATTTCGCTTTAGTTCCTCTAGCAAAAATTTGTGCCTACGTTCCTACAAACTGGTCATTGTCATTAATATACCCACTTTTGTTGCTTCCCACTCATTCTTTTCCTACTTTCTGTAATTCCTTCAGTTTTCATCAGAGGAAACTTGCAGTTAGTGGGAGAAGACACAAGACTGTGGGGTATCCTCTTGCTAGACATGACTGGGAGGTCCAGATCTCCCAGTGTTACATCTCCTAATAAGTTTAATAAGTTTAATAAACAGGCTATTTTCTTTCTAATAGCCTGTTTATCCTTCTGCTAAGCAAAAATAAGGTGATTAGTACATCATATTTCAACATTCACATGATTTAGGAATCAAACACTGAAATTCTGCCGTTGTGTGTCCTAGGGACAAATTCAGGTCAGGCAAGGGAAGACGTATTTCCACTGACTATACTGAAACTACAAATGCCAAATCAGACTCTGGATTTCACTTGATAGACTACAGTTTTCAACTATTTATAATTTTTTTTTTTATGTGTGTTATAAATGTTCCACGTTATGACTCATTGCACACAGTTAGCCTTCTGACTTTTTCCTAATTAGCAAGCATATACAAGCATATGTAGAGTGAAAAAAAAAAACCAAGAAAAAGCTACTTAACAAGTGATAAAGCTTAGTGTCTCTGAAGACTGACCTTAGAAAACTGGCTGCTGGTCACCATATGGAACCACAAAATATTTCTATGAAACCAGTCATTTTATTTAAGGTTTGAAAAAAGCATGTTTTTAATCAAAAAAGAATGCAAGAATAGTTATAAGAATAGTTTAGTGTGCATCTAAAAAAGTAATTTTGATTAATATATTTGTCTGAAGGCAATTACATAAAATTCATTAGTATTTTTCTCCTTGCAGTTTCAGCCACCAGTTCAAGGCTACTCGTAAAACTTGAACAACATTTGTGCTCTCTAAACACAGTGCATGTGCCAATGGCTTCACACACATTGGTTTACTTTCATAGCACTCCCCAGCTGGAGGTCTCATGACATTCTTTCAGAAATTTTCCATCAATGTAGAATAACAGTCTGAGAAATCTTGCTATTCTTGAATTTTGAAGCTGCAGCCAATCTGGTGGTACCATGTTTCTGGTTTTATGTGGACAAAGGAATTCAGAGTAGGTTTACAAATTAAAATATGTCAAACTTGGTTTCATTCAGTCAGAAGCTTATTGCACTTAAACAAAGAAAAACAAACAACAACAAAACCCCCGAAACCAAACAAAAAACCAACCAACCAAACCCCAAACCATCCAGATAGTACTATCCAGATAGTATATTTCTGATTTTATTATATTCAGATAGAACCAAAGTTCTCACGTAACCAGTAAAATTATGGTTTAGAACAGTGAAATGTGCAAGGTAAGGTATTCTCATTGTTCAATGGTGTATGGAAAAAGAGTAAAGATACTTATCATCAAGATTGAGGTTTAAAAAAGTTTATTTTGAGAGCATTTGTAAGCGTTCAGGAAAATCTGCATTAAAAATCAGGTCAAATTCTGCTTTCAGGCTGAATTAATACAAAAAAGTTCATGACCGTGGAACTTCATGCTGTAACTGCCAGATGAGTGGTAAATTCTATTGCATACCACAGTGAAATTTGGAAGAATATCGAGCTGCTGTGCACAAAAACCAGAACAAAGTTGTATTTATAAAGGATTTCAAGAATCAGGTCAAAATATGTAATCAGGAGGACAGTGTTTATACATTCATGAAAAAAAGGTTAGCTTTTTTTTTTAATTGAGTAGTTCTGATATTTTAGTGTATTCTAAATTACTCACGTTTGCTGATACTGGCAAAGTATTTCTAAACACAAGAAACTCCCCTAAAAAAAACTGTATTACAATTGTTTATTCTTGTGCAGAGACCCGTTGTTAACATCTATAACTTGTTTTAATAAGATACCTTTTTCCTGAGTGGCTAAACAAGCAAATAAACAAATAGTCAAATTCTTTTTCAGTAGATAATGAGGAAACACTGAAGAGAAAAGGTTAAGAAAACAACTTTCTCTGGCAAAAATAGAATCTTCCAATTAAGATCAGAATCTTACTTCAAAATTAAAGATGGCATGTCTCTGTCAAGAATAATTCCTCTGGAAATTACCTTTGGTTACAGGAAATCTATGAGATCTTTTTATTCATAGAACTAAAGCACATTCTATTAGCTGTATGTTTATCTGTTATTTAGAAAAAATACTAGATCATCAATTCTGAGCCCACAGACTGCCAATTAAAATGAGATTCTTATAAATTATTGGAAATGTTCGCTTTCCCTCTGACTATTAAATGGGAGCACACTTTGTTGTCTTGTTGGCATTTGCTTCCTCCTGTACGGTTGTTTTGGTCACCTGCACCCCTCATCTGGATGTTGCCATCCACAAGCTATGTGAAAAAATAATTTCTTGTGTATCACAGAGTTGAAGAGAAATATGGTACTTGGCAGTGCTGAGCTCACCGAGACATGAGGGGCTGCTTCTTCTGGGGACTGGGGAGAACATTAGTGCTTTATGATTTCTGCACAAACGATCTACACTCACTAATGGTAGTAGAGGTTGAATATGTGATGAGTACTACAGCACTGAGTGATTTCAGATGGGTGGTTGAATGGGATTTTTCTCCCTGTGTTACAGAACGCAATTTTTATGAGAATATTCACACACCTGGAGGACTTCACTGACAAAAATGCAAACTAGTATTACACTGCGGGAAAAGTCACATTCAAAGGAGAAACAGAAAGAAACTTTATCAAAAGCTTGCTAGGGACAAAATGAAAGGAGTGTTTAGTGCAGTAATAAATAACCTGGATCTCAATACGACCTCTTTGTGAAGTCAATACTAATGTTTACTGATGTTTTACCCAGCACCCCAAGGGCAATCATTCTAAGTTTAAATCAAATTTAAGAGCACCTACAAAGGCACAAAGTATGCAAGACCCATAGAATTAGTTTTTCCAGCCTTCTTCCTGGTAGCTCTTCTGCTATCACAATTTATCCCGTACTGTCCAGGGTCTGTTAATTTTTTCATTAGTACAAGGACATTTCTGTCAAAGAAACATGATACTATAAAGTTCACTGCACTTCAGACTCACTCTATGGACAATAGCAATGAAATAAAACCCAAATATGTGGCACCTGTATTTCCCCATCACACAGAATGAGATGTTTATTATCAAGATATCTTTTTTGGTCCAACTTTACAGGCTGGGAATAGTCCAAGAGAGGAAAGTATAGTAACACTTTGGAGCTGGACAAGTTCAAGATGTTCTCAGTCACATCAGACAAGATGAAAAGACAAGGCTTCATTGAAATGGCATCTTCTGAGTCTTGTAGTATGGGTTAGCAAGGATGGTCAGCCCTCTAAGGCGGGACATGTGTTTTTCAATAGACTCTGAAGTCCTGTTTTGAAATATTTCTCTTTCATAGAAGAGCTTTTCTAAGCTTTTGGCTGCTTCCTGCTAGCTCATGTACCAAGATTTCCTTCCCCTTAGAAGGCAAAGGAGCTGGGGGAGAGATGTGGCAGGTCTGGACCTCCTCTCAGAGATGAGTAAGATGAGAACATTCATGCCCAGAGCAGACTAGACTGAATCATTAGGGTTTTCTCGTTGTTTGGTTTGCATTCAGGTCTCTTCCAACACTTGATGGAAAAATTATACCCTAGATAAGCAGAAAGTTTATTTAAAGGACTATTTTAATATATAGTATAGAAAACTTCACCAAGACTAAGCTAGAAAACGTTACTGTCTTAGAGAAGACCTTGTAAATAAGTTTCTTTTCAGGCTTTCATTTTAAAAGCCACAGGCAGAATCTCTCTCTCACCCTCATGCATCTTAAAATCTTTTCTGGAATAAGACAACTGAGTTTCAATCTTAAAGCTATGCCGTTATGTCTCCTTTTAAAAGGAAACTTGCAGCAGCTTTTGCATTAAGCACCAGTGACTACCATTTGCTTTTATAGATCTGAATGAGATCAGGTATATTCCTTCATTTTGTCCCTCAAGCTTTTTCATTGGCAGGATGCAAGCAATTGCTTTTTGACAGTGTAACTTTTCCCTTGGGGAGTGTATTTCCCCCATCTACCTGTTGCCTGGAACATCTGTAACTTCTGGCAGCAGAAGGACTTTCTTCTCTCTTCCAGGCTATTGCTGAGGGTTTGTCCAAAACTGGGTGGAGCTTATCAACTTCCCTGGCTATTCCAGGCAGTTGTATGCATTTCCTCCCTTCCAACCCATTCCAACCAGCCTTGCTGTACCAGCCACATACCCTATACAACCTCTATCCCATGGGCCCATCACTGCATACATGACCTCCTCAACCTACATATGGCAGTGACTTGCCTTCCTTCTTCCTGCACTTCCTCTGCCCAGTGAGAAAAACATGGATTCTTGGTTAGTTTAGACATGATGGTTTGGGTGAAGTTTATATTATGATCACTATTTTGAAAAAGAAAAAAGCCTGGTGGTATAGTTCAGGCAACTCAAACACTCTTCTTATGCCCATTGTTCCAAATTACTTCTGACAGCTCACTTAAGTGTCACTAAAAGACTGAACTTCTCACAAGTCAGTTATAAAGTTCCTTATTGCGGAATGAACAAGCTGCCTCTTTCCTTCTACTTGTCAAGTGATCTATGGGGTTTCTATTCACAAAACCAAGCATAAATAGACATCTTTTGGGATGACAAAGGAGTCGACATTTGCCCCAGATCTGTTCCAAAAGGGTATCACTGCAGGTAGCAAATAACACAGAAAGAAAAAAATATTTGAGCATAGAGAAAGATGCTGTCCCCCACTCCTTTCTTATTTTTCTTTTTATTTTTGGGGGGTTTTTTTGTTTTGTTTGTTTTAATTAGCAAAACTGAAATTTCTTTGTGTTTTGGTTTGTGGTTTTTGCTGGTTTTTGTTTGTTTGTTTGTGGGGGTTTTCTGTTATGTAATATATGGTTGTTCACAGCTGGTGAATTTTGGCCCAACTAATTCTTCACTGGAATGTGCTTGTGTCACTTAAAGTGTAAAAACTATGAGACAGAAGCTTTAAAAAGCGCATGTGATCTCCGGGCTTGGGAGCTGGGTAAAAGGATGGGTGAGGGAATTACGTTCCCCAACTGATAAGGGAAAATTAAATACAACCCAATTTTTTTATCTACAATGCTTCTTTTTCACACCAGCTGGCATACATGAACACAGAAAGTCATTTATCATTCTTAGGAAAACACAGGGAAGTTAATACTGAGATAGCATAGTCTATAAGCAGTGCCTGTGGGAGATGTGCAGGTTGCTCTTGTCAGGTTTTGTATCTCAAAAGTGAAGCTAGACATTTCCAACTATTATTGTACAGTAGAGGTGTAAAAAAAGAAGCGGGAAGTGTGTTCAGAGACTTCTCAGCCACTCTCTGAAAAGCAGAAAGAAAGGTTTCCTTTTTGATAACTTTTATTCTGCAGCAGACAATTAGCAAAGAAAAGGCACAGTCTACTCATGATTTTAAAGGGTCCCTGAAGAGCTTTGCATTGTCATGGCAGAGACCAGGGAGATACAACATGACCTATGCTAGGTTAGTGCAGAGCTGTTCTGTGTAAGAACCCGATGGAAAATGAAGAAAACATGACAAATGAAGATGCAGAGGAAGGAGAGAAAAATCTACAAGAGATAAAGGAGTGGAGCAATCATTTAAACAATTTTGCAATTAGGTACTGCAAAGCCTTAAAACAGAGAAAAGTTCTCTCATTTCTGTGCTAGAGAAGTTTTAAGTTTTAAGTTTTAAGGCAGTATGCTTCTCACAGCCTGACCATGGTTGGGAGCAGTTTTCCCATAAAAGCACTAGGATTTCTGATACTGCTGTAAATCAAAAAGGAGGAACTCTCTTGTATTGCTTGCATATACTACTGGCAGGTGCAAAAATATGGTGGCCCTGAAACATTCACTATATTTTTGTTCTTTATTTCTTACTAAGCAATGACTTGCAATGCATGTTTCATCTTTCCAGGAGTTAGGTCACAAGCCTCTGCACACGGTGCCATGCTATATTTTCCTTCCTGTTGATAGCTTCCTTTTTCAGGTGACCTGTTGTCCCTGATTCTGTCAAAAGTTCAGGGCAATTTTGTTTCAAATTGCATCAATCTGCAGACCTTAAAAATACTGGATTAAAACAGTGTGCACAGCCTATGATAACCTGTACAATAAAAAGTACAAGCTTTAAGTGCTGAATGTAATGTAGATGACTTTTCTCAGTAATGCATCTTGAGGTGTTTGAGGATAGCTGTAGGTTTTATACATGTCTTGCTTAATTATTGGGCTGGCTGTGGCTGTTTGTCTTCCCAAGTTACCATTATGCATGATGCTGCCCAGCTGCCCTATGGATGGAGATGGAGGAATGTGTGCCTGCCCAGGGTGAGGGGTGAATGAATCCCTTTTTACTTTCCTTGAGTTTGTGGCTTTTGCTTTACCTATTAAATTTTCTCTGTATCTCAGTCCATGAGCTTCTCACACTTCCAGTTTCCCTGATGATACTCTCTGGGGCTTCGTTGCCAGATGGGATTAAAAAACCCATATTTTGGGTTATGAGATCATAGCCCAGAAGCTTGTTGCAAATTACAACAGAGAAAGACTCTCTCCAAATGAATTCTTTAGCATACAAAACTAGTGCTAGATTAGTAATTTGATTTTGGTTTCAGTTTAAACAATAAGAACCCTCAAAACTGTTTACATCAGAGTTTATCTATCTCAATGAACAACAGCTAGAAGTTATACATGGATTTGAGTTTCTCTACCTGGGGTTGCTTTTGTGTGTTGACAAAGGTTTTTATTAATGTGACTCTGAAGAAGAAGACCCGGAAGAAGATGTGCTGAATTAGACTGTCTATTTCTGTATCTCTCATGTTTTTGGTTTTGTTCTTTTTCATTTCTTGGCTAGACGTAGTGTTCGTAGGTTTAAATATTAGGCTTTTTGATTGGGAATGGAAGCACATCTGACTCAATGATAATAGCATGCTATTTTTATACATAAAAAGCAGGATGGGGATGGGTAGAAGGCAGCTGCAAAGTGGTTAAGGTCTGAGGCAAACCTGCAGGAGCTTAGCTCTGTCCAACAGATTGTACATATCCTTGTCAAGTAGACTACACATAAAAAAGCTTTAAGGAAGTACCTAATGTCACTTGTATGGGTCCAGTCTTCAATACACATAGAAAGACATGGCTGCAAGGGGTTGGCAGCCCCAGGTGGTATAGATGGATTAGAATTTTCAATGGAAACAAAGAGATCCTGAGTCTTCAGTATTAGATCATTTACCAAGACAGGATGAGTAAGTAAGCTAATGAAAGTAAAGGAGATTTTTCAGGGACAAAATGAGGGAAAGACATAAGGAAATGAGTCACAGAAAATGAAAAGGCAAGTGAAGTCTGTAACCTGAAAAGGTGTACAAGCTTCCAATTGTAATGATAAATTAAAAGAGAACAAAGAAGAATAATAAGAAGAAAAAAACTAAACTAAACCAAACCAACCAACCAACCAAAAAAACACAACCAAAAAAAAGCACTGGAAAGTTCAAGAAACACATGGTTTACCACCAAGTTTTAAAGTCAAGTGTCATGCTAAAACAACACATAGTATCAGGTCCTTTGTCCTCCAAAAAGAGTTAACAGTCCTGTTTCTTTATCTCACGCAGAAATCATTTATGTGTGCAGTATCAACAAGGAGCCTGTATGTTTCAAAATTAATTCATGTGCTTAACACATCAGTTTTCAAGATGAAAACTCACTCCCTCTGAAATGACGACAGTGAAGTTAGAGAAAACCAGTTATATGCTATATCAGGGTACTCTCTCATCTTTCCCATAGTTCACTACTGAATCAAAATGACTATTATTGGAATTTCTAACATGCCCATCATCTAAATAAGCAGACATAATTTCTCAATTCTGGGAAAGCACATGTTCCTTTTGGTACAGAAGCCAAACAGAACTCCCACAGGGATTTAGCCTGAGTCAGTACTGTATCAGGCCGTACTCTTTGGAGGCTCTAGATATAGTAACACTAAAAGTGAGGGTACCTATGATGCCATCGTTTCATCTTCTTTGAACCTTTTCCCAAGTCAAAATAACTACTTAGCTTGTGAAAAATGAAGAGATGATAGGCAGTAACAGGTTGTCATTATTTTCTTGAAGGAAAGTGACTGGCATTAGCATGATGAAAAGTTAGGAGTGTTAATCATGAAGATGATCTGAATTACTGTCTGTAATAAATCAACAGAAGGCATTGTCAAAAATGATCCAGTGACAGATCACAAAAGTTTCTCTTTTTCTCAATTCAGACTTTACTGTTAGACATATATTCTATGAAAAATCTGTGGCACAAAAGATAGTTTAGGAATATGGGGTCCAAAATTCCTTATAAAATAACTTTATCTATGCATTTTTCTAAACACAGCTGATGTAGCTGCTGACAAGTATTGGATGACCTTGCATTAACAGTTGTTTACTTCACAATAAGTTACATATATTACAATTCCTTATTCTATTACATTTCTTCGCCATTGAAATAAAGTTGACATGGTGAGTGTCTGAGATGGACCACTCGGCACTGCAGTAAGCATTTATAACTTTTTATTCTCTTCATTAACATGATTTATAAGATTCACAAAGATGTAAAACTGTGGCAGCATGCTACTTCTTCCGAATAACTTAATGCTAATTAGTTCCTTTATTCCTTGTGAGAGAGAGTCACTACCATGCTGCTTAAGCTCACAATTCAGAACAAAATAGTTTAGGTTACTTATAAAAATTAATATTTTTTTCAGAATTCTTCTCTTCTTCTATAAAAACATGCCATCATGAACTCCTACAAAAGCATATTTCTGGGTTTTTTTCATGTGAAAACAGCAAAGAATCCCACAGTTATTTTTTTTGAACAATCTTGCCGGATGGAAGTTAGTATGTGATGATCCTTCTAATTCACCATAGTTTCACTAGAATATTGCTTTTCAAAGGTGTAAACCTTAAGACTTCCAGGCTACCTCTTGTCTCCATTACAAGCACAGAAACAAATTTATTTTCTTAACCAAGCCAATGAAAAGAAGCATTTGAACTTTGAACTTCACTTTTCCTTTTTCATGCTTATTTCTGTCCCTGGCCATTTTTCTTTACACGCAAGATTTCCTCAATATGCTCAGATTCAGCACACCTCTCACATTTGTATTTGCTTCAAAGAATTAGGTATTTACATTGGAAGAGATCTTTTCATCCATTGTTTCCAACTTTGAGAAACTCCTCCTGATCTTATTCACCTCTCCATTTCCCAGTTTCTCTCTTTTTTGTTATTTTCCCCACTATTTTATTCATGAGTAGCAAGAATCTATATTCCATTAAGTTACATCCTAGGTTTTCTGCTTATTTCTAGACTGAATAAAAATACAAGTCAAACCCAACATTTTTTAATCAATCTCTCAAGAGAGAATTGGAGCTGAGGTTTTCCGAGACCACAATCCTAACCTTTTTCTCTGTATGTGAGGTTCTGTGCCACAGAAGAATGTACCAGAAATATTCTCTCAGCTGTATTGTAGAACTCGGTGCTGACGGGTGTAGCAAATCAACCTGCCGCCATTTACCTCAGACTAGGAGATGATCCAGGATGTTTGAAAAGTTGGTCCTTAGTTTGATTTCAAGAAGTCTTACCCTAGCCAGAGCTCAATTCAGATGTGAATGCAGGTGCTAACTCACTGTGAGTGAGGTTCTGACATTTTGCTAGCCGCCTCCACCTTGAACTTTCTATCATCTTGACAGTAGAATCTCATTTGCAGCAAAAGGATAAGAAAGACAAATCTGTGGCTTGACACCTTGTGACATCTTTCTATGGGTGATGAATTTCTCTTACATGACAGGTTCAAAGTTACCAAGCAATGGATGGATGAGTGGCACAGTAACTTCAGGCTTGCTGAGAATGACAAGAATGCATCAAGTCATAAAAATCAAAGCAGTGTGACACATTTAGGAATAAGTTTTTCTATGTACTTAAGTAGTAGTGAATATATTTTATTTCTTAGGCAGTTAAATTTTGTCAAAAGTAACAGATCCACAAGAGACCATAAGTGTATTTACTACTACTTTCAGCCTTTAATATTTTAATCCTGATAGAAATGCCTTAATGTAGGATATGTCTCACTTTTCTCTTGCACTGACCATCAAAGGTTTTTTCCTAATCATTGTCTTGTCTCTTCTTATCTTCAATTTTTTTGGCTTTTTTTCTGTCAGTGTTTATTGCTATAGTTTACCTCTGCTTTTTACTTTAGATCACTATAACGTTTCTTACCTCTAGGGTCATGCTGTATGGAAGAGAATTTCACAGGGAATACACATGCCGATATTTGGACTATACATACACAAGTATCTGAATGTACATACAGAGCCACACAGCTCTGATTTCAACTGAGAAAATGACATGCAAGGATTGATAAGACTGTGTCAAGACCTTAGAATAAGATCATCTACTCAAACTATGGGAAACCCAGCTGTAATGTCCTTCTCTTCCTTATGGAATTTGAGACGGTGTTCCTGAGGCAAAAGCATTGACAGCCTGACTCATGTGCTCTGAGTTTGAGCACATTGTGTTATTCTTGCTGAAACTGCTCTGCTTTTTATGGGCTACTTAAATATCCACCCTACCAGAGAGGAGCAGAATCTGACCATAGCCCTGTCACTAAGCACAGTTTTACATTTGAAGGGAGGAAAAAGTAATCTCTATTACAGTTTCCAATTTTTAGGACGTAGTCTATGAGGCACCTAGCCTGTGATTAATTTATAAATAATAGTAACATAATACATATTTTAATTCATAAAAATATTTATAATATACAAAACAAATAAATACAAAACATAAAAAATATAAATATTTAAAATATTGTATAATATATAATATATAAATATAAGTGAGATTCACCGATAAAGAGTTACAAAAGGGAAGGCCACAATGAGCTTTCTTGGGCTCATTATTTTGTTGGTTTTCCTCCTTTCTTGAGAAATGCTAACACTTAAGAAAAATCAAACCACTAAAAAGTTTATAATAATAAACCATTATTCTATCCATGATTTTTCTGAATTTGGAGATTTCTCCCATGATACTTCAAGACGGGACAATGCATGGTTAGACAAATCCATGATTAGGTTTCAGTAGCAGTGGTTAACTGAAGACCAGTCCGTTTTTGACAATACATTCTCTTAGTACTACACAGGTATAAAAATTTGCAGATTAACATCTGTTAGTCCAGAAGTAATAATAATTAGGGACCACTAACTTATTTATTTTTTCAATCCTTCAAATTTTGGCTTGTCACTCCATTAGCTGTTATTGGAAAGAAACAAATTTGGTTTGCATTCCATTTTCTCAACTGCATTGTCTGACTACAGGCACAAAAATCTAAATACATCCCAGTACTTTGGAATGACAACTCTCTCCATATAGCTTTGTTGGCAATGAAAGACCTTTAAATGAACTATTTTCTTGGTTTTATTTCCTCTATGGCTGAAAGAAATGAGATTTCCCTAAAACGTCCACAGATTTTTAAACCTGTGTCTCTAGAAGCCAAATTTGTTATATCACTCATGGATGCTATTATCCAGCCTCTTTCTTTTTCCTTTGTTGGCAAAGATGCCCTCTCTGCAGCATGCCCTCTCTCCGGATTGCACCTCCTGCTCTTCGAAGCAGCACGATTTCCTCTGGCCTCCCACAGTGATCTGTGGCTTCTCTAGCACCGTGATGACAAGGGTGATCACAAAAATGGTGATTTGTCCTTGGCCTGGATCTGCTCCCAGAACAGCGGAGCTGCTGGCCCTGCTGGCTCCTAGTGTTTCATCACTCCCCTTGAGGGGGATGCACTTGAAGCATACCACCCACCTCCAGGGTTTTCTGGGTGCCTCCTTCATTGCTAACGTGGATTTGCTATATCTCCTTTTGTATCTTTACTGTGCTTCTCCCAAAAGCCTGGCTTGGCAACCTCACTCAACTGCTCATGTGTATGCACAAAGAGCACTCCTGATAAAGTGACCTACATCACCAGAAAACAGGGAAAAATGTTGACCATTTGTGCCTTCTTCTCTTCCTCATACTAAAAAAAAAGACTGTAGAGATTCTATATTGATTTGAGCACTGGATTTCACCAGTGCAATCAAGGAGAAATCAGGATTCTAAATTTCCCAGTGTCTGCCTATGACAGGTTAAGGACATGATTCTTCACGAGCTGGACTTGTGAGTGAAACAACAAATTCCATACTCCAGGAGCCACAGGAGCTGGGTACCATCTAGCTCTTAAGATCAGTGGAGTTTTTTGTAGTTTACACTGTGTTTTCAGATATTTCTGTTTGGAAGAGCTGTTTTATTACTGTTGTCTACTGAAAGTTATTATTTCTAATACAACTGCCAAAAGTCATTGAAACAGTGTGAAAAGAATGTGGATGAATCATGGCACAAGCTTAGTGAAGCTGATCTTGGCTCAGATATTTTTAATTGATGTAAGCTATCCTGATGTATTTTAGTCTTAGGTTATCTATATTCTTTTCTGAGGATATGAATTGAGTGTGTTTCTATTTTAAAGAGTAATGCATTAACAGGATGTTTGATGTTTTGAATTTCTGTCATGCAGGAACATGGCTGGCTGCTCTGAGCTGGAAGTAGAAAAGATAAAAGGTTTAAGGTTGTCTAGACAGCTTCTGTCTCAGGTATAGCAGACCAGGAATGTTTTAATAACTTCTAAATTATCTACTTGGTTTAGGCAATATAATGAAATAAACGCACTTTAGTGTTCCACGTAAGAATTGAAATTTTTCTAAAATTTGACAGATAATCCTAGTGTTAATTTCCCCCATAGTTCTCAGTGCAATTTTTGTAATAATTTTATATATAATTCCAGTTATAATTTCTTCCGTGGTTATGATACAATATGGAAAATTTTAAATTTTCTTGTACAATTGTCAGTGGCATTGCCTTAATCATTATGGAAAGGTAAATCAAGGGTTATATTTTCTTGCAGTCTCTGACATTAGCTGAATTCTCTTCTTAATGCTCTTAACAAGGTACTTGAGCAGTTATTTCTCCATGCTCTGTGTAATAGTGAGTGTTCCCAACAGCAGTCAATAGCCACGTTTTTGCATGGCAGCTAGTGCAGGCCCTGGAAGGAGATCATATTGATCCTAGCAACGCACACTACTGATAATAAAAATGAGCTCCATTGCCTGTGAAAAAGGAAAGATGAAGAATGACGAGAATTAAGACCAACATAAACATACTGTAAGACTTAAGACATGGTAAGGTGTAACCACCTTCTTTCCTCATCTATTTCCTTTTCTTCTCTTCGCTTACAAAACTATTAGCAATTTTCTAGCGCTACAAAGGCTAGTTATCGCTGTTGTACCAGGGCTCTGCGGGATGAATGCATTATAGATAAAAACCCTCTTCGCACCCCTCAAATCCCATTTTCACCTGCTCACGTGGTATTCACCCACAGCTCGGAAACAATGTGTTCCTTTGCTGAGTGAAGGAGACTCAGATTCAGCGTGAGCCCAGCAAAATTACTTTTTCCCTTGTGCAATTTTAAGGCACTGTCCTTTAGAAAGTGTGTGAGAGGATATGATGTAAGGTTTAAGAGAGCATGGTGAGAAAGAAAGGAAGGAAAAGTTAGTGAGTGTTTGCAGATGAGAAGTTAGAGAAATATATGTGAATGTAGATGAGAAGTTAGAGGAATATGAATTACTAACACGGAAGAAGAAAAACCACGGAACTTAAAAGCTGCAGAGAGACAGTTTACTGCTCCTATCCTTAAGCTAGCTACTGTTTAATTTATCTTATAGTCTAGAGAAAAATACTTATGTTGCACGGAGATGAAGATCTGGGCAGTTTAAAATACGTATTTTTTGTTTATCAGACTCAAAGCGTGCATTTGGGGTAGTATTCTGCTTGGACTGGATCTGGTAGACTACAGGATAGTAAGTGCATGTTAATATCTAGGAATTAGAACTAGATGAAATATTTTTCTAACTTTACTGGTTAATTTCTTTTATCAAAAGTTCAGATTTTGATCAGAAGTTTCATGCACATTCTAGTGTATATTTTAAAGAATGGTGGAATGAAAACTTCACCAAAATCACAGGATATGAATTTACCTTATGCAATGCATGGAGAAAAATTGGTGTCACTGTAAGTTAGAACATAAATACAGGGAAAAAACATAAAAAACCCTGAAATTTTAATTTTCCTGAATAAGGATTTGAATAATATTGCTGTGGACCTAAAAATTACTCTTAGTCAATAGAAAAGTTTTATTCAAGGTAAAAAACCACTAAGTAATATCTCCTCAATAGAAAGTAAGATAAGTGAGTTCTTCTAGTAAGAGTCAGAGATATCACTGAATATAATACTTGCACATAAAGAAAGAAAATATGTTCCTTTGGTACTGGAAATAAACTGACATATTCCTGAGTTTCATAACTATTAGTAAATAAAATGCTAAATTAATAAAGCATTTTATCTCATTGGCAACTGGCTGTAATAATGCTAAGCTTCATGGATGAAAACTGAAAAGAGAACAGTACAAAATTTATTGTTATGTAGGATACTTATACTTTGATTACCTGTTTTCCTCTACAGACTTGATATCTATTATTGCATTTTAAACATCTGTATGTCACAGAGATTTATTTGGAAGCTCTTACTGCTTTCATTTCTGTCAAAACAGTGACAGTTTAAGGGACCACAAGAAAATCCAATTAAATACTGCAGCAAATGGTTTGCTTCTATAAAAGTATTTGAACTACCATATACTCTTGCTGAAGGCTCATAAAGAAACATACAAATCAGACTTCAGTTTTATGAGAGAAGGGAAGAGGGGAATTCTGTAGAATTCACAGCATATATAACAAACATATAACTCTGCCTTCATTCCTAAAATATATATTCTATTCCAGTGTGATTTTAATCTTTATTGTAGTCCTCCATAGACAGTGTAATAGGATAACTGCATTCTTAAATAGGTGTTATATTGTTTATAGAAATGACATTACAAGTCATATCAGTGTGGTACCTATGAGCAAAAACTAAGATGCAACAGGGAAGATTTCTAGTTTATAAGATTTCCTCTTAAATCCATAATTCCACTTACACATAGGGAAAGAAAACTTGGATTTTCAATGTGATATTCTGATCTGTCTACGTGTCTTAGGATTTTTCGTTTGTTTAACATCGTCACTTGATTGAGAAGCAGACACAAGAGTCAAACAAGATCCATGGTTTTGCTGTTAGGTTCTCTGTGTTTTTCTGCATTCACTAGAAGAAACGTCCACTAAACCAGAATCTGAAACCAAGATGGAGAGGAAAATCTTATAAATTAATTTGGCTAGCAAACTGAAAAGGTTAGTTTTCTATTCTTATTAGATTTAAACATTTAAGTATTATTACCATGACAAATGCAGTCAGAAAAAAATGGAAGAAGTCTACCAAGAATATCAACATAACTGGGAATATGAGAAATGCAAACTGATAATACAAGTGCCCAGTTCCTGTGGAATCCAGATAAGTAAGGATTGCACTGACATCTTTTTCTTTGGCAGTAAGATGTGCTTAATGCAGAAAAAGAGTACTTAGCATGAACAAGTCTGACAGAAAGTTTCGACGGATTTCTAGGTGTTCTTTTTGTCCTTTATGTGAGTAAAACAAATTCACCAGAGTTCATCAAACGTTAAATGTGTAAGAGCCAGTGCTATGTTCTGGAATACCTCATTCAGCCATTTCTTGTTTTGAAGAAGACTAAGGCAAACAAGCCCAGTAGTTATAGTCAGAAGCTCTCCAACATGAGATCAATGTCCCAAGTATTTATCAGAATTGCCCTTTCACTGATTTTTTTTTCCCGTCCTGCCTAACTCAGTTGGGAGTGTCTATTTGTTACTCACTACTTAACAAAACAGTGTGTACCCAGGAATGAAGGATGAAAACTTTTGGGAATTTATCATATTGATAAAGATGCTTACCTTCACATTTATTTGAATGCATTGAAACTACAACCAAAACACACTGGTAAAAACTTCAGGAAATAAGTTAAGTCCATGAGAGTGGACACTTTTGGAAGTCTTTGCCTGCCTTGTATTGCCCACATGATGGCACTGCATGGGTATCTGAAATGTGATGGTGGCCATAGCATGCATGGCTTTTCCACGCTATGGTGATCTCTTGGACTTCTGCCAAGAGAAAATAGAGATTCCCTCCACCAGAAGCCCTTCCTAGGCTTGCAGAAGAGTTTGGGCTTGCAGCCAAGCAGTGCATTCCAGTATGGGTATAACCAAAATGGGAGACCTTATCAGTGGTGAGTGATAGTAAAGCTTCATTTTTACAGAATATCATTTCAGTATGAATGCAGTATTAATAGCAGCAAGTAGATTGTTGCTTCTTGTTTGTTGCTTTTTTATTACCTAAATCTATGCTTGTTGAGCCAGATACCCATTAAATTCAGAGATGGTTATAATATATTCACTGTAAGCCCCTCCCAGCTGAAACAAACTCTAGTTAATGAATCAGAGCATTGGACTTAGAGAAAGAAAGTGAACAGTGTAATATAAAACTTAGCCTGGATGCTTTTTTTCTCCTGCAGCAGCAGCTTGTATTTTCCATTTGGTCAAAGCTGATAATTATAACAAATGACATTGAAATTTATGGGAAGGCTGATCCTGAAAAGAAAATTTACTTATTTGATTGCTTCAGCAAAGATTTCGGGGAAAGTAAACTGGATAAACAATGTAAACTCACTTCATGAGTTATCCAGCACTCTCCTAGCTGATAATTGGAGTTGAGCTTTTGGAGGTATTCTACTTCACAGAGTAGTACTGACCAGACCCAGCCCATAAGGAATCTACTGTCTCCCTGGGGTCTGGTTAAGGTATATTAGAAAGCTCTCTAGTCAGTTATGGTTGTCTGTTTATTATCTGCTTTTGTTCTTCGTATTGTCAGAGAAGAGATAGCAAACAGAAGTCCAAGGGCAATCAAAAGAAATTTCAGGGTCTTGAGGTGATTTGTTGAAGGATGAGGAGCACAGATAGTGTTTTCCTTGATTCTTTGACTAGGAGGTAAAAATATTGAAAGGAATAGGTAGAACAAGGAGAACAAATATGGATCCAAGAATGGTGTTTTCAGCAGAATTTTGGGGATTTTGTTCTTGGGATGATCTATAAAACACCTGATGGCATGCACTTTTCTCAGGGGATGAAACCAAGATGGAGAGGAAAACCATATAAATTAATTTGGCTAGCAAACTGAAAAAGTTAGTTTTCTATTCTTATTAGATTGAAACATTTAAGTATTATTACCATGACAAATGCAGTCAGAAAAAAATGGAAGAAGTCTACCAAGAATATCAACATAACTGGGAATATGGGGTTTTGCACAGGAGTCAGCAGCTCTGACCGGTAGAGCTTTAGACTACATTGACAGGGGGCAGGGGCAAAACTGGGCTTGCCAGTGATAAGCCATGGGAGCATGGCAAAATTTGAGGCAGTGGATGCTAATGAGATCTTTCAGTTTGCTCGTGAGGTATTGGCTACAACGAACTGCATTTGAAATGTTTATAGTCCAGCATGGGCAGCAGGAAGAACAAAAAAGACAAGCTCGAAGCTTGGCCCAGGCCAGAGAAATGACATCACTGACATAAACAAAATCTAGTGTGATGAGTCCTGTGACTGGTGTGGATGAAGGATGGTTACAGCTATCTGTTGCAAAAGACAGTGCTGAAATAACATCAGTCCATTACTAGGTGAGGATGGTTACCTCACAAACAGGGACATGGACTAGGCAGAGGTGTTTAATGCAATCTGTGCCTCTGCCTTCAACATGGATGATGGGCTCTGGAGGTCCCAGTGCCCTGACCAGAAGGACCATGGATGTGTGAATTATAATCTCCCAGTCAACCCTGAACTCATGTGGGATTTGCTGCTCCAGGTAGATCCCTATAAATCTATGGAACTGTGTGGGCTTTGTCCAAGAATACACTAAGAGCTGGCTAGTGTCATCACAAAGCATCTCTCAACAACTTTTGAAGGCTCTTGGAAATCTGGAGAGCTCTCAGTCAACTGAAAGCTAGCAAATATTGTCCCAATTTTCAAGAAGGGCAAGAGGGATGACCATGGTAACTACAGGCCTGTCAGTCTTATTTCAGTGACCATTAAATTTATGGAGAAGAATATTCTGGGAGTTACTGAAAATCACCTGAAAAACAACACAGTCATTGGTCACAGCCAGAATGGCTTCATGAAGGGAAAGTCCTGCTTGTCAAACCTGACTTACTCTTATTACAAGGCAACCCTCCTTGTCATTGGGTGTACAAGGGAAGCCAATAGATGTAGTCCCCATGGATTTCAGTGAATTTTTTGTCCTGTCTCTTCCAGTATCCTTCTAGACAAAATGTCCACCATTTAGCTGGATAAAGACATCGGGTGATAGCTGAGAGACTGCCTCACAGGTTGGGCACAAAAGGTTACAGTGAATAGGATGACAACTGGTGACCGGCCACTGGTTGGGTCTTGTAGAGTTCCATTTTCGGCCCAGTGCTCTTCCACATCTTCATGAATGACTTGGACCCAGGATTTGAAGGGATACTTAATAAGTTTGCTGATGACACTAAATTGGAGGAGTTACTGACTCCCTCAAAGGCAGAGAGGCCCGGCAGAGAGATCTTGATGATTTTCAGATTGTTATTCACCAACTACATGAAGTTTAAGAAGGACAAGTGACGTATTCTGACTCTGGAAAAGGGCAAACCTGGATGTATGGACAGGCTGGGGAATGAGATGATGGAAAGCAGTGCTGTTGAAAGGGCCCTAGGTGTCCTGGTCGATGGTGAGCTGAACATGAGCCAGCAGAGCCCTGGCAGCCAAGAGGGCCACCCGTGTCCTGGGGGGCATCAGGCACAGCATCGCCAGCTGGGCAAGGGAGGGGATTGTCCCGCTCTGCTCTGCACTGGGGCGGCCTCACCTCGAGTGCTGGGGGCAGCTCTGGGTGCCACAACACAGAAAAGCCATTGAGCTGTTAGAGAGTGTCCAAAGGAGGACAACAACGTTGTTGAAGGGTCTCGAGGGGAAGTCTTGTGAGGAGTGTCTGAGGTCACTTGGTCTGTTCAGCCTGGAGAAGAGGAGACTGAGGGGAGACTTCATTGCAGTCCACAGCTTCCAGTGGAGCAACTGATCTCTTCTCTCTTGTGAGCAGTGACAGGAGCTAAGGAGACAGCATGAATTTGTGTCAGGGGATGTTTAGTTTTGATGTGAGGAAAGGTTCTTCACCCAGAGGGTGATTGGGCACTGGAAGAGGCTCCCCAGGGAAGTAGTCACAACCCCAAGCCTGACAGAGTTCAAGAAGTATTTACACAGCATTTTGAAGCACATGGTGTTGGGACTGTGCTGTTCAAGGCCAGGAGTTGGACTTTAATGGTCCTTGTGGGTCCATTCCAACTCAGGATATTCTATGATTCACTATCATTATTACTTATTTGTCCTAAAGGGAAAAAAGGTTCAGATAGTAAAACTTGCATGAAATAAGTAAAATAGAAAGGATGTTTGAATTATATAGTATTTTTATTCCCTTGGGGACTCACTTCATTCCCTCAGTCTGATGATGACTAATATAGCTGGAGAAGGAAGGTTATTACCAGATAATGAAACCAGTTTATTGTGTCTTCTGCTATTAGGATGAGCTATTTTCCCCAGTAGATTATTCAGGATGTCTCAGGGATAGCATTCCTATAGCACATTTTGCTTGTTTCTGCTTCTTTCTTGATTTTTTCATGATAAGAGAAAAAATTCCGTCCGTGATCAAAAGAAGCAATATAAAGGTAGAAAGTTTTTCTAACGTTCATAGACTCCTAATATATTCTGGGAGTTTTTGTAACCTAATGCACTGCCAGCTGTGCAGGGCAAGGGTGAATTGGTCTGTTCTACAGGCTCATCTCTACCTGTGCCTGTGTGAAGAGACAGGGAGCTGTGGAGGAAAAAGGACTAATCCTGTGCATCCTCCACACCAGGAAGGCTGGAGGCAGCTGATGTGCCTTACCACAGGGAAGAAGATGTACAGAACAAGCCTGGGCTGAACACTTCCACCCAGCAGAGCACCGAATCCAGCAGTAGCTGCTTTAGCATAATGGAAAAAAGGCCAGACCTTGGAAAACAATGAAGGGAGTGAAAATTACTGTCAGAGACAGAGCACAAGTCCTGTGAACGTATGCTCTGGTATCTCCTTTCTTCAATAGCTGTAAGGATGAACAGAAGGTTTCATTCAGCAGTCTTAAACTGTACAAAAACTCAAGATGGTTTTAAGGGAGCCACCAGGTAAACTGCACATTTCCTTTCCCAGTGCAGTAAGGTGGTTTTTTCCATCTCTATTCCCAGCCTTGGCACTGCCATGGTGCACATTAAAAAAAGTTTTTAATTAATATCATTTCAAGTATAATATGAAATATACTTTTCAATGTTAGAAGGTCTGAACAGAAGGTTCCACAAATTCAGTGCTATATTTATGTAACACATTTTAGCATTTATCACTTTTGCATTTTCTGATAGAAAACACTCCACTGAAAACTGTATCATGTCAATAATATTTGGAAATTGGCATGACATAGAAACTTCTTAACCTTTATATCCCTAAAGTTTTTAGACAGTAGTTCCTTGATGAAATTTAGTACATGCTGGAAAAATTAATAAGATCTCACAAGAAGCAACTCCTTCTACGTATTATTTTTTAGTTCCTCTACGTACCTTGAACTTGTTTTTATAATAATATCTTATGATCCTGAAGGAATTATATAATTAATCCTTTTTTATTTATAAGTCTCATCTTATGCATGTTTTGCCTCTCTGTGGTGAACAGGGATTAATTTTGTTTTAGTAGCAGTTCCACCATCCACTGTGCAGGAATGTTGAAGTTTGCTCAGGAACAGTACTTAAGAGAATGGTCAGCAGAGGTAGATGGAAGAAGTGGTATGCACAACAGCACAAGGAAGTAGCAAGAAGTCATCAGGTTAAAGCGCGTTGAAACACAGAGGGTAAAAAAATAAAGTTTTGTGATTTAAAAGGCACACCTTACACCAAAAACAAAGCCAGATAATTTATTTGAGGAGAGAAAATGAGGGATGACAATTAGAAAATTGCATTGGGTATGTTGAAATATGTATTGCCCCATGTATTTCTGAAAACTTTGCTGTAATATTGCTAGCCTGGTCTATTCACCTCAAGTTTGTCCTCAATTTTGAGCCTTCTTACCAAAAAACTCTAAATCTTCAAGGTTATATATATATATATATATATATTTAACTTCCTATGGAAGGCATGTTTCTCCCCAGATTTGCCCTGTTAGCACAAGAGAAAACAAAGCATTATGGGAGCGCAAATAACCAGCTTGTGGGCAGCTTTAAAGTGCTAGCTTTATTCTGTTCTTACTGCTTTTGACACTGGTTTTTAGTTGATGTATGTGCTTCATGTATTAGGCAGTTACAAAACTCATGCTTTTTCACTGAAGGAAACGATAAGTCACATAGGATGAATAAACAGACTTGGGGTTTTAATACAGTGAGAGTATAATTCTTTTTAAATTCTGTCAAGTGTTGACAATCTGGTAGTAGAGGCATAGGAATGCTATTTGTTTTTATTTTTATTTCTTCTATTTCTGTGCTTTTAAAATCACAGAATAAATTTTGGTATTTGTCCTATCTTTACATTTTTGTCCCAGAAACCTAGACCAGGTACTAACTGCTTGTGGCAGGGTTAGAGAGGAGTAATGCCAACTGCTAGTCATGATTACTCATCTCAAAGGGTTGATACCTGTAAAAAAACATTATTTAGATTAAAAGAATGTTGACTTGTTGGAAGTGTTTATAGAAATCTCTAACATGTTCTTGTGCCTTATATATTTAGAATGCTCAGACAGAGAATAAGAAGGAATAAAATAATCAACTCAGCAAGAGGTGGTATCCTCTTCATAGCCCTGTGCAAAATGGAGAGTTACAGACCTTGAAGCAGCTGTATTACCTATCACTAAGCAGAAAAATTCCATTTCATGTTGTACATAGTATGGGGATACTGGCAATACCTTTCTGTTAAATAGAAATAGTGAATAATCTGGGCCTTTAGGGTCTTTCATTCCCATAGTAGTAACCAAACCCAAAAGCATATAAAAAAGAGGACTATTGTTTGCCACTGCTCTCCACTGATAAAACAAAAATAGGAAAGATATTGCCTACTTAGAAGAATTTAAGAAAATAAATTCAGGTGAGAGTCATGTTTTCCACTCTAGTTATTTCAGAATCTAGCCTCAGCTATCTGTTTATGCTTATTTCTCACAGTAAATTGTCACTGTAAAAAGAAACATCTCCTTTGATATCAGTCACCCAGAAAATCTATGCATAAATTCATATTATATTTTTCTTCTTGTTGAACCCTTGAAGACGGAATCTGTCCTTTGTGGTTTGGCGAACCAGTGTCTCAGAACTGTTTCCATAAATATCTCAGTACTTACTACGGTAGCAAAAACGATCATCTTAAAGGAGAGTTTAAAAAAATTCTGTTCCACAGACCTTCCTGGCTCTAATAGTACTAACAGTTTTAAGAAGTTCCTGAGTGAATCTGCAATTTGGTAACATGGAGTGTTATAACAAACTCCTCATTCCCTTATTTCAGCTTAGTAGAGAGCTGTGTTGATTTGCAATAACAGTAAGAATATGGAAGGCAATAAAGAGAAGACAGAAACGGCACTGTACTGAGATAGCTGTGCTAAGTCAGGGTGCATGAAGCAAATTTCAGGTGGAAGGGATTTTTCTTTTTGTTAAGGAAAATGAAAAATTTCAAATTGTTTAAAACTAAATTAAACTTTCAATGTATACATTTCATTGAGACTTACTTTACTTTTGCAATAAAAATGTAAATTTTAGGGAAATTATGATAAAAAGTCATTTGCAAAATAAAATGGTTCTGAATTTTCCATGAATTCTTTGATTTTTTCCTAACAAAGATGTTTAATAAAAACAACATGTATTCTCATAGTGTCACTGAATGAGCAACTTTTCTCTGGGAAGTTTACCTAATTTTGATTTATCTCAGTTTAATGCATGAAAAATCAATAGGTGCACTGAAATCACTGTGGGCATGATACATCTTCGCCCCTGTTGCTAAGAACTGGTAGTTTCTGACTGACTTTTAGGACTACTTTTCACATGCTTGGCTAGTTTGCTCTTAGTACTACACTTAAAGTCATAGCTATTGTACACTATGTCATTGCACTGTAACTACTTAAATGTCATAGTAACTAAAAGTCTGACAGAAGGAATAGATTGCCACAGCATAGAAAAAACAAGCAAAAAAAATTATTGTGTTAATGACATAATATCATTAGACCAAAAATTTTAAACAGAGCAATGCAAAGAATAAGGAAATGTGAATTTGCACAGACAGTCTCGTCACAAAAATGCCATTCAGAGCAATCTCAACAAGCTGGAGAAATGGGCCACTATTCTTTATTTGCATTCTTTGCTGCTTTTGTCAGAGATGTTGTGTGTGGCAGAACAAGGGCAACAGTCCTAAGGTGAGATAGGTATGTTGACTGGTCACGAGTGGAGACCCCCATCTATGCGAACGAACACTGAGCAGCCTGGTCTAACTTCAAGGCTGGTTTTCAGCACAGTCCTGGACTAGTTGGCCAAGGATACATGCTATGATTCAGCAAACCTCTCAGCTCCCATTGAACTCTTACTTCTATCACAACAAAAACTTTGAGGATGGTTTAAAGAAAAAGGTGGCTGCTTTTGATTCTGGGAAAGTGCTTGCCAAACCTCTGCAGTGTACAGAGAAAGAGGAGATGTATTTGAGGTGACTGCTACACACCCACAAAGATGTTAGGACATTCTGTCACCATTTTAATGTGGAAACTCAGAATATATTATGCTATTTTATTTCTCTTTTTATTGAATGTTGTAATTTAGAGAATATACTGTTCTTCTAGCAGAGGGTTTATAGAGAAACAATATAAGAGAACTTAGAGATGATGTTGAATAACACTGATATGTCTTTCACATGATTTAAACTTTCTGTGGTGGTCTAGTTATAATTTTTTTTTAATAAAATTTGCAGTTTGGTAGATTTTTAAGAAGTGCTCAATTTTTTATTCCCAGCTCTAATTCAAAGGTAGACCTCAAATCAAACATCTAACAAATCCTGAATTTCAAGATCAGGAGGACTAAGAAGATTTCTTTTACTTTAAAGACCTCTGGGAATTCCAGGTTGTGGTAGATTGACCGTGGCTGGATGCCAGCTGCCCACCAAGCCTGGCTACCACTGCTCTCCTCAGCTGGGCATGGGAGAGAAAATACAACCAAAGGCTTGTGGGTTGAGATTGGGAACAGATAGATCATTCACTCATTACCATCATGGGCAAACAGACTCATCTTGAGGAATTTCAATTAATGTATTAATTATCATATTGCAGTAGGATAATGAGAGAAAAATTCAAACATTAAAACATCTTCCATCCACTTCTCCCTTCTTTCTGGGTTGAACTTCAGTTATGATTTTTTTCTCTTCTCCCCCTCAGTGTCACAGGGGAATGGGGAATTGTAGCTGTGGTCAGTTCATCACACGTTGTCTCTGCTGCTCTTCCGTCAGGGGGAAAGGCTCACTCTCTTCCCCTCATCCAGTATGGGGTCCCTCCCATGAGAGACATTCCTCCATGAACTTCTCCAACATGAGTTCTTCCAATGGGCTGTAATTCTTTTTGAATTCTTCATGCAATTCTTCATGAACTGTTCCAGTGTGAGTCCCTTCCACAGGGTGCAGTCCTTCAGAAACAGATTTTTCCAGCATGAGTCACCTGCAGAGGTCATAGCCACCCACGGCGGGGCCCTCGGAGTCAGCTAGTGCTGACTCCACTGGACATGGGAAGCTCCTGACAGCTTCTCAGAGAAGCCAACCCTGCAGCCCTCACACTACCAAAACCTTGTCATGCAAACCCCATACACAAGGAAAGACAGAAGTCTGCAAAGATACTTTAAATGGAACCTGATAAATTCTGTCACCAAATAATTTAGTTCACCAGTACTTTTTATACCTTCAAAGATTTTCATAACTATTCAGCTAATTGTTTGAACACGTCTGATTAACCAAACTTGCAAGAGAAAATATTTAAACATATATACTTCTGACAAATTACTATGATTTTTTGTGTCTGTGTGTGCATACAGCTGTTTAACATGTATAAAGTAATGTCATTAAGAGTTCTTATTTCAGTATCCTAGTGATGAATAAAATAATTAAATAAAGTGGCAGAGCTTGCAAGTATATTTTTCTTTTCAATCTCTCTGAAAAAAATAACAGAACCACATAATTCCTTTGTTCTTCAGGCCACTTTTAATGAATTTATGGAAATGAATGTATTGCATATAATGTAAAAATGGAATCTTGTCCGTTAATATTTTCAACTGGTGACACAGATGTTCTAGTGAATTATCTGTGAACAAAAGTTATCCTCTTACTGCAAACAAGGTTTCTATGAAAAAGATTAAACGGCCATAGTGGAAATTATTTTCTTATGAGCTAGCTATTACATTTAGAACTATTTTTCAACTAAAAATGGAGTATAATTTGGCAATTTTAATGTAGCAATTTTAATAAAACTAAAGAAAGTAGTGTCTGAGTTTTGATCACCAGACGAATTATACACAGCTCCATTCACGGATCATTTTATTCCTGTCACAAGATCTTTGATCAGAAATATAATTTGCTTCTGGTGATCATGTGCTGTTATTTATACTTACAAAAAAAAAGGGTATGGAGAGGGAACATGACACAACAAGACCTCACTGGAAATCATTCAAGAATCTTAAATGAGGAAACCATGAGCCTATGTCATTTTGTCTGTATAAGCCTAAAATATTCCTCATTACCTCATTGTGGAAGTTAACTACCACTTTAGAGTAAAGCCTACTTCATCTTCCTCAAATATATCTTACTTTTATGTCATATGTTTTAAATATCTCGCAGTTTTGCATTATTTCAGGCTATGTTAATACGAAATCTGAATTAAGATCTTCATCCTTAAAATTTTGGCTTGTTTCAGATGTTTTCCTAACATGAAGAACAGATTATGTTTATTGTTTACTTGCTCAGCTTCTTTCAAAGAATGTGGTCTTCTGTGCTATTGTTCATTGTTTAGAAAGAGATCACAAATTCTCTAATATATTAATTTTTCAGATTTATCTGTTAATTTCCTCAGTAAAATAGCTTTCATCTGTACAACACTGAAATTGCAAATATTATAAGAATACAGAATTGGAAACAGCATTTTTATACAAGGCAGGCAACTGTAACCTAATTAATATCCCAAAAAAGGTAAATTTCAAATGTTATATGCAATACATTATAATATTTACTATTCACAATGTGTTATTTATGCAAATCACCTACTCAGATACCAGCAATACTGAGCCATTCTTTATAGACTTTATCAATGTAACATAAAAATTTAATACATACATTATCAGTCAAACTTTAAATGCAGGAATATTTGATCATGTAATCCAAAAAAGTTTGACGAGTCATGGTCCTTGAGCTCCTAACTACGCTATCTCAATATTTATAACCATAGAGTCACCAAGGCTGGAACAGACCTCCAGGTCACCAAATCAAACTGCCAGCCTAGCACCATGTTCACCTCTAAACCATGTTGAGTTTACACATGTGTTACACATCTACATGTGTTTTGAACACTTCCGGGAATGGTAATTCCACCGCTTCCCTGGGAAACCTGTTCCAATATTTTACAACCCTTTCAGTGAAAAAACTTCTCCTGATACCAAATCTAAATTTCTGCTGGCACAGTTTGAGATCATTTCCTCTTGTCCTGTCCCTAGTTGCCAGCAAGTAGAGGACAACACCCATCTGGCTACAACCTCCTTTCATGTAGTAGTAGAGAGCAATAAGGTTACCCTTGAGCCTCCTTTTCTCCAGGATGAACACCCCCAGCTCCCTCAACCCTTCTTCATATGAATTATGCTCCTGGTTGTTCCCCAGCTCTGTTGCCCTTCTCCAGACTCACTCCAGCACCTCAACATCTTTCTTTTAGTGTGGGGCCCAAAACTGGAGACAGCACTCAAGGTGCAGCCTTAGGTGCCCAGTACAGGGGGACAGTCATTGCCCTGGTCCTGCTGGCCACACTGTTTCTGACCCAAGCCAGGATGCCCTTGGCCATCTGGGCACATGCTGGCTGATGTTGAGCCACTGTTGACCAGCACCCCCAGGTCCTTTCCCACTGGGCAGCCTTCCAGCCAGTCTTCCCCAACCTGTAGTGCTGCCTGGTTGTTGTGGCCCAAGGGCAGGACCCAGTACTTTTCCTTATTGAAAAGCACACCATTGGCCTTGGCCCATCAAACCAGCCTGTCCAGATCCCTTTGCAGAGCCTTCCTGCCCTCCAGCAGATGTTCCTGCCCAACTCAGTGTCATCTGAAAACTGACTGAAGGGGCGCTCAATCTCATCATCCACATTATCGAGATATTAAACAGGGCTGACTCCAGTACAGAGCCCTTGGGAACACCACCAGTGCCTGGCCTCCAGCTGGATGCAGTTCCATTCACCTCTACTCTCTGGGCTTGGCTGTCCAGCCAGTTTTTAACTCAGAAAACAGTGCATGCATCCAAGCCATTGGCTGCCAGTGTTCTTCAGAATTCTGTGGGATGTTATCAAAGGCTTTACCAATGTCCAGGTAGACATATCCATGGCCTGTCTCTCATCCACTAACCAGGTCATCTTGCTGTAGAAGGACACCCAACTGGTCAAGCGGGTCCTGCCTGGGTCTGGATCCCTTGGTTGTTCTGTAGGTGCCGCATAGTCACACTCAGGTGATTGGCTCCTTGACCTTCCCCAACACTGAGGTTGTGTTGACATCCTCCTTCTGGCCCTTATCATATTTTCCAGCTTCCAGTCACTTGGGACCTCCCGAGTTATGCAGGACTGGTAGTAAATGATTGAAAGTGGCTTGACAAGCTCTTCCACCGCCTCCCCAGTACTCTTGGGTAGATTCTGCCCAGCCACATGGACTTGTGAGGATTTAAGTGGCATAGCCAGCCACTGACCATTCCTTCACTGATTATGGGGGCTTCATTCTGCTCCCTGTCTCTGTCTTTCAGCTCAGGGTCTGGGTACTTTGACGACAACTAGTCTTACTATTAAAGACTGAGGCAAAGAAGGAATTAAGTATCTCAGCCTTTTCTCATCCTTTGTCTCTATGTTTCTGCCATATCCAGTAAATGGCAGAGATTCTCCTTGGCCCTCCCTCCATTTGCTGCTGCTCTATTTGCAGGAATACTTTTTATTGTCTTTTACACACATGCTCAGATTAAGTTCTAGATGGACTTTGGACCTTCTAATTTTCTCTTCATAGCCTCACAACAGCCTTTTAGTCTTCCTGATCTGACTGCCTCTTTTACCCTTTTTCATCTGCCCCTTTTACTTCCTTGGTCTTAAGTAAAAGCAGTTAGATTCTTCATCTGAATAACATATTATATCTCTCTTGTAACCTTACCAAATTTTACCATTCAATTCTTATTGATACTCCTAGAAATATTTGAGCTAATCCTTTTAATATCTAAAGCTGTTTGACAGGTTTTTTTTAATATACAGTGGAATTAAAATTTAATGATAAAGTATGATATATTAAAAGATAGAGGAGGGAAGAATATTCCTAACTTGGGGATAACTGGAATGCACAGGTATTCTTATTTTTCTTATTAATTTCATTCCAAGATGATTTATATGTCCTCAACTTTATTATTAAAGTACATTACACTCTAAAACCTGTTGATATACAGACTTCTATTCTGCCTGACTATGGATCATACCTCGTTAAGCAGGTATCTTTTGCTACCATGAGCCTGTTTTTGTAAATGTATTGTTAAAACATGTTGCACGAGAAAAGTTTCCAGTTGTAACTGATTGAGGGATTAAGTTCATAATTGCTTTTCAATGAGTGTAATGAACCAAGTTGTTAGAATGTATATACAGATGATAATTTCTCCTCTCAATTACTATCAAAACTAATACTCATCTAAGAGAAGTCTGACCTTAGCTTCACCTCATCCAGTATTTACCTTTGAAGTCAATAAATCATAATGTCTTTCTCTGAAGGAGTCAATGCCTGTTTATTGTGAGCATGATGAATACTTATATATAAATTTGTGTACGAATACATTGGCAAACAAATGAAGAATTATGAGAAATGCGTTTTAGACTTCGATTTGATTCATAAACCAACATCCCTACCCTGTAACATTGGATGTTATTTTTTAAAACTTTCACGTATTTTTTGGTTACTGATTCATTCACAAACACTTTCTATATTTTTCTATGTACATATATGTTTACTGCTCACTTGATTTTGCTGAAGAAAATTTCAATCTATTCTGAACAGTGAATTAGGGTTCAAAAATTCGATACAAAATATGATTATCTCATACAGGTGCCTTAGCAGGAAAAAAGATTATATTTTCTTCTGCGACAGGATCAAATCGTGCCATCCACAGACACACATAAATGAGTGTAACTCTAACACCAACAGGCCTTGTTCCTTTGCAGAGTAACCTGGTCAGCACCCACCTCTCCTACACCCAAGTAACCATATGTCATCCGAGAGTCTTTCCGCTCTCAGATTTTTGTCAATCCTTTCACAACACAAAACCAGGATAAATCTGGTTTGGGTTTTGGTTTTTTTTTTATTTTGTGTAATTGGTGGATATACACCACCAATAGCAGATCACATGGTATTTACTTAGCATCAACGTTTTTATCATATTTTTTTTCTCCCTTCACTACTATGAAAAAACTCAACTCCTTTTGCAGAGTATTTATCTTCTGGTGAAGAAGATTGTATTTTAAGTCTTTAAGTTTCATGAGCGCAATACTGCATGCTTAAAAACCGTATCTTTGATATTTAATGGTGTCATTTAACACTTGAATGGACCGTAGCCAGGAATAAAATTTACTTCTGTTTGACTAACAGGTTTGATTTTGCCAGGAGTGTGACCAGATAAAGAAAAGGTGATTAAAATTAATGAAGCTGTGAAAACCTTGAAAGCCTCAGCTAAACCGAGAATTTTTAAGCCTGGTGAGGTTTCAAGTCTTAGGAGACCTTAATGAAATTCTTACCAAACTTCTCACATGCAAAGACTTAAATCAGCTGAGTTCCATTCTCATCATACTTTTTCTAAAAACAGCAATCTTTTTCCTTGTCAGGTTTCACACTAAAATGAAACAATAAACTCCCTGGAATGAAATACTGTCAGCTTTCAGGCTGGAGTTTCATCCTGGTAAGTCAGCATGCCAGCCAAACAGGAAGGAGCTTGTGAGCTCTTCTACCACACCAGGCTTGAAAGGGTGCAAGATGGGTGAATGAGAAATGGAGAATGAGTCTTTCAATGATTCACTAGTCTTTGACTGCTGTGGATAGTATTTGATCATCACTGGCTTTCAAACATTTAGACTGAGAATGCTATTAAGATTATATTGAACAATTGTGTTATTTTTGTGCAGAGAGCATAATAGAATCGTGAGCTCCAGAAAGTGCTTTTGTGTATGTTGTTGCTATGTTAGCATGATATAACTTCACTTGTGAAGTTTGAGCACTCCCTGTGCAGGACTCTAATGTCTTGCCGTTCCTTATTATGGCATGGGAATACAAAAACTATCAGGATGAAGTCCTGAGCAGGAGCACCTTTTACTTTCCAAACGACTCAGTTAATCATAAAGGCAAAAATTAACTCCATAACATATGTAAAGGAATTCTTCTCTTTCCTATCTGCTTGTTCTTATGAGCCAGGTTGCCAGCTCTGGTCCTGGAGATCTTCCAGAAGTGAGTGTACTTTATTCTATCTTAAACTCCACTGCTAAATATTTTGCTCTCATCTGCATATTCAGAAATTAAAAATGTAAAAACTACCCCTCCCCAAAGTATTTACTTAATGAAGTGATTTTAAAAATTCCTTTTCAACGGTAATAAAGCCCCGTGACAGTGACCAAGGAAAATAGGACCTTGCTGCCCATTTTAATTTCCTGAAGGACCTGATGAAGGATTGATATATTCCATACTTTGCAGTAATTTCTAAGAATGCAATGCAAAAAAAAAAAAGGTCATTTATTTCAAATAGCAGTAAACAAACTTTATACTTGTCCGACAAAAACTACAAAACAGTGTGTCAGAAGTAATTATTTAAAGTGCTTGGGAAAGCTGATGGATTGTGATTGCCATGGAGATTTCTCTTCTGCTTTCTAGCAGTGATAGGACTTGGCTGGACTTAAAAGTGTAGCTCATGTTTTCTGCGTGAAACAAATTACTTGATGCTACAAAATCACCTTTACACGTAAATTGCATGGGAGCAAATGAAAATTTCACTGGCTGAAGTCTGATAGCAAACTTGAGAGCCATGTGACTTCAAGAACACGTCATGCTAAGAGGAGTTTGGCGAACTGACAGTTATTTTCACTCTATGCATCCTGTACACAGCAGAGTTTAACCATATACGTAAAAAATATATATTGTGTTCTTCCTTGCTGACTGCGACTAACAGAATTAATAAAATCCAGCATAATATCAACTTTTTTTTCTTAAAAGGAAAAGCATGGGTTCAGACACTAAGATATGAGCTACATGGAAAGGGAAAAGCATAAATATTGAAAAAAGTTCTGGTAAAATTTAGATCTACAGTCCTGAACTTCAAGTCTTAGCTGAGAAGAAAACACGTTTGATTTTCGTCTGATCATTATTGCTGCAACCTCCAGAAAAATAGTTCCCAGATCTGAAGACCTACGTGCAATAATTTTTAAATTATTGTATTTGGTTCCAATTTTGGATGTTGTGACTCATGCCCTATTTAATCTAATTAATATGGAAATTAAGACTCAGGCTAAAGCAAATGATCTCCCACCAACAAACATACTCAAATAAAGAGACCTGGCAATGTATTCTCTTGCTGCTTTTATAAAAGCATGCTGTGACTCTTACACAGTGGTCTGCAAGTGATATATGCATAAAACCCTCAGTAAATAAAGCATTTCAGAAGAAGGGAGGGTGTCTTGCTATTTGTCATAGTCCTTAGGATTTGTTTTCAAATCACTTTTTTGCATAGAAGTTGTTGGATCGGGTTTCTAAAATACCAGAATGTCCGAGGTCACTAACACAAGATTCAGGATTACATCTGGGAACCCCACTGATGTATTTCAAAAGTGAACTTGCAAGAAACTATGTTTTGTATTAAAGCTGAATCTTAACTAAAATTCAAATGGATACTAAAATTATACAACAATTTGCAAATGTATGTATTTTTATCTTTTGGGGGATTCCTTGTAATTTGTGTTAGATTTACTGGAAATATTTAAGCATATGCATTTTAGAATGAATCATTAAGATAATATTTGGTTAGAAATGATGAATTTGCCGTTGATTATGAAATCATTCTTTCTTGAGATGAAACTTTAAAGAGGTTCATCTGAGAAGCTGAAAGAGCTTAGGGAACACAAAGCTCAGATGACTGACTTTGCATACCTTCATTGGTAAGAACTTTGTATTGCCTGCAGAAATTTAACATTTTTACATTCAAATCTTCTCCAGCTTAGGGAGAAGCATTATGGTGCTAAATTTGTACGTGGAAAAATCTCTGGATCATGTTCTGAATTAATGTATTTGAAGGCATTGGAATTTGTTGCACTGCATTGCATGGAGATCTATAACTCAAAATCAGACTTTGAAGAATAGAAATGGAGATAATAAATGTCTTTCTCAATCTTCCATTAAAAAAAAAAATTCAAAGATTTTGAACACATTTTGCACAAGCTGATTAGAAGAATGAATCATAATAAAGGCTTTATAGAGAAGTTCTTAATTTACATCTTACTACTTGCAAACACATTAGCCTTTCAGATGAAATTTTTGTTCTGGGGATTTTATAGAGTTTGATGATAAAGAATAATTATAATGACAGAAAGTAAGTATTCACAAATCATGCTGCTGTTTTTCGCATAGCTCTAAAATATTAACATTTCAGATTTTCTTCAACTTGTAAAAATTTGTGTACTTGTGTATAATAATGCCAATTATCCTGATATGTATTTGGTGTGAAAGCAATAGGGGTTCCAGGGTACCAGGAAAAAAAAATTAATTTAAAAATACTCTTATAGACATTTTCCTGACCAGACTGAAGATTTTGTACCAGGCCAACCATGTGGTTGTTTTCGACTGAGACTCATGTTTATATACAGATATATGTGATTCTACTGCTTGAAACTTGGTGATCTCCTCCTTGGTGATCTCCCTCAACCAAGGGTTGAGGCCTGCAGCCTATATCCAGACATTACAGAATTTGCTTCTGTGACTCAATGTACTTGCTCTCTCAGAATTTGCATGTGGAGTACTTCTATCCAGGTTTTTATATGTTTGTTCTAAAATTGATCCTTTAGACTGAGATTTGCTATTGCAAATAAGGTTTTTTCCTGGTCTAAAAAAGGGGAATGGAATTTGAAGTAGAACAATCTTATAAAGCTAAACTCTGACAGATATTAAATTATGTTTAATTGAGCCTTAGTGATCAAGTGGTCATCAGAGGCACTGTTTTTCTAAAAAAACAAACCCAAAACACAGCAATAAAACCATTTTCTGTGACTCTGTTTTTCAAGAATAAAGAGTTTATGAAATGGAATTAACATATCTGAAACAGGGCAAATATCACTAATGGGTATTGACTCATTAGGCTAGGTAGAACTAGATCGAACTAGATTGAACTATTCTTGTTTAATAAGGCTGTTCTCATGTTTATGTTCACCACAAAGAAATGTGTATGTATGTTTAAAAGTTAGTCACCCTCTCTGAAGGCCATGAGGTCATTTAGATAAAAGGGACTTTGATATTTTTTGGCATGTAATAATACTAAGGCTTTAAAAAGTAAAAAAAATCAGAATCTTGAAATGACATTTCTCCTAGTGACCATTCATGAAGAATTATTACAACAATACACGACAATTAAAGAATGGGTATTTTCTTCTCTTGAAAGATTATGCGTGAGACATCGTTGGAGAAAGGGATTAAATTGATTGCACTGACTAAAATGCAGCATAGGTATTTCTACCTAACTCCATCTTCTTAACAGCAATAGTAAAATAAATCTTACCCGTTGTCAGTGAGTAAAGGCATTCATTCTTCAGTGACTGATCAGTGACAGAGGTCTTTGAGGGGATTTTTCTGCAAAGCCCTTTCTTCATGTGTCTTTTCTGCAATGGCCACTTATTTTTCAGTTGACAAATTAAAATTTTCAATAAATTCATCATTCTCCTATTTCAAGTCAGTGTTTGTCTGTTTTCATTCTTCAAAAGTTAGAAGTACGCCCTTGCATTAAAAAAATTGTGCATATGCATTCAAATAGAGTGTCAATTTTCGATTGAGAAAGTGCAGTAATGAAGAGCAAAACAGTGACAGAAGAGAGTAAACAGTAGATAGTTCACAAACAAGGGTGAAACCTTAGCGATGTCCTCCAGAACTGAGGCTCAGCAGGATGCTCTCTCTGACGTTGTCTCAGAGCATCCTGTTGTGCCTCACTGCTGCAGGGACATATGGTGTCTGAATTCCTCATCTTTACAGTGTCATGTCTCACTCTTAATGCTGTCTTGTGTAAGAAGAATACAGAACAGGGCATGGCCAGGGAGCTCCTATAATCTGCCTGCCTTCAGTGCCCATCCTTGGAAAAACAAAGGCTTGAGCACATAGAAAGTTAGGAGTGTTAGAAGGCAGACATAAACCAGGTAATTTATAATCTAATGACTTAAACATTAATGGGTTAAAAGAACTGATGTGTGAAAGCTGTTATTTTTTAAGTGTCAGGGCAGATGCAGCAGAAATTTATGCTTGCTACCCTGATGTGAAAACAATCAGAAAATGAACTGCAGAGCAGGATTGCTTTTTAGATTCAATTAAACCATGGGTATATGTGTCTGTATGCATTTTTCTCAATTACTTCTACTTTTCTCTTCGGGCAATTCTAGCTGCTTTGCACTTGGGGAAAAAAAAAAAAAGAGGTGGAGTATTAAATTCAGGTAAATGTCATTCTCTCCAGTAAATGTAGGAAGAACAGTTCCTGAATATCAACATGGAAGAGAATTAATATGACTTTTCCTATTTGCTATCATATTGCGCATTTATTGTGAACATGCCAATAGCCTGGGTTCACTCCCAGACTGTAGGTTTGGAAAATAAAGTAATTTCCTAATAACATTAAAATCATAAACAGCAGAAATAAAGACTAAATTTCAAGCCCTGAATGGGCCAAGGGAGAGAAAACACTAGCACAGGGGAAGAAAGAATCTTTCATTTAATCTGATAGGACTGTTGAAAATGGAAGAAAATTGCAGTCAGATTCCCTAGGGAATTGGCACGTCATCTCTAACACGCCAGTGTTATTTCTAACTGAAACACCCTTTAAAATCCACAGACTGATACTAATGAAATAGGGAGAAAGAAGACAATTCATCATCAATCACTCTTTTCCAAATTGGTGAAATTGAACCGGTCATGAGACGATATGAGTATTCAGAGTTAAGGGTAGCCCTGCTAGTGTATGACTGAGGTTCTTGTTTGTGTAAGTCATACCCAGGATGTGGAAACAAATGTCCTTTCAGCCCCACAGCCAGAGTGCTTGTTCACCTTCACCACTGAATTGACAGAAACATGGCAGATGAGTGTTAGCCAAGCTGAAAAGTGTGCTGGTACTGCTCTGTCAGCTCTGGTTTCTCATCTTCTCACCCCTTTTCCCTGCTCCGTACTCAATCAGCCAGAGAAAAAATGTGGAGCAAATCAAATAATTGATAAGTCACGTTTAATGGTATAGAAATGGTTGGATTTCTTTGACCTGTGTGTAATGAAAGATGCCCGTACTCCTTGCTGTATAAATAAATTGTCTAGAAGGAAGAAAGTTGAGTTTCTTCTTAACATAAAACTGGTTGGACCATTTATTTGAGTTATCATGGAAATTCTTCTGCTTACACAGATGCAATAACAAAAATAACCTTTAGGACATCCATTTTTAACACCAAACTCTCTGAAAACTTCAAGACTTCCCAGCTGTTTGATGTTGAAAGAAGTAGCTCAATTTCCTAAAATTGTGTCTCACTACTTGAAGGTATTTGATTTAAAAAAGATGGCATCTGCCTTGTTGCTAGCCAAATTTTCATGATGACCTTATCTTTCCTTTCAGATGTGTACCAAAGCACTGAGAAAAGCACAAAGATAAATCGTTGTCTCTCATACCAGACTTTCACCTATCAATGTTGACACAAAATTACCTAGTTTCAAGCAAGTCCCTGTGACCTGTACTCTGGCATTTAAAATGCTAAAAATCACAAGCCAAGATGTCAAAAGTGCTAAGTTTAAGAACTACTCAAATGACCCTCTGTTATCTAGAACTAATGCCATGGGAATACGATTTTACTTGATGTCCCTTATTGCACCCTCTTCAGTCCAAAATATCCTCCAGATTTCACTTTCATCCTGTACACATCAGGAGGAACCATTTCTCCTAAACTTTATTGATGTCCCCAACAGCCCCTGGTTTCTAGACTCCCAATTAGTCTTTACAGAAAGTGGGAAGTGTTTGGCTGATACAAATGAATTTATGCACCACTCAGGATGCCAGTTTTCAAACTGTGAAAATGTGCACAACCTCTTGAGTGTTTAGTCTGAAATTTCTTAATCCCCAGGCAATAGGAAGCAAAATTAAAATTCCAGCCCAGATAATTTGGACTCTATAGAGGTTTATCCTTTTTCTTTATTTTAATGCAGAGTTTTCACTAGGAGGATATTGCAGTAGGAAAACAGGTTTTTACTGGTCCCATTTCTGTCTGTTTAATTAGGAAATCCAGCAATAATATTTTTAAAATACTCTTCTTAAAAAAGACATGACTATGCCTTTCAGTTAAGCTTAAGATTTACTGGAAATCTTGAAGCAATTAGTCATTTAATATTGTGATAGAATTTCAAATCAATAGTTGAAATGTCACTAGCAAATAAAGAAAGCCATTTGGAAGAGATACAGGAGTTGTCAGATAAATGTCAATCTATGATACTGTAAACATTAAATATGCCAAAAAATTAATGCAGTGATTACTTCAGGTTTGACAGGTAGGAAGGACTGAATATACCCATGGTAAACACTATTATATTAGCATTTATTCAGACAACATTGCTGCTTGAACTGAACCCGGTGTCTGTATAATACAATCTCACACGTATAGGCTCCATATGTCACTGAAGAGCAAGTACAACACACATAACCATATATTCCAATCAAGAGAAATGCCCGTACAAGCTGAAATGGAAAGGTAAGTAACCTCATAACCAGTGACAGAAAATTCAGGGTAATTTATTATACCCTCATCATATGATGGGATTTATTGGCAATTTTATTATGAACATATCCTATACAGAGCAGAGTGATATTTTTTCCTAGTTCACAATCTAACCTACGACTTCTTTAGCAAAAAACACCGGTTGTTTAGGTGATTGTTAAAGGTCAGAAGCAGGAGGAAAAAAGTATTTTCCTGTCGAATGGTAACTATTAGTAGTTGTTCTTCATCACACTTTTTGTAGTTGCACAAGTCTTCCTCTGGTCTCCAAAATAAATACACTGTGAAAAGTATGAAAACTTTCCATAGGACATTAGCAATATTTTCCTCAAGAAATCTGAATCTGAGAACGTTTGTTATTGTGCCAAAATATTGTTCACTATCAGCTGACACAGAAGCTGAGAACAAGCCTTTTCCCATGCTGTTCTTATTTATTTTATAGATACCATTATCAACACTGTTACTACACTACTGTAAACATTGTGAACTTTGGGTTTCACAAAAAAAGTGCAGGTGAACCATTAACAATAAATGGATAACTTAGGGTAGAGATCATTATTTTTCCATGCATCCTACATATAACTTTATTTGACATATCTCAGTTTTGTTATGAAACAGCCATATCCCAGCCTTCTGTTAAGATAACTATTTGGCAATGGACTGAATTTTCCCATATATCTTTCTTTGTATGTGGCTTGGTCCTTGTGATATGATGCATCTAATTATTGTGTCATCACAGCATCTCATACCACTATAATCTAACACAGGGAATATTGCTGCAGTAAAATAAGTGTATGATAGAATGGGGAAGGCATTTCTATGTTCTGCTATGATGTTATAACAGACGTATAGTGTAGCACTAAAGTTGTGGAGATATGTGGAAGTACTGTGATGACCAGTCTGCACTTCATGAAATACTGTAGTGTCGGCTTTGGTGAAAGGGGAAAAGAAGGTGTCCTGTTGTCTGGTGAGATGATTCTAGGTTGCTTGCTTGATCACTGACTTTTCAGGATATGAAACTGTTCTAGGACCCATGCAGCACTCTTGTGCAAATGGCCTAAAATCGTGTTGTCTTTTCTGGGGTTTTCAGTAGGAAATTCATAGCACTTCCTCATGTAAGTAGAGGCTACGGGGTCAAACTCATACACTGTAAGTTTTATTTGCAGCTGGTAAGCACAGCCCCAGATTGAATTACAAGAACCAAAATATAACCCTTGTTTGAATGATGAAGGTGTACTTTGAGATCTGATTTACTTAGGAAATGCTGCACCTAACTACTTTTGGTAATTTAGATTGTTTGACAGATATCTCTACCCCCACACACATACAACTGCTTTTGCTTATCTGATGATTTAAAAGAGAGGTCAAATGTTCAGTCTTTCCTTGGAAGGAAATGTGAATTGTTTATGCTTGAGAGGAAGAACTGGGGGTTATCTACACATTCTCATTGCTCCATTTGATTCACTGAGGAGAAGTGTTTTTGACTCGGGCAGTAGAGGCACCCGGCTGAAGCACAGAAAAAAATCAATTCTCCGGAGGGCAAATTCATGCAAAAGCAACATAAAAGGATGAACTGTTTGTGTGAGAGGAATCAATATTCACATGCAAATGAAGTCCCTGAAGTTTATGAAGCAGTCCCATGCTTAAATGACTCACTCTGGAATAATCACGTGAAGGTTCAGCTCTAGTTTATTCTGCCACAGGGAGTTTTGAAAGCATTCTTTACCCCTGAATTTTTTATGACTAAAAAGTCTGAGGAAAATATGGCAAGTGGAAAAAGGGGAGCTTTGAGATCACTTATACATGAAAACATGTTTTGCCCCAGAACTAGGAGTCTTGTGCAATAAAACTCAAGGTTATGTTAAACATTTTGCACCTGCATTTCAAAAAACTCTCTTTCAAGTCCTGCTAACATGTATTAGTCTTAAGTCGGTAGAGGGATGTAGATCAATAGTCAAGGGAAATCACAAGGGTTTTTCAAGGACTTTTGAAAAAATTTTCTGTGGAGCTTTGGACTCATTTCACAGTAGCTGTCTGCAGTACAAGAAGAGGACCTTTTCTTTTGAAAAAAAATTAAAAGAAACCAAGTATAAGGGATGCACAATGTCGAAAAATATGTGTTATTTGTAGAGTCCTGTGTTTTGATTTCTATTTTTTTGTTTTGGTTTAAGTCTATGAACAAAGAGGGTGGACTCTTGTACTTTCAAAGACAAATGGGACTAGATTATAATGGCGCCTTTCATCTCTAGAGCTGTTAGCTGGAGGGCAGCACAAAGTGTTTAGTCTAAAACTGAGTTTAAACGGCTTTATCTAAAATATATACATTGCTGAGTGGACTTTTCTGCTTTTTTCCATTAAAAAAAGATTCTTTTTTTATAAGGATCTTTATGAATCTGCCTAATCATAAAAGAAGCACATTTCTCTCCCTTTATGAGGAACTTTATAACTTTTAACAGATGAGGAAGTGATCACTTTGAAGCAGCTGGTTTAACCATTAAAATTAAATTTTAAGGTCCCAGTCCAGCATCTACTGAATGTAATGGAGTTTGGAAATTGACTTCAGACCAGGGAGACACTAGCTGAGAAACTTAAAAGGCCCGTTCCTTCCACATTACAAGTTTACGTCTCTTTCACAGACTTAAAAGCTGGAGATGGTGAAATCAGATTGTCTGACCTCCTGGAAATCTTGCCACTGAAATCTGTCCATTAACATATGCCTTTTGCAGCAGGCTACTTCCTCAGACACTCATTTTGTTGGAGCAGAAGATGTCCTTTCCTTCTGCATTCAGATTCCAAGTGAGGAATGTAAGGTACAGATGTGAAATTGGGAGTGAATGGCTCTGACTAAAGAGCTCGGGCTCTGTTCTCATCTACTGCACAGGTGTGCCCAGGCTTCATGCTAATAGCCAAATTAAATAGGTCACTCTCTCACCTCGTATGGTCTGATGCTGGAGGAGCAATCATTAAAGTAAAAATTATTAACTGGTAAGCAGGATTCTCCTGATCCTAAAACTTGCTTTATTCTACCCAGTCCCTCCAAGCAAACTTTCAATAATAATTCTGCAATTCATGTCCCTCCAGTTGTAACAGGTGGATAGCTGGATATTTTTATGTGTATTATAAAGGTTGCATCTCTCCTACTCTTTAATTTCTTACATGGCATAGATGTGTACTTCACTAATAGCTGTTCATGTTCTCAATATATTCATAATTTTAATGAGTAAGATATAAATTCCAGATGATTTTGTAGAACTATGCAGGTATTTAAAGAAATGGAAGGGACTTCCCAGTTTGCTTCTGGGAAAATTAAACAGGCTTTTTCAGTAAGTCCCAGAAGCACCATTTACCAAAACAAGTAACATCTTGCTTTATTTTCTTTAATTTCCACAGAGCCAGTTTTGGAACCTTTTTGATTCCTCCTGGAGGAATCTGTCCCTACAGCAAATATGGAAAAACTTTCAGGAAAATCTGGAGCCTGCAGTTTTTCACTGTGAGATAGATCAGTCTTGATAAGCTGAGAAATAAACAGGATGGTTATCCCTTCTTCTGTTCACATATAACTTTAAACACTCACACAGATTTTGCACGTGCCTGAATGCATTTCTCACCAGGAAGTGAGTCATCTTCACTGTTTTCCACTAACCATTAACCAATGCATAATCAGGATGATCACGCTGCTAGTGGATGTGGCTGAACGTGGCAGTTGGCCATGTTCAGCCTCAAGGATGTGCTTTGGTCTGCTCTTGAAAAAGAGTGCATGCTAAGTGAGATATACAATAGCACACATAACCTACAATAATGGACAGCTCAATGTCCCTGTAGAAAGATGGTGCAGCAGAGGGGCTCAGTTACTCTGAAGAAATGGTTGCTCAGTAAATGGCATGAGCTGGTGTTTTCCAAGTGGGAACATACTACCCTTAAATTCCAATTTTCATTTCGTTTGGTTCAGCTTCAAAGTATGGATTTTGCATCAAAACACTTGCTAAGTAGAATTTCTCCAAGTCTGCCATACTACTTTTGCAGGTGACATCAGCTGAGTGGTGCAGTGACACTCCTGATGGACAGGATGCCATCCAGAGGAACCTGGACAATCTCAAGGAGTGAGGCCATGGGAACTTCATGATGTTCAACAAGACCAAGTGCAATGTGCTGCACCTGGGTCAAGGCAATCCCCAGTTTCAATCCAGGCTGGGGGATGAAGGGATTGAAAGCAGCCCTGCTGAGAAGGACTTGGGGGTGCTGGTGGATGAGAGGCTGGACATGACCCAGCCATGAGCACCCACAGCCCAGAGAGCCAAACGTGTCCTGGGCTGCATCCAAAGCGGCGTGGCCAGCAGGGCGAGGGAGGAGATTCTGCCCCTCTGCTCTGCTCTGGTGAGACCCCACCTGGAACACTGCATCCACCCCTGGGGTCCCAACACTGGCAGGATATGGAACTGTTGGAGAGAGTCCAAAGGAGGCCACCAAGATGATTAGATGAGTGGAGAATTTCTTTTATGAGAAAAGGCTTTTGTGACAGTTGAGATTGTTCAGATGGGAGAAGACTCCTCTCGGAGAGGGACTTTTTACAGGTATATGTAAGTACCAAGACAAGGGAGAACAGCTTCAATCTGAAAGAGAAGATGTTTAGATTAGATCTAAGGGAGAAATTTATTGTGAAGGTGGTGAGGCATGGGAACAAGTTGCTCAGAGAAGTTGTGGCTGCCCCATCGCTGGAGTGCTCAAGGCCAGGCTGTATGGGGATCTGAACCACCTGATCTAGTGAGAGGCATTCCTGCCATTGTGGGGGGTTTGGAACCGTATGGACCTTAAGGTCCCTTTCAATCCAACCCATTCTGTGATTCTCTGACTCAGGAATAGCACTTCTAAGAATTCCATTATAGAAAAGAAGCTTCGATTTACTTGGGAAAAAGGACAAACAAAAAATATCAATATATTGTAGTTCTTGTTTCAGGACTTGAGGTAAAATTTTAATTACATTGCAGGTCTCACTCCAGGACTATTTTTTCATTTTAAGTTAGACAATCACTGAGTGAAAAAGTCCATAAATCATCCCAGGAGTAGACATTGGCTAAGTCTCACTTCTTTGTTGGTTTTTTTTTTTGTTCCCCCGCCAGGGAATTATCTAAACACTGCCATTCCTCCTTGAACTTCCATGCCAGCTGAGTTAACTTTGCATTCCTTGTTATAAAACTTGCACAAGACAGGACGAGACTTTCTCTACCCTTTTTCTAACTTGATAGAGAGGTGTTGGGTAAGGGATTTTTTCAAAAGGATGTGTGTTTGAACTCCAGGAACCTCAGATTAAAAGTACTGCCTGGATACATGCTCTGGCCCAAGGTTACTACCAGAAATGTGAGAACCATGTCTCCTCTAGCAATCATTATTCTAATATTCTATATTCTTTACAGTTGAAAAATCATGGAAGTTCTGGATCCTCAACAGATGGAGGAGTTACTTCCAACCTCTTGGCAGGTACCTGGAACTTGGAAAATTTGTGTAATTACAAGTTTTCATATTAGCTAAGATAATTGAATATTCCCTGTCAGCATGTAGGGAAACAAGTCTGAGGTTCCTGGCTCATTCTGTGGATTTTAGGGGAAGTTTATAAAGGTCAAGTCACTGACACAGTCCACTTTGTGTCTCAAAAGCCACACACACCTTTCCTTCTGTTTTCAGACATATTACCTTAAAAAACCTGACCTTTAAAAAACTGTCACTTTTGAAATTGACACCTCTAAGCATCTCTTTCCTAAAGATGCAGCTGTTTTACTGTGTGTAATTCTCTTCATACAAGAAGGAGCATTTAGGAGGCTAAACTCTGGCAAATGTCTTGTGCCAAGGGAGTCTGTTTTTTAGTTTTTGTTTCTCCTAATTTTGGGTGCAATTTTTGTACTTTTCATTCCTAAAAAAATAAAGACAGATCTTTATTTATAACATAAGACTAAAAAAAACCATGAATGTCAAATAGGGACACAAGTGTTTTTGAGGTGTTAAAAAGAGGTAGTTTCCTCGTTTTTCTCCGTACTCCACTCTTGCCCCCAAGTCTGTATTATTGATAATACCTGTTCCCTTATCTAGTTGATACTGCTCAGTATATTACATGACAACTACTGTTTCGCAGGACCCAGATCAGAGATTACACATTATTTTTCATTAGTATTTCTACTAACAGCTTATTCCTAGCTTTCAGAGTGTTTTCTAATTGTGAGCATAAAGCAAAACTCCTCTTATTGAACTTGAACACCCCAAGATCACATAGAATTCAAAATGTATTGAGAATAAAATTTTTGGCTTTTTCGTTACATGTATAGAGCCCTTTTTTTTTTGTATTTACTGATCTCCAAAAGAGATTATCTTTTGTGTTTATGTAAAAAAGCAGGTTGTTTGTTTCCTGTCTGACTCACCTTGGTTAACCAAAGCGTCCGGTCTCTCGAATCCTCTCAGATGCAAGGGTTACTTCAATAAACAAAGTATCTAGTACAGGAAATATTCAGCTTGTGTTTTATAGTGCTGCTGGGACCTATATTAAAATTCTAGTATACCAAATATAACTTTAGATTACACAGCTTCTATAGATCATATTTGTAAAAAAAAAGATATCCTAATAACACTGAGTGAAAATACGTTCTACATTAACCAAAACCAACGTGTTTCTAAAATGCTTCCAGAAAAACTGTATAGTCTGGGTACCTTTCTGGGCACTTTAACAAACTGTACAAGACGGAAAGGGCGACAGGAAAAAGATCACTATGGGTGTCAAAGATATGTCTCCCTTAGTTCAAAAGAAATTGTGTTTAGTTTTAGTTCTGACTATCTTGTGATAGCTATGAAGTCAATATTGGTACAACATTCAGACTTGAAAACTAGTGTGAGCTCATGTGTAGCTAAAGAACTATTAAAATATTCTCAATTAAACTGAATGACTTTTGTTCCCCTGTGAATTTCAGTGTGATCTTCTGAACTTGCTGAATAAATCTACTAACAGCTCAAACAAAATTGAGTTATATTGCTAAGAGAGTTGGATATGAATAAGAGATACCTACAGAAAAATTAAGTGTTTCTGTTCCAATTAAAAGCAGAAAACATGCCTGGAAGTAGCTGAATACTAGTAGACAACTCTGCAGGTTTTCTTTTTCTTCTTTTTTTCCTTTCAAAAATATATAAACATAAAGCCATAAACATAAATTTTCTCCCTCCTGCTACTCTATTAATTGCATTATAAAACAGATCTTTTTTGACCACGTGAGGAAAAATAGCACACAAAGTAATTTCATACGTGCACCTGTTTTTTAACTACTTTTGTTGCAACTAGCTCCCAAAAGCCAGCTACACCCCTCCAGCAGCCATAGAACTCCCAGATCCCACTCTGGAAGTATTTATATAATAGGAAGATGCAGCATCACACTTAATCCTTTTGTCATGTGGTATTCCGAACTAGGAAAACCAGCTCATTCTTCTATTCTAATCTGATGAAATATTCTCAGTTTTCTTGTGTTCACTTGTTGTCCCAAATTTGTTTCTTCTCTTTAATCATAAGCTTTATCATCTGGTGAAAAAATTCAGCAGATCTGAAGATATTTTACAATGGAACACAACCCTTTTTAAAAGACTGAAGGATGAAAGTTACCTGAACACAAACTCCTCCTAGGAAACCTGTAGCTATGCATTACAGAACACTTGTCCTCTACATTTATTTTTCCCTCATGAATGACTGCAACAGGGTAAATAATATATACCAATGTTTTGCCACTCTGGTGGGTGAATAAAATACTTCCTACAATTTCCATTTTTTTAAAATTTTTCAATAACTGAAAACTTATTAGCTATATCAGTAATATGAATGTCTGGCTAGGGAAGGAAGCATGCTGCATGCTCAGTGCTTATTTGGAATAACACCTTCTTTTCTGTCTAGACTGAAATGGCCTCAACATGGCCTCCTTACTTATTATGGTTGTTTTGATTATTTTCTGATTCTTGACATAATATTCCTAAAACTTGACTAGACAGAGCTTTGGTAAAGAACATAGGATTTCCAAGAGTTTACTAGGTGAACTTGGTCAGTCCCTTGGTCAAACAGATTCATTTGATTTGCGTATTTCAGTGACCTTTTGACTTACAGTCATCTGCATTCTGTTCATGCTTTATTTCACTTTCTTTTACTGGAGAGCACTTTGGAATGTTTGTCATGAAAAGAGCTACATTAATATTTATGTATTGATAGTGTTATGGCTTTTCAAGCCTATTTTTCATTTCACGGGTTTTAAGAGCTACAAAATTTACTGACTACACAGAAAATATAGTATAATGGACTTTCCGAAATGCCCTGAATGAGATAAAATACATGAATTATTAAGCCCATGGATATCAGTGCTCCCTTGCCTATAGACAAATTTTTCTGTGCCAATCCAAGATTTTTTTCTACTGTGCAAAGTTTGTGATGAATAAACTTTATGCCTCTTGTCTGCAAGGAAGCATATGTTCCTAATTACATTCTAAAAATAGTTATATGAATTTTATGTGCACAGTGTAGTTATCAGGATGCACGTTGAACCTCCAAAAACTTCAGGGAGCATGCAGGGAGACATTCACATGGGACTGTGTTTCCTACAGGTAGTCTTCCTGGCAGGCATCCTTTGTCACAGAAAAGCAGAAGCAACTTCAGATTCTGAATGAGACAAGGAGATCTCAGTTTATTCCCCACTCTGGTTTGGTTTTTTTCCCATTACCCCTGCTGTCTTCTTCTTTTTTTTTTTTTTTTTTTTTTGGTGGATATTCTGCCATCTGGGCTAAACAGCTAAGTTATAAGCTGTGAGTCTCATTTATCACACCATGGGAGGGAAGCCGTCAGAATCTGTAAATCTGCAGCAGAGCACCTAATACAGACTAATGAAAACAAATGGAGCTTGAGGTAAAGACTGCTCGCAAATCTTAACTCATCCAGCTGTTTTAAAAATCATGAATGTTGAAGCTCCCAGAATCTTAGATAGCCTTTTTAAGGTAGTGGCCAGATTCAATTGAACCAGACGGGGAATGCATCAGGTCTGGACTCCTGCCCTTACTTCTGATTTGCATCAGTTGGCAAGTTAGTACGAACGGTGATAATTTTTCCTGTTAAAAAGAGAACTCTAAAACATTAACATTCCACATTTAAGAGAGGCCTGGAAGGTGGTGAATTTTTTTTTCCCACTCATTCAGCTGCAGTCAATCATATCCTTGTTCTCATACCTCAGTGTCCCTTGTTTCGTCACCTCTGCTCACTGTCCTACTGCATCATGGGACATCTTTCAGGAATGCTGTACCCTTAAAAGGCCTAGTATCCCTTCACTGTACTTTTATGACTGACTAAGGTATAAGATACCTAGCATCCTCATGAATGCTTCTGCAGATGCAAAAACCAGATCAGTACTTGGTATTCTTTCCACCTTCAATCAAAAACATTGGTAATTCTTACTGATAATTCCTACTGAACACCAACCCTCAACTGGGAGAAACTTGCGTCATTAACTACAAAGAAGTCTTTATTTGAGGACAGCCTGCAGCTGTACACAATCCATCCATCCATCCATCTGAACCTGCATTATATCATCTATCACCACACTCTGAATTTATTGACCTTCAGAGCATGGAGCAAGATTCATCTGCTAACTCAAGTGATTGCCAAAGTTATACAGGGATGCGTGTGATGGCGTCTATTTATATTTTAATGTCTAACCATTCTCTCAGAATTTGTTAGGTAAGTGCGTTTTAAAAATCAATCAATAACTAAATATCTCAGGCTCACTTCAAGGGCAGAATGTTTACCTCCCTCCGAGCCATAGTTATGACAATATTGCATAAAACCTCAGACAAACAGTAAAAAGTAGTACAGCAGTGTGGGAAACCTGAGAACAATAACTGTACAAATACTGTGCTGTTCTATTTTGTTTTAACTGAAAATCGGTATAAGAAAGACTGTAAAACTGAAAGAACCTTCAGATAATTTGTATACTTAAAATAAACAACGTCTCTAATTTAAGCTTGCACAAAGTTACATAGCTGGGTGGGAAAATGAACTTTATTTTGCTTTTTTTCTGCTGTTATGCTGTTTTGCTAATTTTCACACCCAAAGCTGGAAGGCAGTTACAATCTGGTTTTCAAAGCTTCCTTTCACCATAACAGGAATTGTATTCCTTCTAGCAGAAAAAAATTAGGCAGCTATTTAAGTCGTTGAACTACTATTTACCTTTTTTTTGGTGTGAAGACTATTTATGGGGGAAAATTTTTTTTAAAAACCAACCCAGCCCTCAAACTACTCAGCCTTGAGTTATAGATGTTTTGACTACATGTAGAGCATATGCAAGAGATTACAGCTGGTGATCATTAGTGTTTTCCTATGCACTTCAAAAAATGTAGTATGTTATTTTTTTGTAGAGGGTTTTCCTACTGGATTACTGGGGGATAAATGGAATGTACATTTTGTGGAGAAAAATAAACAATAGATACCTGGCTACAGAGAATAGTAGTTAGGGGTTTTTTTGTTTGGTTGGGTTTGGGGTTTTTTTGTATGAAAGGTGTAAGAATTCCTTTCACTCTGACTCATTCTTTCCAGACCAGACAGGAAATATGAAGAAAAGCATTGATACATTGCCATAAAAGAGGTGTATTTTTAGCAATCTCACACAAGCCACAAACTCTTAGTCCACATTCTGAAGTGCTTTATAGGTTAATTTGGTGCTTATCTTCCCAATTAAAGGTAAAGACAAGTCTCTTAAAATACTCTGGATCCGTGCAATGGTACTGAAGCACATTCCCAGAAATCCCCATTTAAAGACAATATTTTGACTTTTCACTGTGAAGTAGTTTTCAGGGAGTGCAGGTTGGTTTCTCTTTTATTTCTTTTGTCAGCATTCAGAAAATTCATAATGTCTTCTGCAGCTGATTAATATAGGACTTTGCTGAGTAAAAGAGATGACCTCTCTATCTCTCATTTTTCTGCTAATTTTTTATGAACTTCCTAATTGATATTACTAGCAATATTTTTTATGGAAGTTAGTTGTTAAGTTATGGTGACATTTTTATTCTTTCCCCTTGAACGTTCCCTAGGAATATAGTTCAAACTATTACATTGGTATTTCAGTGGCTTGCTTGCAAATGAATTAATTTCCTCTCATTTTCACAAGACTTTGAAAGCTCCAGTATGCTCACTCCCTGACCTGGCAGGACAGTCCATGCAGCTTTTTTTCTCAAAATCAACTTGTTGCTTCTTATGTTTTGGAAAAAAATAAATAATAATGACATGTATTAGAAATTGAAACGTTTCATTGTCAGTTGAAGAAGTGTATACAGTGGTAATGAATATGCATCACCAATGAGATAACACTTTAAAAAAAATAGTGAAAAGTGACTTTTAACAGTATTGATACTAAAAGCCCTGTGTAAAGCACTGGTTAGACCTCAGATATAAAACTTTACAAAATTCAGTAGAGAGAAAGGTGAGTTAAATTTGTTCTGTGTCCAGGCAGAGATACATGATGTGAATGGAGATTGTCCTACAAACTGGTATAAAACAAGTATAGTGTGTTTCAGACTAATAAAACACAGACTCAAAGAACATGAACATTGGCCCATCAGAGACATGTGAATAAAAACATATTTAAACCAAATCATGCAGCTGGAATGAGATCTAGTAGGTTTTAAATTATTATGAACATGTTTAGGCAGAGAACTTGCAGGCTTTGAACGATCATAGCCATAAAGTCTAGAAAGCTTTGAAACAAGGGTAATTGCAGGGAAAAAGTGAGAAGTTGATGCAGTTCATCAGGGGATCCTTGTGGGGGTACCCCTGCATGGTGCAGGAAGCAGATGGTCTCCACTGCCTGGGACAGCTCCTAAGGTCTTGTGCTCCCTCATCACTCATGGGCAGATCCTGTAGGGGAAGGTGAAGGGAAAAGGGGAAAGGGAAAGGGAAAGGGAAAGGGAAAGGGAAAGGGGAGGGGGAAAAGGAAAAGGGAAAGGGGGAAGGGGAAGGGGAACGGAGAAGAGGAGGGAGGAGGTAGGGAAGGAAGGGGAGGGTACACTGTGTGAATTACAGGAGCAGAATGCTTGCAGCTTTAGGAGACTTTCAGACAGGTTTCAAAACACGCTTGAGGGATGTTTAATATTAGCAGAATACCTATGAGAAACTTACACTTCCTCTGCAATCTGTTTCATCTCAATTTCTAATTCAAGGGGTTCTGACTTCAAATTTCGTTATTTGACCAAAATTCTGATGCCCTTCTTACAATTCTTTTGTCTGAATTATATTACACTGGTTCAACAGCTACATTTTTACTTCCGGTAAAAACAAAAGAAAGGGGATTTAAACTTTAAAGTGATATGATTGTGTTCAAGAGCTTGAAAATCTAGTATGAAAAAAAGAGGGTTTTGTCCCAATAGTTCTTCTTGCAATGTCAGAATTAAATGGGTGGTATGTAACTGTATTTGGACTTCATGTAATTTTGCTGTCCTCAGTCAATACTCCTGCGTAAATTTACAGAAACGTCACTCTACACAGCACACACCAAGGTTTTATTAAGGGTGCCATTGATGAACAGTCTTTCATATTCCTATGTGGTGTCAGTGATTAACAGCTTAGAAAGCTCTGACAGCAATTCACAACATCCTAGGAAATGATGGGTACAGTACCTGCAAAGAAGGAAATTTTATTTGGGAGACTGTTTCACTAAGCCACTTTTGTTATTTCGTGTGAAACCGTGATTCAGAAAACTGTTGAAGCCTGATTTCTTGTTGGGTTCAGATCCTTGCTTTCATGCCACATGGTGCTGCTGACTCCTTGCACTACTGCCCATTACAGCTGCCTTGACACAGCTGTCTTTAGGTCTGTTCCAGCAGCAGTAAATTCAGCAGAGTTGACTTCAGTCTCCTCTACATTTATTAACCAACTTGATGATAAACATTGTTAATGAAGAAAGACTACCAAGACTTCATGCAATGTTAAAATGTGTTTCAATTTTTAATCTTTTCTTGATGATTTAATTTATGTTATTATTCTAAATAAAATCTTTACTTTCTGATTTTTGTCACAAATGCTGAACTGCACAACAATTTCAATCTCACTTGCAGTGTTGAGGGGCAGCATTTGGTTATGGGAGATGTGACTTTGGGGCAGGGGGGGAGTAAGAGAGAATAACAGGAAAAAGAAATTAAGTTGGGAAGTAAATAAAAAATTGGGAGAAATATGACACTTAGTAGCTGAAAGGCAGAGGAGGCAGTCAAGATGATCAGAGGGATGGAGTGCCTCTCCTATGAGGAAAGGCTGAGAGAATTGGGATTGTTCATCCTGGAGAAGACAAGGCTTTGGGGTGATCCAATTTCAGCCTTCTAGTAACTAAAAGGAGCTACAAGAAAGATGGAGAGGGACTTTTGGCAAGAACATGTAGTGACAGGACAAGGGGGAATGGATTCAAACTGAAAGGTGGCAGGGTTAGATTTGAAAATAGGAAAAAACTCTTTACTGTGAGACTGTTGAAGCACTGAAACAAGTTGCCCAGAGAAGTTTGGGTGCCCCATCCCTGGAAGTGTTAAAGACCAGGCTGCTCCTTTCACCTTGCCTGTCAATGGCAGGGGGATTGGAACTATGTCTTTAGAGTTCTTTCCAACTCAAACCGATCTATGATTCCATGATACTATGAAACGGAATAGGATTGCAAAGAGATGATCAGGATGAAAAAGAAACGGGAGCAGGGGAGAAAATACATAGACAGAGATGGGAAACTGTACTGGTGACTAAAGGTAGAAAAAGCTCATCAGTTGTACACAGAGATGTATTTGACTCAATTTTTCTTCTAGTCCTTGATCATTTATTATGGCAATTGTTTTGCATAAAGAAACTGGAAAATACTGGGATCTCCCATTATTTGCCTACAAGAATTCTGCCAAACTCCTATTATTGGACACCTCTAGGGCAGAAAGTGCGAAGTGCCTCAACACTTTCAGTTTTTGTTTTCCCTTGAGTTGACCCAGAGAGGAATAATTGCTGAGAGATTGAAACTTTGCCTGAAATGTAAGATTTTTCTGGAAACACTTTGCTCAAAATTCTTTCAGGCATCTGTAAACAGCCGGCACGATACACACCAATACTTTTGCCTTTCTTTTAAAAGTGCTACTCTTTTTTTTAATATTAGATCACTAACTTATTGTTGCGGGGTAGACTTGTTACTGCAAGCTCTGATTTGGAGTTCTCATCAGCCATTACATAGGAGAGTGCCTACAGCTTGAGAGTTTTCAATGCTGTAGAAAAGGCACTTCAGAATTTCAAGCTGACATACTGCTTTTGGTGTCGACTGATTTTCCCTGTGTATAAGAGAGGAATTGAGGGACTGAGGGTCTACCCAAAGAGAAATTTACCAGCAGCAAGTTGTGTGGTTACTTGAGTCTACAGTGATGAGAGCTGGATAATCATCATGTTCCTTGTAAAGAGAAGTATAGGATGCTGTCTTTTCAAACACTTGTTTTTGCCTGTCAGAATTCTTACTCTGTCTGACGTATAACAAGCAGAGCTCACCAGAGGTTTGTTTCGTTGACACTACCAACATTGAACTTGTTGACCATAGAAACTGGTTTTCACCTCAGTCTCTATATATTATTGGAGCACTAGTGAATGATTAGACTTTTTTCTCAGGTTAAGTGTTCCTTTTATATGAACTTATAGTTCACATAGCATTCAAGTGCTATCGTTTTTGAAATCTGAGTGTGGTAGAGAGTTATGGGGACAGAGCATGATGAGGGTTCTGAGTTTTGGAGATACTCATTAAATACTCTAAGAACCCTCTCGGCATTAGCTCTGCTTCAGTCTACTTGAAAATACTGGACTATGTGGCAATCTCAGTGAATAGTAAAATCTTCTCTGCTTTTTGGGTAGAACCTTTTGCAATGCACTTCATGGAAAGACAGGGCAAAAATGTAACTGTCGTGTCTACTCTTGGTTGAGTTGGACCACGTACAGCAGAAAGTCTTTTAGGATCCAGGCCAAGATAATTACATGGTGTAATTTTGCCTTTCAAGAACTGCTCTCAGTTCTAACAAAAATGTCAATAAAGTTTGTTTACTTTCAAAACAGACTTTATCTTAGAGGAGCAGATATACAGAGTTCAGTGTTGGTAGCTGTGACACAGTGGGCCCTGCAGACCTCTGCAGCCTTTGATTCTCCTAAAATCACTGTGTGCCAGATGCTTTCTAAAGAAGCAAAGTGACTGTGTCACTCAGTAGTCTGAAGCTGGTGCCAAGAGTAGTTGTAAGATGATCAGCTAGTGAAGTAGCCCTCACCCAAGGTCTGTTCTTCTCATTCAACTGGTGGCTGCTATTTAGGATGATCCTTTCCACTGAATTCCTCATGGAACTCTAAAACAATATTGAAATATCAAATGTTTTTCTATGCTGATGAAAGACTATGGAGCATGGTGTGGAATTCTTCCATATTGATATATGTTCAGGTTTTTATTCCATTTATTTGAAAACTCAATACTTCTGAACATCATGTGAAGATTTTTAGGTAAATGTTTCCCATTAGATGTAACTGATCATATTATAACTAGCCTGATCAAATCTTTATGGTTCTTGACTGTGCTTTTAGGAATTCTCTATAGGAAAAGCTCTCAAAGTAAGGCAAATTGAACTAGATTAGATATTATATTTTTAGAAAAGTGATTGGGATAATAAACATTTTAATAACAGAGGTATAGACCTCTGCAATATAATCATTCTGAGCAGCATAGTTTCTAACTGCATCCTTTCCAAAACCATCTGAGTCAAGACTTCCCAGTATTTCCATTTCCCTCTAGATATGTATTTCTCTATATAAATGTCTGACTATTTATACACATACACAGTGATAGGGAAAGGCTTGTGCTTCCTCTTGTGCTTAAGGTGACCTTAATTTGACCTCCTCCAATTAAATTATGCTTTCTAATACATGATAATGTATCATACTGGTATGGGGCTGTATATTTAGCAGATGTAAACTGTAATGGCCACAGTGAATTGCCTTGTCTATCTATATAAGCTGAGGATGCAAATCACTGCAGTTAGCTGGGTATCACATGCATAGGTACGATGTATGATGAGAGGCCATGCCAGAGATCTAATTGTGCCACATGCATTAAAACAGTCACTGCATTTACAAAAAAAATTGTTGGGGAAATAATATAGGCAAATGTGTGCTTGCTCGAAATAAAGAAATTAATGTGATGAATTGTATCCAGGGCACTACTAGGGCGTATTAAAAATTGTACTTCAAGGTTTTGAAATGGGAAATTTATGAAGTGGATGACAATTGCTAAACAACTGCAAACTTCTGTAATGCATCTTCCAATAAATCTGCATAACAGTGCAGTAGGGAAATAGATTTTTCTGGATGAATTTAATGAATTTCACAAATGCATGTTTTCAGACATGCTGTAATACAAAGATATCCCAGGCCGTCTGAAGATGGTGCAAGAGGGAATCTCTTTTTTTTTCAATTAAAATAATATGCTTTTACTGTTGTTCTGTTATTTAGCTCAGTAGCATCTAATAAGCGTACACAGTACTCCCAGAGCGCATTTTCTTGTTATATTCTGGTTTTTCTCTTCTGCTTCAGTTTATTTAAACAAAATTTCTTCAGCTTGATTTTGTGCCTGTCCACCTGTAACGCAATGATACAGCAAACAAAGGACTGTGAAAGAATGTAATTTCTTGCAGGTATACATGTCTGGGGATTTTTTAAGCCTCATCTTCACACAGGCTGTTTTTAAATTTTCTACTAGAATAGTCCATGTTCCTGAGACATGAATGAAAATGAGGGCAGTGTGCAGTCCGGGCATTTGGTCAAAATATTTTGTGGCTTGAATGAAGCTGATTTGATGCTCTTCAAGACTATTGAATTACTTCAGATTCTATTGTATTTAGTTTTCCACGTGCTCCAGTGGAACAACTGGAGCAGTGCCTACAACCCTGACATAACCAGACTCCTCTTTGCAAATATGTAATGCTTTGGAAGGTTCATAACCCTAGGTGTGAAGATTAGGGCAAAAAATACTGAGGTGATAGGAACCCGAAAATAAAGTGGGACCCAGTTTTACAGTCACAAACATATGCATGCATATTCCTTGCCTGTGGCAGTCCAGCTTCCAGTAAATAACTGCAGATCTTTTCTCCCAGCTCCCTGAAATTTCTTCCAGTGTTTCCTTCTCTAAAGTTAAGTATTTCTGTGAAAGAGTAAGGAAAACAGATAACACAGCACACAGAGCTTATATCTGAAATGAAGAGAGGGTAAGGTGTGAAACCAAGGAAAGTGGAAGAATATTGCAGTATGAAGGTACAGGTGGCAATACAAAACACAAATCATAGTATATATATTTTTATATATGTTTTCTGTCTTATATTAACTAGTTTTTGTGTAATCTCAGTGAAACAGAAGACAATGTAGAATTTATTGGTATCTTGGCAGTTTTTTTGCAAGTTTCAAAGCAAATAAACATGGGTTCCATAGAACCAAATATTAGAAATAAATACTAGAGTTGGGGTTAGTGAGCAGTAGTTATCTGAGAAAAAGTTGGTGGAGGGCCCAGTCAAACAGAGGAGGAAGTTGTTCTTAGAGGTACACCAAATGATCTGAAAAAAATTGTAGCAAATAATATTGGCCAAGATTCAAGACACTCAACTTGCAATTACAGAATTGATAAGAGACAGGACCTGCTTACCCTGTCACCCCACTGGAAGCACTATGAGATGAGCCACCCTGAGTTTTCTCACTTTGAGGTGCAACTCAATACCTAAGTATGCACACGCATTTCTTCAGAAGCAGCCTAACTTTCTTAGTAGTAGGGTCCTATAAACCTGATGTCAATACAATGAAAACAAGATGTGGCCAGCAGTGTAACACTGACCATTCTGTGAACTCCACCATCGGTTAAAAGCAAAGTTGTGAAACCATGTTGGAAAGAAGCATCTGTAACTGCTATGAGGCTTTTCTGTAACTAAAACATTGTCACATTTTTCACATCATTATCATTGAAGGGATGCCTCCAAAGCTATTTACAAAGGCATGTGAAGTTTCTTACTTGAAGTTCTGTACAGACTTCAAAGACCATTTGCTGATTGGATATTGCTTAGCTTCGGCCGATGGTGTTAGTAATTGTCCTTAAGTAATTGCTTTTTCTCAGAAGAGCTACTTTTTGGATAAGGGTCACACAGATTTGCAAGGTTCAGATTCTGGATGCAGTATGAAGACAGTGTGTTGGTCTGGAACTGTTCCCCCGTCTCCCTTCTTCTGCATGCTGGCCCAGGAAGGGAATTAAGAGTAGGAACCATTCCAGACCTTCAGACTGTCTGAAGCTGCTAACTTCACGATTATTGTATTCCATTGCAGAATGTGCTGCCTGCAGTGTCTGGAAGAGAAGTGAGAGTCATTACTCATTGCTGAAGAGTTTCATGATGATTTGTAGCATGAAATCATTATGGAGGTGCCTAAAAGCAGATAGCAAAGATTTTTGTTAAATAGGCAAAGAACTTTGAACAAAATATCTTCTATTTATTATATTCTTAAATTTTTTGTCAAAATGCCATAATGCAAATGAGGAGCTGCAATCCCACTGGGTATTTGTCCCATTTTTGGTGCATACATTTACTGGATTGGAGCAGTATTTAAAAAAATAACTCACACACACGCACAAAGCCATACAGATGAATTCAGGGAATGTGAAAGAGCATGAGAAATTCCCATTGGAACCATTCCCATTACATGGCATAAATAAAAGAGAAGTTTTGGGGTGTGCTTCCCCTCCTTCATTTTTCAGAGAATGCTAAGTGTGGGGTATGAAGCATTGCTGAGGCAGTCAGCAGCACCTCTTCTTTCCTGATTTCTGCCTTGTTTCCCCTTTATACCCACCAGCTTTCTCTCTCTTCCCTCACTCTTCCACAAAAGATTTCCAGCAGAGAGCAGCTGGTGCCTCGTTTTGGCTGCTTTCCCCAGACGCTGGGGGCTTTCACCAGAAATCAATGGCTGCTTATTTTCCCCAGTACTGTGTTTTTTATGTGTGGACTGACATGGCCTCAACCATACTGACCCATTCTGCTGAGCTATTTCTATTCAGACGTGCCTCTTTACAAATAGCGGAAATTAGTTGAGGGCCAGTGTCAAACTGCTTGTCACATCTTGTTTTCAATCTGTTGAAATCAGGTTTATAGTGTCCTATTCAGAAGCCTAGGCTGCTTTTGAATGCACACAATGCATTTCAGGCATTCCATCAGGCGATAAATGCAGAACTTCACATTGCTATTAAAAAATAATCATTATGATTAGTCTTTTGAATTTTCTGAAGTAACTTATTTGCTCGGAATTTGTTGTCTTAATTGCACTATGTCACTTGCTCGTAGGTATTCATCTCCATAAGATGTAAACTCCCTCCTAGCTGATGTGTCAGTGTAGCAGTTGTACCATGTGAATAAGTTCTCCCATTGATTTAGCAGTAATGAATGAAAGAGTAAGTGAATGAATGAATAATCAGAAGATTGCTAGAATGGATGCACTAAACCCAAGGAACTTGTATTCTCGTCAGCTTCCAGGAACTTCTCTCAAATATAGTTTTGTTTTATGTCTCGGCCTAATGAGCAACCATGCAAGAATCTCAAAGAGCCTGAATATGTCTGCAGTTACACTAGGTATATGTGTTACTTCAAAAACAAGAAGAAACTTTTCAAAAGTGCCTTAAGACCTTAAATTTTGTGGAAAGATATGTTTTTAATGACATTTCAGGACTTTTCTTCTGCAATTTAGGAATTAATTTTTGGTATAACACTAAGTTATCTAAGCATGAAGGAAAACTTTATCAAAATCTTTAGAACAGACAATAATTTTAGTTCAACTCATTTGAAAGTCTTCACACTTGCCAAGGATTTTATCCTTGATGAGTGAAAACGCCTTGGGTGTTTGATGATATTCGGTTGCCAAATAATAAAACTATTGAAATAACATATGCAAATGCACACTATGTGACTTTCCACTAATTTTTAACAATATGCAGAGGTTTAGAGCTCCAGATACAAGCACGACTCTCTACATGCTCTGGAGCAGCTGCTGTCATGTTCTTATGAGAACTTTCAAAGGGTTACCCTAGGAATACTTATTTGAATCTCAATATGTGTTTATTCAAATGAACAGTCAGCCACAATTTTCCCTTTTCTTTGAAATGAGAAAAAATCAAATGGGGATGCCAAAACCTCACAGAACTTCACTGCAGTAGTGCAAGGGAGATTAACAAAAGCCCCCCAAATGTTCTGTAGCACACAGCACGCAAAACTGCTGAAAACTCCTTGTTGAATTCCAATATTCAGTAACTGTCAAGGTCTGAGGCCTAATTGCAAGGAATGAAGCTGTCTCTGTGTCAATGTCAATAAGGGGCTTCATCCACTAAGTGGGATCCAGCAGTTAACACCAGGAGCTGTGTTCTTGGATGCAGATCTTGGAGTTTTTTGTCTGTGGGGACATTAGCAAGGATAGAGATTTCCTCTAAACCAGATTCTTGTTCCCTGCACTTGAGCCTATTATTTTTGTTTTGAGTGTGTAGACACTGCAGGAGTTGCACAGTTCAGCAATCTGTTTTCCTTCTTTCCCTAAAGCAACTGCTTTTGTGAGTCTGAAAGCTATAGGGAAGAGATTGGTAGGGAAAGATGCATTCTCCAGTCTTACAGACTGGCAAGATGATCGTTAAGTATGACTTGGACTATCTGGTGGGTTAACCCTAAGCTGAGAAATAGAAATAAATAACACATCTTAGAGGAGGCGATATATGATTTCTTAAGTATCTTCCGGTATCAGTTGTTATCTTATTTCTCAAGTCTCATGAAAGAATACTATGGCCAAGCTCCATTAATCAGTGGTCTGACTTCCGTTTAGCGAAGTTTTTCTCATGCTTCCCACGTATGACATTTTGAATTGTGGCCTGAATCCATCAAGTTCAGTCCATTATTTCAAGTTAAATAGATGTAAAGTCAAGTAGTCACATATCACATCTTTCAAATACAAGGATATTTTTGTTCAGAGCTCCAGACCTCTCCAGTTTAAGCAAAATAATTTTCATTGAGGTTTTAAAAGCTCTTTTTATCTTTGCACCTTAAAAAAATGTACTTTCTTTCTGAACAGTCTTTGTCTTGTATCAAGAGAGATGTGTCAAAGTCACTGCAGTTCTGCAGAAAGGTATATGGGAAAGATTTTCAGGGTACTGTTTCTTAAATGGCCTGTGGAATATGGAATCTTGAGCTCTCATTCCCACAGATTGACATTAGAGGTTGAATTTTACACACCAAAAGCAGTTTTTAAAAGTCCACTTGGAAAGAACATGTTTGCCTTTTTTAAGAGTTTATCGTCATTATTTCTTTGTAAAGCCATTTTTTCACTTTTTCCAACGGCTTCCAAAACATGAGGGTGTCTGGAATTTTGTTCTAAGAAAACCCTGATAAGACTATGTCTTCGTTCAATGATTTTTACAAAATCTCTTATAAATATTATTTTCGCTATCAAAGTGAAGAAAAGACCAATTAAACAAGGTTCCTAGGTGACCTTCAGGATAAGGCAGAAAGAATTCTAATTGAGAGCAGAGGAGAGAGGTAAGAAGAAAAGAATATTTGGACAGAGTAGGAACAGGACCTGAGACAAAGAACTGAGATGCCAACTACATTATATCATCTTTTCATTTTGGCAGAAAGATGACATAGAAAAATCTTGGAAGAAATAGAGATAGCTGTCGAATACTGCTGGAGATTCCTTTTTCTTTTTCTTTTTTTTTTTTGCATTAAGAAGGTGAAATATGATCACAAACTTATGGGAGAAACTATAGAAAAGTTGTCTGGAGTTTTTGGTTGCTTTTACAAGAGAAAAGAAAAGCTAAGTTTGTCTAAGACAAAATTATTATTTTCAAAATTTTCATTAGTTCATATGATTTGGATATGTAATTATTATTTTTCAACACTGAATTGTTCTGCTGACTATTTAAAACTGCCCTTTTTTGTGTTCTATATAAATCAGAAAATACAGAAAATCCCAATGCAAGAATCTTCCATCATTTTGGCACTTCCAAACAGCCAATTTATTCTAATTTCAACCTCAAATTCTTCCAGTGATGCCAAAACTGAATTTTCACTGTGGGAAGTTTGAACAGAGTAGTGAGGTTTGAGAGGCACATCAACTCATTAGGCATATTTACACCCTTCTTGTATTAAATGTCCGACCAGAACTTGCTGCCTTAAGAGAAGGCAGCTATATGCATTTGCCAGTGTGCAGAATGTGTTATACAGGGAAAGGAGCAGCATGTCCCTTCCCACAAGACAATAACATCTCACACATGGTGAAGGATGAACCCATTCTTAATGAATGGGGCCACAGCATGAAGTGTTGATTCCTCCTTTTTATGATCTATCTGATTGCCAGCCAGAGTGTATGCAGCTAATAAAATGAGTGAAAAAATGTTTCTCATGTGCTTACAAGCAGAGATCTCAGGGACAGAGTATTTTAATAAGCAATAGGTATTCAGGTTACTTACTAGGCATTTAAAGAAGCGAATGGTTTGGACAACTGCATAGGAGCAGAGAAAGAACCAGTGTAGAGACCAAATCTGTGAGTATAGACTGTAAATGAAACATAAGGAGCTCTGTGTGTTGCAGTTTGGAGCATTAACTTGTTCCTGGAAAATACTGCTGTCTAGTTTTTTTATGTGGCATACCTTCTTGGTCTTTTTAGCACTGTTTTATTACAGTCAGAAAAATGAAACTATTTTACTATATTCAGAAAACAGAACTATTTTACTAAATTCAGAAACAATTTAAAAGTTCCGGAGGGTACTGTACACACACTTTTACCCCAAACAATACATCAAAAAGGCACTTCAAACGCAAAAGCAAATTGAGTGATGAGAAGTGTATCAAACCAGAATAATTGGCCCTGAAGATCACAATTTAAAAACGGATGGCAAATGCCCTCTGGTAAAAACAGCACAGAGCTCTTTCTCTCCATGAAGAACCATCAGCAGCGATAAGATTTCCAGAACACTGAACAGAAAATGTTTGTACGTTATTTCCTATCATTGTTTTCAGTAAGTAGGAGATACAGAGACTACAGTGTTATTTTTATGATCTCTTAGTAATGAAGGATGTCAAATTACCAGTGTGCATAGAAGCATTAATTTATCCTCCAGCCTCTTAAATGTGATCTTGGAGTAAGTTACAGAGCAGTTAATAACATGCCTCAAGCAAAGTATTACAGCTATCGGCTGCATTTTAAGGCAACCAACCTCTTCCATCCCTGTGTATGTTAATAACAGCAACTACCCTCTCTATAGCACCTTGCTTCCCGGAAGTATGGGACTTTCAGTACATCTGGACCGGAATTTTGAAGAAATTGTGCATATGCTGCATTCTTATGTACATATTTTGTGATTGGAAATCACAATTCATAACAGTTAAAGTCTGTATTGACACTGTAATGGGATAGCATACGTGCTGCAGATCTGCATGCTTGAAAGTCTGGTTATATTACATGGAATGTATACATAATATGCTTTATGATTTCACTTTAGTAGAACTTCATTTTTAATGCTGAAAACACTTTTCCTGGAACAGAAACCATTTTTTCTAACTCATAAGCATAAGAACTTGTCCTTATGCTCAGTTTCTGTAGATGTCCTAAAGGCTAGAGATATGTTTCCTACTTCAACCAAATGCTCATAATCTTTAAAAATCATCTGCTTGTATTCAGACTAGTTGCTTTTTTTTAAGGACTTTAAATCCATTATGAAGGTTATTACAAAGACTAGAGTGAAATACTCAATGAGCATGTGTGAGAAATTTTGGGAAAGTTTGTAGGATTCAGCAAGGAAGTGATTCTTATTTGGAGTTTCTTCATGAAATATAAATAATCTTCCTCATTCCTATCATACCACATGCACAAAGAATTGACAGAGCAGCAGCACAAGGGGATTCTAAAACATCAAATATCCGGTTTTTTAATATTTGTGAAGAGAGATCATATTTCAAGGGAGAATGGATTTTGTAAAAAATAAAAAGCACAAAACCAAAAGCCAACCAACCAACCAAATAAGCCAAAAACTGAATATATATACATCTTTAAGAGTGGTCTTGAAATGCCTAAATTTTAACATCCAACATTCGATCTTTTTTTCATTCAGAGGGGAATATTCTAATGATGTGTCATTCAAAAGTGTTGACAGTCAATGGAATTTCTACAGGCCTTGTAGCAGCTGTTGAGTAATAAATTATGAAGATAGTGCCCACTTATTTATTTACTGACTCTAGTTGTTCTTCTACAGTGAAGTAGAAGTATGGTTACTGAGGTTAGTGGGACCCCTTAAGCCAGAAAAGTCCATGTGACTAACAAAGGTGATAAATAAGCAGAGTTCAGATGGTTTGCATTGGTGTTTCTGTAAGAGGTGCATGTCAGAGGACATCTTTATGACTCCTGGAACAGCTGCACTCTTGGTCTTGTATTAATGTTGAGCTAAGAAATGTTTCACCACTAATTATCTGTGTTGTCACTCTTTTTGATATTTCAGATTGTTATCCTTTCTTCTGGAATAAAGGAAAAATCCGGGATCCTATAGTGATAGCTAATATAATTTCTAATGTAAAAATACCTGATTATTACTATTGAGATAAAGGATTTTAGTTATTTGGGAATCTCCTTTCTAGCCAGTGGTGGTTTCTGGTTTAAAGACAAAGCCTACAGTATCACAAGTTTGGGCATGTATCTGTTTTCCTACAATAATAATCTGAAAATAAGTCCATTAGTTGTAAACTAAGTGGTCTGACTTTGGTACTGAAATTTATCTCTCTGACTGTCCCATGGTAAGGGCTGGTTCTTGAGTCAGCAGCACTTAAAACAATCACTTTTGTGATTGATTAGCAATCCTTTATGGGCTCTCAACTTGTCAAGGATAAGATTTTGATACTATACTGTGTTCTGTATTACACCTGGGTGCCTGCAAACTCCTGTACATAGTATACCACACTGTGCTCCTATACCAGAGATATCCACTGCTAAAATATTCTGGTTTTTTGTTTTTGGGAGTTTTTTCCCATTTCTGTCTGACAGCATCATGACACAGTGTTTTATCTGCTTGTCCTAACCTTCCTTCCTTCTCTTTTCAATAATTACACATGCTTGTAGCACAACCACAGTCCATTTCATTGGTCCTATGAATACACTGTAATTTACCCTTCATTTGTTAAATAAATAAAGTGGAACTCACACATATCACCAGTACAGAAAAAAATCAGTCTTAACAGGAAAGGAGAAACTCTGCAGAAGTCTGTCTGCCTGTGAAATGCTTATCACACAAGCCAAGCTTAGTGTGTCATAGTTAGTAATACACAGTCAGTACCTTGGTGTGAGATTAGAGCTTGTTTGCAATAATGGCAACAAAATGCAAACGGAGTAAGCCCTGTTATTTCACATGCAACCTTTATTTCACATACATATGTATTTCATACAGACCAGTATGCTGTGTTTGGTACCCTGCTGACGAGTGCTCTATTAAGGTGCAAAAACAATTTCGGTGAGTTATATTGTTTGGACAACAGAATTTATTGACCCGTCTTTTCAGGCACTGGTTACACTTTGAAAAAAAAGCTGGTTGGTGCAGTTACTTTGCCATCTGTGGCAGCAATAAGAAAATATGAGAGTGATGGTCATGATTCTTACTGACATCTTTTATCCTGGTATCTAATAACAGCTGACAAAGAGGCACCTGCATATGTTCCTTGAATTCTTGAAAGGCTACAGACTCAAAGGTAGCAAAAACAAAAGCCCACCATGCAAGGTGATTTTGATGTGCAAATTTTGTTTACATGAACTAAGTATTGCAGAAACCATATTAAGATCTACATCTGAAAATATTATCAGTAGCAATGCCACCAGGGTTTCTACTGCTAATGAGTCCAGTCATATCAAAGCTCTGCTAAAGATGAGAAATGAAATACCATCATGTATTTTTCTTTAGTAGAATTCCTTTGGGTCCTATTCCTACACTATTTGTCAAAACAGCACTTTTCAGCAGCTCCTCTGAGGAAAACAGAATTCCATTTCAGTTCACAAAGTTAGTGTGACATTGTTGGACCAAACTGGGGCAGATGGGAGGGTAGGGGGTGGGGAGAAAGAACAAAAAACAAGCAAAACCCATCAGCCAAACAAAAGAGAAGAATAATGGCTTTGATATTTTGCAGCCCATCAATATTTTCTTGGAAAACAGATCAAAAATTTCCCCAGTAACTTTAACGGAGCAGACAGTGGCAGAAAGTTAGCATTTCTGTAGCATATCAAAACAAGTTATCGTGAATACAGCTACTTCTTTGAATAGTAATTTGAACACTGGGATAAAAATATATCTCTTCTGTCTCTTCTCTATTGACCCAGCTGTCTTTATCTACTTTTTTTCCTTAAAGGTTTCTCAATTTTTTTGTAAGGTAGCAATTCTTCCATATGGACTTGCTATCATGTTTGTTTCTCAGCCTATCTGTTGAAAGTTGTGGATTCACCAAGGGCAAGTCCTGCCTGATCAGTCTAGTGGCTTTCTATGATGGAATGGTTCCCTCAGTGGGTAAGGGAAGGGCTACAGGTGTCATTTATCTGAACTTCTGTGAAGCCTTTGACACAGTCCCCCACAACATCCTTCTCTCCAAGTTGGACAGAGATGGACTTGATGGGTGGATTGGTAGGTGGATAAGGAATTTATTGGATGGTCACATCCAGAGGGTGGTGATCAATGGCTCAGAGTCATGATGGACATCAGGGAGAAGTGGCGCCACCAGGGGTCCATATGGGGACCATCAGTGACATACAAAGTAGTATCAAGTGCACCCGGAGCACATTTGCAGATGACACCAAGCTGAGTGGTGCAGTGACACTCCTGAGTTATGGGATGCCATCCAGAGGGACCTGGACAATCTCAAGGAGTGAGGCCATGGGAACCTCATGAGGCCAAGTGCAATGTGCTGCACCTGGGTCAGGGCAATCCCCAGGCTGGGGGATGAAGGGCTTGAGAGCAGCCCTGCTGAGAAGGCCTTGGGGGTGCTGGTGGATGAGAGGCTGGACATGACCCAGCCATGAGCACCCACAGCCCAGAGAGCCAAACGTGTCCTGGGCTGCATCCAAAGCAGCGTGGGCAGCAGGGCAGGGGAGGGGATTCTGCCCCTCTGCTCTGCTCTGGTGAGACCCCACCTGGAAAACTGCATCCACTCCTGGGGTCCCAACACTGGCAGGACATGGAACTGCTGTCCAGAGGAGGGACAAAAAATTATCAGAGCTGTGGAACTTCTTTCCTATGAGGAAAGACTGACTATTAGGATTTTTCAGGCTGGGGAAGACAAGGCTCCAGGGTGACCTTATAGCAGACTTCCAGTGTCTGAAGGAAGTCTACAGGAAAGGCAGAGAGGGATTTTTGTATAAGATCACATCATTACAGAACTTGGGGAAAATGTTTTTAAGCAGAAAGAGAGTAGGTTTAGATTGGATAGGAGGAAATTTTTTATGTGGCAGTGGTGAAGCACTGGTTTTGAAACACTGGTACGGGCTCTGCCCAGAGAAGTGTTGGGTGCACCATCCCTGGAAATGTTCTAGCCAGGTTGGACAGGATTTTGAGTAACCTGGTCTAGAGCGAGAAGTCCCTGTTCACAGCAGCAGGGTTGTAACTAGATGATCTATAGGACTCCTTCCAACCCAAAACATTCCATGATAGTATGATATCCATGAGAATATTAGCTCTGCCTTGGGCTTTTACCTCAGGATTTCTCCTCTAATTTACAAGTACTATGGATGCTACACAAGTATGTTTGCAGTAGCAAACTGCAAGTGAGAAGGAAATGTATCAATTGTACAAATCCCTGGTCTTAGCACTTTGAACTATAAGGTAGAAGTTGAAAGGAGGGGGGGTTTTTTCCCTTATGTGTTTTCTCCTAAGCAGGTTATCTTTCCAATATTAAACAATTATATTATCTAGAAATGAAAGGAAATAACTTTTTAAAAATCTTTTAATGATATCCCATACGGATGGAATAATCTCCCTTCGCTCTACACATCCACACTTGAACTATTTGTTTAGATTCCTCTAAAGGATATGGAAAGAAATAAACCTTTCTAAAGCATGATTTATCTTATCTATTCCAGTCATCTATTTTAAGATGAGATAAATTATATTCTAGAGATACCAATTTTTCTCCATTGACTGTAAATAGCATCTCAATTATTAACATAGAGATCTAGACTTTTAATGCTGAAAAAATCATACATCTGACATTAGAGGAGATGAATCCCACCTATTTCAGACCTATTTTAGGTCTATAAACACTTTTGGCAGCTCAGTTTAAGAAAAATACGTCTGTTAGGCGCAATGCATCCCTTTTAAGACAAACATAGCACCACTGATACCTTTTTGTTCTCACTTAATCCATGTAGCTGTCAACCACAGGTAACAAGTTTCTGCTTATGGATAATGTTTGCAGTTCAGATATATCACAGAATCTGTGCCAAGACTGAGAAGTCATATAGGGCTACGTTGGACATTTTAACATGAAACACTGTGAGACTGAGGTTTACCAATATCAACACACTTGACAATGTGAATATAATCTTCTCTTGTGGCTTCTGAATTTTTATTACATCCAAGATATATTACAGTATCTAAGGTGTCAAAAATGTGACTGAGGAGATAAATAAAAATCTCTTTTAGGAACAAACTACATAATGGAGCAAAAAGGTTAGGATCAGATCCATAGATTCATATCCCAGCTTGAGAATTCTAGAAGTTATAAGACTGGAGATCTGCCCTTGATCATGCCACTTACTGACATGAACAAATTGGAATTGTGTCAAAAATAGTATGTGCGAGGTTGATTGTGAGGGATTGAGAAGGACTCACAGAAAGACACATTTAATTACAGTGTTAGCCTTGTATGTCGTGTTTTGGAATGGTCAAATGTCTCTTCATAGGAAAAACACTGCATGTTTGGAAAAATTTACATCCTAACAGGCTACATCTGGAAAACAACTTGGGATCATAGCAATAAAATACCAAGTTTAGACAGAGCACATTCGGTCACTGAGAAAAAATCACTCTGTGAGAAATTATTTAAGCTAGTAATTCGTGAAAATTTAAAGTGTTTGCCTTGATATACAATGGGATACTCCTCACTTCAATCTTTTCATATTCTGTAGATTATTTCAGCAAAACAAGAGATGATAACTTTGTGGTCTGTAAGCTGAAAATTAAAACCAGATACACATGTTCAAACCATCTGCTGAATGCTGTTTTTCAAGACAGAGGTCGAGCATATAGATTCTAAGGATGAAAATGCCACTGAAGTCTCCAGTTTACAATGGAGCTTATAGGAACCACTGATGCATTTTTTCCTAAGCACAAAAAGGTGCATTATGATCAAAAGGCACTTGTTTTAGACTAAGAAAAATGGTAAATTTGTAGTCAAGGTCATTTCACAGGCACCAGGATGACACTGAAGAAGCTCAGTGAGGGAGGGTTGCCTTGCTATCTGAGTGCCTTGAAAGATGGTGCTCAGCTGGCAAGTGCTCAAGGTCTGCAGGGAGCTCGAGTGAGTGTGCAAGCACCCCTTTAGTGCAATTCCACTCCTGTGCTTCCTGAGATAGCCATGCAGCACCACTGCAGTGGGAAGACAGGAGTATGGCTACACTCCATGTTGTTACTTAAAGTGTTTTTCTTCCCTGGAGGTTTTAATCTCTACTTCACAATTCCTAGTTTACAGTGGTGTTAGCTATCATAACTTAAGTCTATTCTGGCAGCACTCCAGAGAACAAACACAGAAATGCATGAAAGAAGATGTGTTTCATGTGCCAGCGGAATTTTGCTTCCACTGAACAAGTGCAATGGCTGGGAGTCTTTTCTGAGCTGGAAGTTTGCCACAGAAAAGATTTCTATAAACCCCTCTGTCTCGAATAAATGCAAGGATTTTTTTCCATTACATTCAGCACCTTAAATGAAATGCAAAACAAGGATACCTGTGCTGTAGTGCACCAGTAACCGAGGCACATGGAACACAAATCCATAAACAAGTGAAGGACAGACTCACCTTCTTCCTACATGACTATGTGTATTACAATTATTTGTTATTACTAAATCAATATAATTAGCATAACACTTAGACACCATTCTTAGAAATGTTAGTAAACAGAATATTTTTCTCTTGCTTTTAAATAAAAGAGACATTCTTTGAACTTGTTTCATAGACATTTTAATAGCATAAAACTCCATTAGCAAAATGGTTCCCTAGAAGCCTTGTAGTTCTGATAGTCATGGGGGTGAATGTGCAGTAATTGTACAAAGAAATGTAACTGGGGTAGTACATATTCATAATACTCAGCGCAAGAAAAACGCACCTTCTTCATTCAGTCCGCAGTTACCATCCGCCAAATTATACACAGGATGATACAGATCCAAGGCTTTTGGGGATGTTCTGTGGGTTTTACTTTTGGATTGCACACATGGCCTTCAAAGGAATGGTTTAGAGACACAGAAAACAGAAAGGCAGAAGTACAGGATGTGTGTGTCTTTACAAACAGATGATGTGAACCTGTTTGTAGATAGGGCCAGGGACTTGTAGATAGGGAAGTAACAGGAGAAAATATCCTTTTCAGAAGATGTTACTAATTGACACGGACTGCTGCTCCGCCAATGTCATGCTACATTCCTGAACTTCAAGAAGATGAACAAAGACTTAACAGAGCTATGTTATACAAAGGGGGAGGTGCATGCTAAGGGAGACACAGAGTAGGTGAATTGTGAAGTCTGTACCTTCCAAGTACTTTAGCCAATGGGGAAAGGGAGAGGGTGACGCGGCTGGGAAATTAGGATAAAAAGGAGGCTGCTTCCTCCAATAATTCGAGAGACCCCATGGGCAAATGCCTTATGGCCTCCCCCTTTGTTTATGCTTAAAATTACAGGACACCTCTGTCTCCTTTTTGGACATAGACCTCTGGTGACATGAATTTTTCTGCACAGAGTGAGTCCAGAGGAGGGTGTAAGAGACTGGAAAAGATTGATGTCTCGAGACATTTTGGGATGCACATGTGTAGGGAAGGGGGGCAGGTCAGACCTTGATGAGATGAGGCACTGCCTTGTTCCCACACCACTCCTCAGCCCAGAGCTAAATCATCCCTGCCCCACAGTGTCTGTCAGTCATGGCACAGCAGAGGCTGCCCCAGTCTTCCTTAACCCAGCTCCTGAGTGGCTGAGTGCCTGAAAGTCACACCTGGGAGGAGGGTTCATGGATGCCTAAGAGTTTAAAAGGCTGACTACAAGAGGATCTTTTTCTCTTGGAGTTTATCCACATTGGAATCCAGGAGTTGGTAGCTACATGTGTGTTTTGCTATATCTTTTCTCTCTTTCCTCTTTTCTTCTTCTAATTTCCTTTTCATGGAACATTTTGGGTAATTTAACATCAAATGTGTTTAAAGTTTGCCAAGTTAAATTCATTAAGTTAATGCTATGCTAAGTGTTTTGTGTTAATTGGATGCTGTATTAAATCCTTTGACAAGTTTCTTGTTTTTCTATATTTTGTCAGTAAACTTTGTGTAATTTTGACCTCTTGAGAATATTTGGTCAGTATTTCTCCCACGTGCTTAACCCAGAGCAAAGGAACTCCAGTACATCCCTTGTGTTTGCATGTTTTGGGGTGTTACAGAGGGTCACAGAGGTAATCACAAAGGAGCTCCTCTCCTATGAAGACAGACTGAGAGAGAACTGGGGTTGTTTAGCCTGGTGACCTTATTGTGGCGTTTTGGTACCTAAAGGGGGCCTACTGGAAGGATTGAGAGGAACTTTTTGCAAGGGTATATAGTGACAGGACAGGGAGAAATGTCTTCAAACTGAGAGTGTAGGTTTAGATTAGATATTAGGAAGATATTCTTCACTCTGAGGATGGTGAGGAACTGCAGCAGGCTGGAGAAGTTGTGGATGCACCATCTCTGGAAGCCTTCCAGGCCAGCTTGGGTGGGTTTTAAGCAATCTGGTCTAGTGGAAGGTGTCCCCAGCCATGGGCAGTAGGGCTAGAACTAGATGAAATTTAAGGACCTTTCCAACCTAAACCTTTATATAATTTGTTGCTTAAGACTGCTTAAGATATCTCCAGATAAGCTTATCTCCAGACAAGCGTCTGGGGATTGGGACTCTCAGGTAATACTTCACATTTTTCTTTTTTAGTCTAAGACACAGAATCATTGTTTAGAAAGGAAAACTGAGGGTTTGATGTCAATATGTATCTCCAGAACAGGAAGGCAGTAATCCATTTCTGAATGTATTAGGAATAAGTAAAAGGGGACCAAAAGTCATGAAACAAAAGGGAGAAGCATCTTTTTTTCTGGTCCATTAATACAAATGCATCCAATTTGTTGTGTTATGTCATAGATTATCTTAATATGCCTTAGGATTTAATTCAGATGTCTCCTCAAAGAAAAAGTAGACTTGAATGTGAATGGAGTTTACAGTAGATCATATTTGAAAATCATGACCCTCTTCTGTATTCTGTTCCCTCTGTCCATTAATCTGTGTCCACAAAGTGGACCAGCACCGAAAGAGATGAAGACAGCCTCAATTGAGAATAGTTTGGTAATTAGGTTGCTATTTTTGGAAATATGAGGCTTGATTTCTTTTTCCTGCTGTACATGTAGTTGAATGAGTCCGACCTAAGAGATTTACCAACTCTGTGTCTAAGCAGCCTTAGGTGCTTGGAACTGGGCATGATCTAAGACTACTGCTATATAAAACCTCATAAATAAGATTGATGCCAGATCTGAGACTGATAGGATACTGGAGTTGTCATCCAATGGTTTTTCATATGCATGCGGTAGCTGTGTTACTCTGGACATTTTGCTTCAAGTCCAAGAAAGAGAAAAGCCAATTCACTTGATGTTGCACATCTAGCCTCAGGCAGGTCTGCAGGCTCACTCTGTAAGCAAGGGAAGTTATCTGTGGAATGGAAATCAAAGTTTTGAGCGCCGTGATTCTGTCACTTCTAGGCTTGAATACCTTCCCTTTTTTTCCCTAGCTCTTGTTCAGATATCATGTAAGTGCAGAAGATTTACAATTATGGACTACAGTCACTTCCAGGGGATGTCTAGAAATCACCAGTTGTAGACACCTACCTACAAACGGCACAACTGTCTTGGGAAATGTGTGTCTTCCTCCTCTATCCATAGAAGGGGCTTGCAAGTCTAACTGATTTTTAGAGATCTAACATATGTGAAATGAACCCGATACTCATTATTGCTTAAAAATAGGATTGAGGGACCTAAAATGGCAGTTGGTGCTCCGGTCTTGAATGACTTACCTAAAACACAGAAGAAATAATGGAAGAGAGGTTTGCAATAGAAAGTAGTCATTTTTTGAACTAATGTAGAGACAATCTAACTGCCATTCTACTGAAGCATAACAGTATATGGTTTTTATAAAAGCTCCCACATTTGGCTTGAGATACCATCCTTAAAAACATCATTTAGTGTCGTTATTATTAGTTTACTAAGCTCTTAATTAAATTATTATGTCAGTGAAATTTGTGCATTAAAATTATCATCTATCTATTGAGCATCTAGAAAATAATAAACCTATATTTATTTCATGCACTTGCACTTTCTTCTTGTAATTTCTAGCCAATAGTAACAACATTTCACTGACACCTTTAAAAGTGCTTGGTAATCTTTGAAGGCAGAGTAAGAAAGAACTAAATTGTCACAGCTAAGAGACCAATCAAATGCTTGGACATAGGAAGATAAAACCATTCTGATGTATTGATTTTTATTTTTATTTTTTATTATTTCTGCTCTTTGCACGTGTCATTGATTCAATTTATCCTGAAACTGGATCCTGAGGACTCTTGGAGAGGGGGCTTACAGAATAAACAATGATTCAGCACTGTAATATTACTGACCAGCAAGTTGTAAAGTTTGCAGAAGATTAAGAACTCACAAACAGTTTAAGACCTATTGTAGACAATGGACTTCACTCGCCAGAATGTGGCTAAACTCAGATTTTCATTCAAACCTTGATTTGACTGCTTTATTTTCACTGTTTCCAGAAATATTTTCCTGTATTTGTGATAGCTTTTAACAGTGGCAAAACTGTCTGACCCTGCTACATACCTGCTATTAAAAATGGTGCTTCTGCTCCTTCTAGGCTTCCGACAGCATTTCAACAAAGCCCTACACCATACACTCAAAATGGTGTTTTCTCTTTTTTTTTTTCTCTCCCAGTTTATGTGAAATCTGAAATTAATTAACTGAAAAATGTGGCATGCTATCACAAATTTTTATTGGATTCCTCTTACACATTTAAATGCCGTAATAATTCAGTTTCAGAGTGTTTGGGCATCACAAACTTATTATACAAGGGGCAATTTGATTTTTACTGGTACAGTAGCTTGTGCCTGAAGACCACCCCTGGAGAGGCCCCAAGTGGCTTTACACTCCAGTGGACTCATTGTAAAAGTAACAAAATAGGATGACGGATGGTGTTTGGGGGTAGGGGGGAGGGAGGAAGTGATACTCAATGCTAGCAGTAAGTTTGACAGTACTGAACAATTGGAACAGCCTTGTACTAAATCAAAATGCAACTCGACTTCTCCTGAATTCGAAAGTATAGACAGAAGAAAGAAAGAAAGCAGGGATGATTAAAAAAGAGAAAAAAGTGTTTTGACTGAAACATAATTACCTTCTATTTTTGTAGATCACATGACCAAGCTTTCTGTGGTGTGCTCTTTCCTGTAGATTTTAAACCCCAGTGCATGGTTAGGTTTATTAAAAAAAAAAAAAAAAAAAGCACCACACACACAAAAGAATGCGCCAACCATGTGCCAACCCAGCTGTACCACAGTAGTTTCAGAGATATGAATCCCTCCTCCTCCACCACCAGCTATCCCATACACTCTCCCTCTTCCTTTCTTTGCTTTTAATCACCCTTCAAAGGCTGCAGGAAGAGTCTGGTACATGGCTTTTTTGGCACCCAGTATTGACCGAGGCGTTCATCTGTTCTGCACCATTTCTGCCTTCATGTATATGCTTAATTTTCCCCTTAGAACTCAGTACCCCAAATGTCTTTTAATTTGGATTTTAATATTGGCAGTATGCTTCTGAATCTAGTTTCTTTAGATAAGACAGTTCTAAACACCCTTGCTTTTTCTAATTTTCATGACATCATGAAATGTGAGCTTTGAATGAGGAAGTCACGGTGAGAGAGTTTGTCAGTTTCACTGGTTTCCATTCAAATCAGTTTGGCAATCTTTAGATATTTTTTTCCCTTGATTTAGTAGTGTTGCCATTTTCTTAGCTATATTTTTGGAGCAAAATCATGACTTCTCTATTCCGTCAGGATATTGTTGCTCCTCTGATTTGCTCCTTAAATTCTCTGAATTCTTATTCTTTCTCTGTCTCAAGTTCCTATTGCACATAAATAAGTTTTCTCAGGAAACCAGTGGTCATATGTGGTATTTCAGATTCATTCTTCATGCTCCCCATAGGCATTGTCATGAGACCATGATCCCTGTTCCATGCTTAGAATTGTCACTTTTTCGTTGTCAGCGAATTCAGGGTTTTTTTGCATTGGCCTCCTGCTCTTTGAGGGACAAATTGTAACTTTTAGGTGGCATTTGAATCATTGTGGGTGTGTCAGGCTGTTTTTTTCTTTTGCTTCTGAAATGCTTCTGCTACTGAACTACATTAATAATAAATCATGAGTTCACTGTGGAGAGGTATAAGATTAGGAAATCTATCCAGAACAAGGACTGTTGAGTAAAAAGAAAATTATTTTTCCATGTGTGCTAGAAAGGGAAGATGACTTACCAGTTGAAAGGTGTCTGCTTGAAAACTTCTGAATTTGGTTGTGCCATGTAGAAGCACAGTTGTGATGCTATCCAATAGAGGCAGAGGGCATATAGTCATATTTTCTTTATGTAGTTTTAGTATAGGACTTGCATGACCGTAGGCAAAATGTCACCATCCATTATCCTTACCCCAGGGAAAAGTGAGAGATCAGGGCAGTTATATGACCAGTGTGTATACGTGCCTTCCCAGAATTTTTAATACTGTTAAAAAACAATCCAAACCAATATTGGTTCTAAAAGCAAAAAGAAGTATTGTAAGGGAGAACTAATATCTACATTTTTAGGTGGGAAAATTGCACTGAGAATGGTTTGGCATGAGTCTTTCTGATGAAGCAAGTATTTTAAAGATACCTCAGGAATATTTAATGGAATAATTCCATTCTTTAATGGCATCTTTAAGCTTTAATAGGTCCTAGCTTATAATTCAAAATAGCAGGCTTCTCAAGATTAGCTGTAGAACACAACAATAGTCATTCCAAAAATGTTCAATTTTTTGCATTTATAATGCAACAATTCTACATTAATGATCTCGCTGCTATTGCAAAACTCCCAAAGACATAATTTAATCATAGAGGACAGACAGGGATTAGAATGCAAGGAGAAATAAATAAATATCCCAGACTTGCATAAACTTCTTCAATTCAAGAGAGCAAAGCACAACACTGGATGGTGGATCCTAGCTTTGAAATATTACAGGGTAGTGTATTATGGGATATGGAAAAGGTTTCAGTGCAATACAGGGGATTTTTTTAGCTAAGAAAACACTTTTTCATATCATAGGAAAGAGCTATTTTCATAATAGAGATGGTTAACAAATCTGCCAAAGCTCAGGGAAGGTCATACCACACAAGTAAGTGGACTGTTCCCCGTTCAGTCATTTTTCCTATTTATATACTATCTTCTTCTAATGAAACAGCCGTTCTGCAATTTTTCTTGTATTTGATAGAAATCAAGCATGTTTTCTCTGTTTCATACTTATAAACTATTTTTGAATGCATGATTCTGCTTCTTTGGAGTTCTCTGGTGAAGGTCAATAACATGTTAAAGTGATTTGATATTCAAAGATCATTAATGAGATTTTTTTTTCCCATTGCAAATATAAATTTGCTTTGACAGTGGGTTGTTGTGTTCTTTATTGGATTCTTTATTTTGCAGACTTTGGAGCCAGTGCTCAAAGTGTTCAGATGTGGTTTCCTAGCCTGAAAAGCAGAGGGCAAGTGGAAACATATATGGTTTCTTGGGCTGTCTAGCAGAATGTCAGAAAAAAGTATACTGAAAAACAGAGGCTCTAAGAGCTCCTCCTGCAGGAGTCTAAAACACAGCCCTTCCAGGGAAACTACCATTGAAAGGGATATTTTCTCCCTTGGCTACTTGACTAGAATTGTGACAGCACCCAGCAGAAGAGCACAGCAATGACTGAAGCTGGTGATACTTTAAGACTCCACGAATTATGTTTATCAGAGTCTACAGTGCACTTTTTTTTAAGAAAGAAGCAGCTTTTTATCCAGCTTTGGCAGTGAAACTGGAGTATGACATTTACTCTGTCTCAGTCAATTGCATTCCTACATCTCCTCCAAGAAGGAAAGGTATTCTCTCACTATGCACCTCTGCGAGTTGAGAGCACTGTCTTAACTTATACAGCAAACCCTTCCCACGGAATGTAATGCAGTTGAATTACCTCTGTGTAACTTCTTCACTTTTTAATAAGCTCCAACAGGATTTAGGAAATTTCACCACTGCACTGCAATTTTTCCTTGATATGGTATTAATATTTTCCACTCTTACTGGGTATGCCTGTTATCAAAATCTTGTTGTATGTTTGCTTATTTTTTGCTAAAGTCCCTGAGCACTGTTCACAGTGTTATATCTACATCAAGCCTTATCAAAATCGATACAAGTGCTTTTATATATTACTCTACATGAAACAACCAGAATCTAGCCTGTCAGCTAAAATCTCCATGGTGGTGGGCACCTGTAATTTTCTCCCCTCTGTGTGGTATTATAGAATGTTTGAATATCTCTCTGGCATTACAGAAAGGGCAGAGGTATTTAATAATCACTATTTCAACCAGTTTACATTTGAAGTCCTGGTTTTAGTTTCCCTATAATTTAGGCTTGTATGATTGTTTCAACAAGTGAATTTTAAATGCAAAGTGCTATGTGACAATTATCCTGGTAACAAAGGTTGTCTCTATCTGCATGGTAATGAACTCTCTTCTAAGACACGCCAAAATAATCAGAAGTGATTAACAAGGTTCTATGTCAACCAAGCATTGGACATTCTGTTGTATTTTTAAAAAGAAAGTCTTGGTGGCAGTGGATTATTATTTAATTTGAAACAATATTATTGAAAGCCTCATACTAGAAATGTATTGCAGCAAAATTCTCTACTTGAGAAGAATCTGTGAATAGCCTGTGTGAATAAGTATCAAAAGATATTTTTATGACAAGACACCAGACAGTGGATTACTTTAACTGAGACTGAGATAAAGACTGACACAGAGGACATACATTCCTCCAGAAGGAAACCACAGTGCAAAATCCCATCTTTGTATTCACAGATTCTAAGTTTTCTACAAACTCAGGCAAAAAATTACTCTTAGGACTTTTCACCAGGCCCCTCACAAGAAACAGTGAAAACTTAGCTCTGGATTCTGAAAGACTATCCCCAGAGAAAAGAAAAAGGTGCAAAACCTTTACCAGCTTGTGAAATATCTTTAGTCTAATTGAACATAGACTGAAATCTGAGATGTCTATACTGGTGCCTCAGTATCCTTGAAAGAGAGATCAGGTTTTGTTGAAGTGTGCTTATGGTAATAATCCTTTGCATAGCCTTGCTCTGATCCTGTAACACTTTACTTTACAGTGAAATACAGACATTTTCTTGTTGTTATTGGCCTCTATCTTCTAATTTCATTTATATCCCAGATAATTAGATGTGGCTTTCAACTGTGCTTGAGTAAATTCTTCTTCAGAGCAGAGAATGATGTCTGACTTTAGGCAAGATGAAAGAAACAAATTTTATCAAAGGCAGAAGATTTACAATTGCATTCCCGTGGCATGCAGTAAGATACTGTCCTCAGGCATAAGTGTCAGATAGTAAAAGTATAAGCATCAGTAAGATTTTGTCATGCTGCAAATGAGAAATACCACTTATCTAATGGCTAGGCACTTGTGTTCTTTGCAAGTAATGCATGCATTGCATGTTTTTCAGAACACCTTCTATAAAGTGACAGAGGTTGGGCTGTTTGGGTGTTCTTTCCACACTGCTGCTCTAGTTTTTCACAAGTAATACGCTGTTGCCTGGTAAATCCGTCTGAGTTTTGAATGAGTTATTACTGTAGTTCAGGATTTAATTTTCTGTATTTCTGTATTTCAACATTTGTGTTTTGTGGCTCAGTAGAGCTGTTACAGCACTTTGCAGGGATCCTTGTTTCCAGTATCTGAAATGTCCACAGCATTGTTTTCACTTGGCCTACTCTTTTTGGGGATTAAGTGGCAATATACCACTAAACTGTCTATTTTATCCCATAATCCAATAGAAAAAAACAATATCACATTATCTTAATAGGCATAATCAACTTCCAACAGCACAAAGTATCACCCAAGAGAATGGCTTAAAACGCAGTAGAAGACACAAGCAAAATTTCTGTAATGCCTCTATAATTAGTTGTGTCATCTGTCCATATATATCAAAAGGCACAACAGAACAACTCTTTGGGGTTTTTTAAGTGGGCAATTCTGTATTATGGCAAGAGAGGTCTGATCACTTTCTTCATTGTTGTGTACCTTCTTTTAGCCATATTTAGACTTAAACGGTTTTGTTGTATTTAAAAAGCTACATATGATTGTCAGAAGTGATAATTATACAAGCTGCTGCTAGTGGATCCTGTGTACATGCAATGTCTTTTAAAGGAGAGATGAATGTGTCTTAAGCAGGCAGAGCCAATTCAAGGATTTTAAAAGATGAAACACACATAATATGAGACACATCAACTTCATAAACTGTGTAGTACATGGAAAAGTCCATAGGCTTGATGTTTTGGAAGGTTTTGTTTCTAAATAAAAGTATTTGATAATATAGCACAACAAAATATGAAATTTGTAATGATTTGGAAGGTGAAGTGAAAGTCCCCTTGGGGCCCTAGTATAGGGGAGGGTAGGAAATAAAAACTTAGTCATCCATGAAACGTATAACTAAATTCACTTCCTGATGAAAAAAATCATCCCTTTTTGCAAAGTCTTCCTTTTTTAAATACAAGATTTTGGTTACCATCAGAAAAAAACCATAAAAATTTCCAATACTTAAAATCTTTATGTTTATAAGTGTGTGCTTAATATCTGTATTAGTGGTTCACAGCCAGCATGTCCAGTAACAAGAGAGGCACCGTAGACATGAAACTGGCAAGAATCAAAGAGTTTTGAACTGATTAGGTTTTGATTTGAAGTACTATGAAATACGACTTTTTTTTAAGGTTTATGGCATTTTCAGTGTTTTTGAAAAGTGTTGCTCGGGTAGGTCCCATACCACATGTAACTATGGGGACTCCATAATTCCTTTGACTGCTAAGGAAGTGGGTGTGTGAGCATGTGCTTTTTTAACCACTGATTTATTGGTAATTTGTGACAATTGGGAAGGGACAGTTGATAGGTAAGGAAGTGATGGTTCAGTTTTTCTGTCTTGACTGAGTTATGTGTCATACAAATCATAGATTTTCTGACTGTTATATAAGGAGCAATATTTGCTTTGCAAAATCGTCAGAAAATCCTTGCTGTACAGCTACTCACATACAAACAGAAACCATAGAAAATCCCACAGTGCTTTTTTTGTGGCTAGATTCAAATATGATCTGAAATGACACAATGATCAGCCTTGCAAATTCTCATTTAGTTGGTTACTTGATCACCCAGTGGAAGCCACACCTCTGTATTATGCACCTTCAAATGTTGAACTACTCAGGAGGGGACTTCTGTAGCTAAGAAATAAGCCAAATGAAGCCAGAACACAGGGCAGAGAAGCTAATAAACTTAGCTAATTAAGGAACATCACAGATGTGGTTATGATCAAGTTTTGCCATTCCAGATTTGCTGCCATTCTGGGGACTTACCTGTTTGGGGAATTTATCTTCATTAAACAAATGTACAGAGATAGCATGGTTTAGAGAGAGCAAGTTACCCAAGAAGTCTTACAAAAACCAAAAATGCAGGAGATGGTGTCAGCTGCTTCTCTTACAAGGCCAGCACTGATAAGCTGGGGAGCATCCCTTCCCTTTGATAACTCCTTCTCACTCTGCAAGATGCTTTATACCATTTCTACGCTCACCGTGTGTGAGAACTGAAAGGTTCTCGCATACTGTGTCTTGTGGAGTACATGTTTTCTGGGCTCTGACCTGCTTAGAGAACCTTGTTCTGTGTCACCAGCCTGCACCTTTGATATCCAAGTTTGAGTGCTCCTCACTGAGACCTGTTACTCTAAGAAAACACTAATTTTTGCCAACAGTCAGAGCTTTCAGGTGAAAAAATTGTGATATAATTCCCCTCATGTTGCCACTGAGAGTGTTCATCAGTAGCTACAGTATTTGATCCAGCAATGATCTGGAAATAGATAAGGAAAGCGTCAAATATATTTCCTGTTGAGCTTATCACATGATTGAATTAAGGAAAAGGGAAGCCCAAAATACATGGCTTTTTGTTTGTTCTAAAGGTACCTGTAAAATAATCATGAGAATCATCTCTTAAGTTTATGCTCATTTTTAAACCTGACGGTGAATTTTACTACTTCTGCTTTTTCAACCTTAGCATTTGTTTCTAAGCAAGTTTCCAAGTTTTCAAGCGCTTGGACTTTAATAGAAAGTTTTGCTGCTTTAAACTGTGTCATTAAATAATTCTTACTGAGAACTGCTTCACAGGCTTATGAGAATCTCCAAAGTGAGAGTTTGGAGTTTATATTCATTGCAATCAATTATGACATGTTTAGTTGATTTGTGAAAGTGATAATTAACATGGTCCTACTTAATTAAATCAATAGTATCCTGTAATTAAAATAACATGATATGCAAATATTCTCAGTAGCAGTTTCATGCATAATCTGCAGGCTTTGAATTATTTGGTAGAACCAATCCTTAGCAGTAGAATACAAAATAAACCTAAGGATGTGGTGCGTTTGTTATCAAATGCTGATTGCAGGAAAATGTACTCACATGGTGTATTAGTTTACAAACTCACTCTACAAGCTGCTCTCTACATTCAGGATGTTTGAATGTAGCCCACAGTAGCTTTACTAACCATATATTATCATTAAAGTCATGGCTAAGAGCACAGAGGGGAGTGGTACTTTATCCCCAGTACAACCGTGTCAACAGTTCACAAGACTTTATGAAGGTAGCCAAATTTTAAAATTATGTATTAAAAACCAGTAATTTCAGAAAAAAAATTGAATACCTTTAAAATAATCTGTTTTATCTGGAAAAGAAGAGGCTGAATGTCTTAGTTCTGTGGCCTAGGCTTTAGCAGGCTGTGACAAAGTAATGAAGCTGATTTGAAAATGGCCAAGGCTGTAACCAGTGAGGTGACTGTTTTATATCATAGTACTAAACATAAATGAAGGGCATTAAAGAATATCAATAAGGTCCCCCTGCCCCATAAATAGAGTTGAGCCTTCTGAATAATCTTGTTAGTTATAGTAATAAACAGCTGTAGAAAAGAAAATACATTATTAAAATTACTGAGTTAAGACAGAGTTTTTAAATGGTGTAACAAAATTTAAAATTTTAAGGTCATGTTCTGCTGTTACATCAAGAGATATTGTGACTTTATGTAACATAATTTAATGAACATTATTTTAAAAAACCCTTTTAGATGGCCAGTTTCAAAATCAGCAACATTTGTGGACTGTAGTCAGATCCACAGTCATTATAGTCACATCACCACAGACATAAAATTATTATTAAAGAAGAACTCATCAGGAAAAAATAATTTATACTTCTAATCAGCTCACAAAGACTAATATATTTAGTGTAATTTTTTTTCTTGTAATGTTCTCTTCAGATCATTTTATTGCTTTTTAAAAGTACAAGTAGCATCTGTTTTATGTAGTGTAATAACGATATTTTTATAAGTTTCAGCAGCTTGTTTTTTATACTTGCCATAATTTAATTTAATGTTATGATCAACCTTTCTTCCTATATACTGTGATGTCACCCTGCATGCTGCACATTTCCTTTGTATTTACATAACACCATTAGGAGCCAGAGATGAGTCTTTTCTGTTGCAAAGTACAATCTGAGCAGTCCCACAGGATATGGGGCTTTCTACTCTCTGCAGTGTAACTTATTATGTCAAGCCTGAAATTGATTTTTCAGAGCTGTCACCAGTGGTATAAGATGGTTTTAATTTCACTCTAGAGTTTAGGCACTATTTTCTGATGGTAATAAAGTACAACCTGTCATTTCAACAAGCCGTGTAAAGGCTGAATTAGGTATTGCTTGTGTCGTAACACACAAACTAACTTGGCCATTATTATTGTTACAACTACTCATGACATGAAAAGCAAAGAGGAAAACTGTATTCCCACTTCTTCATTAATGTATACAATTTAAAAAGTTTCCCCCTCATATTTCCTTTCAATCTGCAGAAAGCATTGTCATAAACAATTTTGCTTAGAAAAGTGGAAATAAATTGCAGTGAGTTTATTAAATTGTATTCATATTACACCTGCTTACAATTCAAAGCTGTATCATGTTTTGACACTGCCTCAATTGCATGCAAGAGAATTGCCAGTTAAATACAATCACATTAGTAAAGACATGAACTTCCAACCTTCCATTCTTTTTTAACATTAATTTTGTGTATTTTATCAAAAGGACTCCAAATTCGAGTAGCTGTTGATTTTCTTGGGGTTTTCCCCCCCGCTGGTTAAATTAGCAATAACAATAGTGGCCATAACTGATTTGATTACTTTAGTGCTAGCAAAGGTGCCATGTCATGTTGTTTCCCTAAGGGATGACAGGAATAGAATGCCTTAGACCAGAATCTAAGCTAACACTATTAATTACAGCTGTCTTGCTCTCAAGGGTTGCTTCTTGCATGGTACATGGTAAGCAGCAGACTTCTTCCTTCATTGTTTCACTCTGTTGCTGTTTAAAAAAGTCTTCTATTTTTCACCTGTTTCTTGTAAAGAAGGTAATGCAGTTCACAGCAAGTTATCAAAAGCTTATCATACGGTGCTGCACGTACATGATGTGAAAGAGGCTTTCCACAGAAAGGACAACCATGATAATTTCAAGTGGAGAGTTTTGTGTACTTAAACAGCAAATGACATGAATCCAGATTGTGAAAAGTATCACTCTTGAAAGTAAAGTTGTTTTGGGGTTTTTTTTTAATCTCTTCCTGTTTGTTTCTCATAGAAACTTCTAAAAAGAGAGTTAAAGCTCTAAACAGTTGCACTCGGAGTATTTGAGCATGAGTAGTTGCAGCCAGATGTATCTCTGTTCTCTTTCCAGTTGTATGCCTCATGGGATGCCATATGGAATATGAAACGTGCTTCCTCATATTTAACCACAGATACAAACATAATTGTCACCCTTCCCAAAGGTGGTCAAGGCGTAAGCGCGCACACAATTTATAACACGGATCAGTACTATTTTTTTAAAAACTGTGAATGCCAGGAAGCTGTGGTTACCTTTGAAGATTCTAATGTGCTTTGAGAGAGGAATATTTGAATTGAGATGGGATTGAGCTGGGAAAGTGATGGTAAGCATAAAGTTATTTGAGAATGTGCAATGTAGCATCTGAGGTTTTTCATGACCCAATATGTGCCATGTAAATATTATATAGCTGTGCTCTGTCTTCTATGGTGGGTCAGTGGAAAATAAACTGCAGCCTACTAGTTTGCAGTAACTCATTACCAGAGAGTGGTGGCAATAATTTCTCAAGTTCACGGCAGAGGATAACTTGAACAGTGACTTATGAATATGCTTCCAGTGGCATCTTCCAGCAGTTTGCACATCCCACTTTAGAGCTCTTTGAAGTCAGAAAGAACATTAAATAAGGGCAGCAACAGATAGCATCTGCTTATCTCTGATAAGAGATAGAAGCAGCTTATATCCAGAGCCACTAAGCTGAATTAAAACACTGAGAAGATGGTATCATTTTAAATGTGATTTGTTTGATGATATAACATTCAGTAGAACAGAGACTGAACTGTGGTCTTATTAGAGTACATGTTATGGGTGGAAAATTCGAACAGATGGCTATACTGCTGTGTGACAACAGAAAAAAAGACCTTTCTAGTTGTTTAGTTTAAAACTTAATTTTTTAAATGGAATAAATTTCTATGTGTAATACAGCTGATAAAACATAATTGGATTCCTGCTTGAGGTTCTCCTTGAGAAAGATATCAGAAAGCCAAATAATGAATTTTTTTGTGTTTGTTTTTAATGTTTCTTTAAGGAACTTTCAAACATCCACAGAAAGCAACTTTTCCAAAAATGTTCATTTTTGAAGGAAACTCCTTTGACACAGTAATTTCAGTTAAATTGCAAGTAGCAAGTGTCTCAGCAGCATTGGTCTATCCAGATGGTTAAAAATACAGCATTTTAGAGGCTGGTGACGTTTGGATGCTTTTGGTAAATTTAATGAGGATGACAGAACAAAAAAAATTTGAATTAGAATTTTTTTCTTCATGAAATTACTTCTTGCTTTGATTTGAAAGAGTGGGTTTAGAGTCTTTCGGATTCTTTTTAGAACAAAGCTTCTGCTTAGAAACTTTTAATTTTTAGGTCATAAATTAACTTTCCTTATTATCCACCCTAAAGTAAAACACTACAAAAGAGCATACATACATTGCAGAGTTTGGTCGAGATGTACTGGATCAGAAGACAATGGAAACAGCAATAAATATGGATGTGCAGGGTATTGAGGGCCTCCCTATACACTCTTGGAGACTGCAACTTCACCCCAGCTCAGGTCAGACTCCTTGGACTGTACAGTGGTGGGGTGCATCTTCAGCTTTAGTTTTTCTACAGAAAGCCCAGCATGTTCACTCTGAGACCACACTGCAATGGGAGCCCAAATTCTCTAAACATGGTTACTTCAGTAGCACTCCCCTGATTCAAAATAAAACACTAATGCAGAGTTATATTCATTTCCATATTAAGCTGCAAGTGATACAGGGGTAGAGCCAGTATTTGAATTCTGGTTATTGCTCTGACATGAACTTTTTATCTGTAAGCTGTATTTATTTTCAGATATCAGTGTTTCTGCTTAACAAAGACATTTTGCATACTCGTTGTTATTTACATATTCATTGAATCATTTATATTGTGCCCCTTACTCTGGCATATGGGTTTATCACCAAAAACCCAAATATTAATATTTCATTGCCCATATTGAGGAGCAGAACTAATTATTTTCCCTATTATCTAGAGGAAGGTGCTTAGGAAAAACAGACAATGAAGCATGACAGCAAAATGAAATGTGTTGCATTTTCTGAGTGCGTTTGGTTCATGGAGAACCCGTGTTCAAATGATTTCTTTTTTTTTGCCAACTGGTTTTTTTTTTTTTTTTTGTGCACTGCATAAATATATATTAACTGCATGATAAAAGAAACACTTTGTATTAATGGAAGACAGTCTCAGAAGCCACCATTTTGTACTCAATTTCCTTCTGCTGAGAAATTATTCTTTTTCAACTGGGCTCTACTGACAAAATAAAGACTCTGCTGAATTCATGGTGGAACAAGGTACCTTGCATTGAAGGGTCAGATCGGCCGTCTGCTGTCCTGTATTCTCTCCATGTCTGGTTATTTACCTCTAGTCTGTGTTTCATGACTGTCCCAGCGAGCAGAAATAGTTCCTCTTACACTTCTAATCCACAAGCTGTGCTAAGGAAAACTTCTAAGAATGTACTAGCGCCAGAAAAGACTAGAGTTGTTACAACAGACTGTTGTATCAACAACCCCAATTTTAAAGTCTTTTCTCTTCCTCTGAGATAATTTGCATGGAAGTTAGTCATCTCTCACTGTTTTGTAAGCTTTCCTCTCCGTTATTGAAATAGGGACAAGGAGGTATGAATTTGAAATGAACCCTCATTTGTAAATCTGCCCGATTTCATATGTTTAAATTAGATAATTCATTTTAGCATAAATGCATGGGTGGTTTTAAACTTTGTGTATGAAATACACTTGATATGGAAAATATTTCAGTTTCTGCTGCCATTTGGTAAGATGAAGGTTAGCACATACAGTATGTAAAATCTGAATCTCTCTCAGGGAGATCCTTATTTGAATTGTAGATGAGAAATTTCTAAAAGTATAATTAGCTTTGCTTGATACCTTTTTCTCCTCATTTTGTGAAGAAATATCACCCACAAACAAGGAAAGAAAAAAAGATGCTTTCTCTTGCCTGCTAAGCAGCTAGGAAGCATTGCACTGTCATGTTCTCTGGTTCATACCTCAGCTCTAATTCAGCAAATCCCAAGTGGGTTTTGAGTTTGGAGAGTCGTAATAGACCAAGCAGTAAAAAGCAGAAATAATTTAATAACACCTTCTCTAATGGTAGCTGACAATAGTGCTCCAGGAATGTATTCTAGCAAAAGGAAGTGATTTCTAAACATGTAGGGGTTTTCTCCCATTTGAAAGGGAATCACAATGCATCTTTCAGCAGTTGTCCCCTAATTCTAGTCGTTTGTGATTCCTTGTCTCATTTGTGTTTGCCTTGAAAGGGCTCTTGAAAATTTATTAAGAGGATAAAAAGGCATTGTATGGAAAATTTAGAAATCTTCTCAATGGTCCTCTGAATCAGAATTAAATAAAAGGCAGAATTCAAATAAGACACAAATATGAATTCTAACTCCTGATGGCAATGAGTCTTTTTACGCTTAAAAAAGCATTAATATTATTTCAATTATTGAAATAATGTTGTGTTTTTAATGGTAAATTATAGATGTTGATTTGATATCCACATAGCCCTCCTTTTGAAGTACTGATGTTAAAAAAAGTTGGTATCAATAAGCAGGATCTCACCTATTAGAAGAAAAAAAAAGAAATAAAAATGTATCACCTCATATCGCCTGTGCAATTTTTTGGGATTTATTAATTTATTTTTATTCAACATATGTTCTACCTTTTTTCCTCAATGGTTGTTACTTCTCATTTGCTAAGAGAATAAAGGTATTTAAAAAAAAGAAAAGAAAGAGTGAAAAAAGAATCCTTAGAATCCTTTCCATCATTTTATTTCTCCACTTATATTGCTTAGCTCTTAGGAGCTATGCTCTGAAGAAAATGCTCACAACTGTTTATGTCTTGCCACAATTTCCAGACAATTTTGGCACATTTGGGCTTTTTCTGATGACCTATAATTTTGTTTTCGTACACTTAACTTCACAGGTTGGACACCCTTGAAGTAAACCTTGAACCTGTGTTTAAATTATAAACCTTAGGTGCTGTAAATCTGCATTCAAATCTAAAGCAGTCTAAAAGACAGCAGCTGGCAAGAAGGTAATTTCGCCTTGTGGCTTGCCAAGCAATCTGGGCAGCAGCAGCACACTCTGAGGGGTAGAATTGCTGCTTCTGTAACAACACAGACAGGTTGGCTCCCGTCTTGTTGATCGGTTTAGTTGGCCGAGTTCATGCTTCTTTGTCTGTATCTTTCTGTATTTAGTTGACAGACTCTTTGACAGTGTGTTTTCTCTGGAAGGCAAGTAAAAAATGTATCACTTCACGGGTTTGAGCAAATAGTATTTTCCCTACTAACATGTAAAACCTGTATTTGATTAATGTTATTACAGTATTGTGAAAAGTCAGGGTGAAAGTGAGAATTCTAATTTGTCCCTTTTGTTCAAGTACTTTAATTGTCTTTTCATTTTTCTCTTACTTGTATATTCCTAACCTCCTTTTTCCAGTTACATGAATTTTTCAGAATACCTTACAGCTTTTGCAGAAGCAGTCTTTCAGAAAACCATTTAAACTCACATCTTTAAGTTCCCTCAGCATTTTCAAAAGCTCTCTGAAGATGAGAAGTGAGATTTATAAGCCAGTAGGCTTTTCTTCTAAAACTGCTTTTTGTATTCTGGCCTTTTTTCCCGTTTCCTTATCCTCTTCCTCTTCTGCTTCCATACACTCTGACAAGACCATGTAGTCCAAACTTTCCCTCCCATCTCCCATGTATTAAAGTGTTCTTGTTTGGTTGGTTTCTGGTGTTGAACTCCTGGATCTTACCATACTGAAATTAAGTGTGCTGTGAAAATTTAACAGAGCACGAGGAAACTCAGGGTTTGCACCAGGAAAACAAACACATTGTGACTCTGAGGCAGTGGCAAGGAAGGGGATGGGTGTTTCAGGAGGGCTGAGAAAGCCAGAATGCGCATGTGGAAAGAGTATATTTTTCTCCCCTGAAGCACAAAGCTGAGGCAGCAGTTGGTGCAGTCCAGCACTAGTTGTGGGTGAGGCACAGTGTTTTCATAGGATCCATTCGAGTCAGCCTTATTGAATTCCTCAAACTCTCCAGAGGTAGTAAAGTACTGAGGTACTTATCCATTCAAGAACATCTAGTTATTTGCCGTGCTGGTGTGGTTTTGTTGCACATTCAGTACCATCTATTTTAAATGTATTGAGCAATCAATTTAAACTTGTTATTGTCACTGGGGCTTGAAAATTTAACAAGCAATTACCAGAGTCCATTCCTTTGTTTTTAATTTTTACTAAGATGTTGTTCGATTTCAGACCTTAAAGCAATCATGCTCTTCAGATTATTGAATTGAATGAGTCCATAAGTCAGACCAGCTCTTAGAAGTATTTTTCTTCACTGATTTATTTGGCTGAATGGTACAGTATCTCCTTGTGGAATGAGTGAAAAGGAAATGCAAATCTGAAGTTAGATCATAAATATAAGGCACTGCAATACCTATTAAATCAATGAGCAGCAGACGACGAGACTGTCTTTCTATTTTTTTGTCATTGTATTGCTCTGCTTTTTGTCAGCATGTATGGGGGAAAAAACATCCCCTTCTACAAGTTTTAAATGCACAAAATGCAATTTTCTGTGTAGTTTCATATGTCCCTTCTTGATCTTACAAGAGAATATCCAGAGAATCCAGGACTGCATAACTGAATTATTTTGGTTTCCTTTTCCATTTCCTCTTCCAATTTTTTAACAAAGCACTTTCTTTCTCCAGTGGTTTTTTTTTTTTTAATTTAATTCTTACTGAAGAAAAAAATGTTCCTTGATTTGTTTTCTTTCATATTTTTCATCAAGAGGACCAGCAAAATATTCCAAAATGTGAACAAATTATTTTTTAAATTACTAAGATGTCACTTAGAGACATTTAGGCTAATACTTTAAAAAGGTAACCATTTTCTCATTCTTGTTATGCCTACTTCCATATTGCTCTGAAAGGCAATGATTTTTGTGGGATTGCCTTCAATACCCATCACACTGGAAATACAAAATGTCAAAGTAAAGCCTTCACAAACAGTGGTAAAGCTTCAGAGAGACCAGAATTCCTATTCTGGAAATCAATCAACCCTCTGAGAAGGGAGGGCTTGGACAACAGAATTCTGAAAATATCAAAAGTTTTCTCGTAATTCTTTCCTCAATATTTTGCAAAAGCTGATCTTAGATTTCAGCAGGTGAACAAATTCTTCATGTGTTTTTTTGAAAATTGCATCTTAATATTAAAGGAAGCAGAAGAAATCGTTTTTAAGAGTCGTGTAACATAATTAAATTGAAAATATTCAAAATGTCTTTGAAAGTGTTCAATGGAATAAAAGTACATTATTTTTAAGTAGGATATTATTTCATTCAGATAGAATTGATTTATTTTTTCCCCTCTATATTTCCATTTTACCACAAAAAGAAAACAATAAATTGTGGCTCTGGCAACATTGTAAGCATACCCCATCTTGGAGACCAGTGCTTGTCCTTACTAACTAGAAGTTTCAGTAATATACTAGGAACAGTTTTGCCACCTTGTACATTCCTAATTTTTTTCTAAGAATATCTTATGTGATACAGTCAGCTTTTGCCTAATCCTAGTGTTTCTTCCTAGAAAAAAAATCAGATTTATTCTCAGCTATAAGAAAAGCCCGTAGAAATAATCTTTGTAGGTATTACCAAAAGGGGTTTTCTGTTTTGATTTCTTTTTTGTTTGTTTGTTTTGTTCTTGTTCTTGTTGTTGGTTGGTTGGTTTTTTGTTCGTTTGGGGTTTTTTGGGTTTTGGGTTTTTTTATTTTGGTTTTTTTTATGTGTTTGTTTGTTTGGGGTTTTTTTGTTTGGGTCTTTTTTGAGATGGCGGGATTTTTTGGGGGGGGCAAGCTGGTCCTAGATACAGAAAGGGCCACTTTAAATCAGGCTAACACACATAACACTTTGTATGAGGCATCTTTGTGTAACTCTGGCCGAAGTCCTTCTTTTGGAGGTGTTTAAAAGCCAGGTAATTCTCTGTTTGACTTCCTTCACTTGCGCTGCTTTTTCCTAACTTTTCCTGATTGAAAAAATGGGGATTCAAGTGCAACTCAAAGCAGTGCAATATGAGGGCAAAATCATCAGGCAGAAAAGCAGTAGAAATGTCAGGATTTCCTATGACCAGAATAAGACCAATCTCATCTTTATTTTGTGCTTATTTATCCTCTGTTTCCACTGCCCTGAAAAAAAAAATGATCCTGAAAAAGTAAATGAGTAAGCTAGGGAAGTTGTCATTAGGGGATGCATTCCTAATAAAAATAGGCATCCATTTATGAGTACAAAATAAATCAGAGTTTACTCTGTTATCGGTATTTTTTTTCAGGCAATTTCCTTTCATTTACAGAAATGCACTTGTCTATACTCTGGGGCCAGGTGACTGTGAATTAAATGAGATGTTTTTGTTCTCAGTGAAATGGCAAACATCCACTTGAAAAATTCAGTTACCATCCTGAAAAACACTCTTTAGAGTGGTGACCTTTGTTAAAATGGGCAAATTTCTCACCTACCCCACAAACTTTGCACACATTGCACATGGGCTATGTGGAAATGTAACTATCTGATTAATTTCAACATTCAACTGCCAAATTCTGTGTTTTCTAGGTACAGAAAATGGGTTGAAATTTAATGTTCTTAGGCTTTTCTCAGTCCTCTAAAAATTCACCTTATAATGTAAATGCTTTTCAAGTAAAAAAAAAAAACCTATAAAGTACCATAATTTTAACAAATTAAATTTAATCAGTCAAAAGAGTAGAAGGGGAAATGTGTTAATAGAAGAGGAAATATCTTAAATATCAAATAGAATTTCAAAATAGAAGTAAGTACAACACTATATTTCTCTTGTATTTTTTCTAGGTCATGTCTTAAAACCTTTCTTAATGGCAGCTTTTGTTTGCAATATTTTGCTTTGTATCTTGTTCATTTCCAACACGTGTCTCAAGAGAGACTAGAAGAAATACTCAACGGAGATGTATGAGGAACACGTCTTCACATTTTCCGTTGTCTGCTTTGTTTTGTTTGGGTTTTCCTGTGGAGTGGGCAGATTGAGGAGAAACTATGAGGCAGCAATTACAGAAAACCCCAGGGAAAGTAAAGCTTCTGATGTGCAAGCATAGCCTTTCCCTTGAAAGACAAACCTGTCATTTTCATTTAAAGTTTATTTAGTTTTCTTTAATTCCTGATTTTTAATTTCTAGTAAATGAAATACAGTTCTGCTTTGTTGACCTTTCTCAGTGCCGTGCCATGCTTCGGTTTCTGACTCATGATACACAGATGAATGTGAACGGTTAGACGGATGGGTTTCATTACCTTATAATTAATAAAAGGTTGAATTTTCTATCTCCGGAAGAAAATAAGTCAACTGGGAAGCAGCATTTGTTGCATGGGAAGAACACAGAAATCATTTACCCAGTGCTCATGCATGCAAATGTTTTCGGTCACGTGTGAATACACACATACACACACACGTGCATTTGTTAATAAATAATAATTGGAAAAAAAAGCTTTCATGGTCTTTTAGGGTTCATTCAATTTTTTATTCCTTCTGTAAAAGTCAGAACCCACTTAAATTACAGATGATGGAGGTTAATTTACTCTTTTGCTATCTTCTTGTTGAATTTCAAAAAATGTCTCCTTCAGATGCATTTTGTGGACTAAACTTGAGTATTTGTAATTTATTCAGAAGATTTGGCTTCAAATAAAAATCAAGAATTTTTCTTCTCAAGTTTAGTTTAATTTTATAAAGTTAGTGTGTATGCAAATTAAACTAATTTCCCCAGCTCCATACTTATGTAATTCATATCCACTACCTAACTGCTGGAAGCAAGTCAACCTTTTGGATATATTGTAGTATCTGCTACCTGAGAACATAAATTTTTGAAATAGAGAAACATGTTTACTCTTCCACAGTCCCACCTGAAATAATAAGTTCCTGAAAGTAAATGTTGTAATTGCCTTTTGCATGTTGCATGAGGTAGTCTGTGTGTACTCTGCTTTTGCATATTGGTGTCTCTTACTTGTAACTCTTTTAAGATGCCGTTGCTAAATGTAACATTTCTGGAAACAAACTGATCACTACTTTGGAAAATATCATAGGTAAGAGTATGTTCACTGTTCAGAGAAGGATGTACAGCTTCCTCACAAGGGAAAGAGGAGGGGCTGGCACTGATCTCTTCTCTGTGGTGACCTGTGACAGGACTCAAGGGAATGGCCTGAAGCTGTGTCAGGGCAGGTTTAGGTTGGATATCAGGAAAAGGTTCTTCACCCAGAGGGTGGCTGGGCACTGAACCGGCTGCCCAGGGAAGTGGTCACAGCACCAGCCTGACAGAGATCAAGGAGCATTTGGACAACACTCTCATGGCACAGGGTGTGATATTTGGAGCTGTTCTGTGCAGGACCAAAAGTTGGACTTTGGTGATCCTTGTGAGTCCCTTCCAACTCAGAATAGTCTATTATTCTATGATAAAAAGAAAGAAGTGTGTCATCCTTTTCTCTGCACTGAAATATCAACAAAGCAGAAAAAAAAATTAAATTTGATTTTTCTCTGTAAATATCAAAATATGAAAATAATTCCATAATCCCTGCATCATATCTCTGCTCATTATGTGTCTTTCCATGTTTCTTATTTTTAGTCTAACTCCCATATTTCACTTGCTGTTGTATGAATCCATCTTAATGTTTTCTGTAGTTCATTCGGTTATTTCTTGAGAGGAAATGATCCATCTATTATTTGTTCTCCAAATACTTGTGTTTAACTTTTGTGTCTGAAACATCACTCTACTTTTCCCTACCTTTTCCCTTACTTGCTGACTTTCCTTTTTTTTTTTTTTCTTCCCTGTGACTATGCTTCCTTTTAAGTAGCACTAGATTTTCACAAGCACAGGAAGACTTTCACACTTTTGCATTGATTCCTGACACTTTTTGTTCTAATGGCAAAATTTTTACATTTGTTTCTATATTATCCTCCCCCACTCTGCTGAGCTCAGGACACTTTGTTTCCTAGACAGTTAATCAGTGATTTGCAGGGAGACAAAGGTACTAAAGAGTTCTGTGCTGAACACAAAAACCATTTTCTTCTTTTGGCTTTTCTTCCCCCACCTCATGCTTCAGCAGTTTCTAGTGATAGGCTGAATGTCCTCCTGGTACTTGCAGCATGCCCAGCTTTGCCTTTTTTACCCTTCTGTCCCTTTGTGACATCTGTGCCAACAGAAAACCTTTTCCCTGTTGCTTGAACTTTGTATCTCCTCTAGATTTGCTCATACTTTCATCTTGTATTTAAATCTTTTGAAATAGACATTTTCTGAAGGGTTGGAAAGGTTTAGCATAATATATTCTATTTCACAGAACAGTAGAGAAATGTAAATCTCCCTTTTCCTAAGGCTAACATATTATGTGGGTTTAGTATCTACTTTTATAGCTTAACTGTCATTCGGAGTAAAACCAAGAGTACTGCAAAGAGTCATTTCCAAAGATATGTCTTATATCCCCAGCTTCTAAAAAAGAAGCAAGAGATAGCCCTTCTTCTCTGCCCATAGACCTGGAAACACCATTGTTGTCTATGCAATAGGATTAGATTAAAAATTATTTGGACAAGGTGTGATTGATTGTACCACCTGAATGAACTGATATATTGCACAATAATTCTAGATAGAAAGTCAGTGATATTTCAAAATAACATCAGGACGTGCACTGTATATCACAGGGTCCTAAAGTTCATTAACTTAATAATGTTACAGAAATACGGTAACAACCATTAACAGCGTTGTTGATTGTGTGGATTGCAGCTTAGAGACCCCTGCTGTTTCCCATTCAAATAAATCAGAAAACTGCTGGAAAATTTCTTGCTATCTGCTGAGTATGACTGTGCACAAGAGGTTGGATTACCACTGCCTTCTTCTTTCTTCATGGTGTTTGAGAAAGCATGTTTTTATTTCAGTTGCTTTCATAACACAATAAAAAAAATATTAAGATCTCCATCTAGAAAAAGGCAGTTCATCTTGTTGAGAAGAAAAAGATTTTTTGGGTTTTTTAAGATTGCCTTTGAAGCCCAACACTGCTTATGCAAAATTGCTTTGGTTTTTGTCCAGTATGCCATGTATTCGAGTCTTCAATAACTAGAGAAACATTAATTTGCATTCACATACCATGAAGAACGTGACTTTTGTATGTGTCATTTGTTTCTGTCAACCCCTCCTGGGGTAGAGATCTCAAAGATAACACATGTAAAATTTCCCATCAAGTATCAGGGCATGCTCAGTGAGGGTAATAGCTCAGATATCCTGAGGCATTCAGCTCTACCTGACGCTGAAGAACCCTTACCACTCACTGTATGTGTTTTATTCTGCGTGGATTCTCTGGTGTATAACAGTAGGTGAGTTTGTAAAATCAGTTACAGAGAAAAAATCCAGAAAGCACCACTGCCAAGCGTTTTCCTGATGCACCATCAGTTTAGAGACTGTGGACCGCAACTGGAATTGAGACCCCTCCCGGGAGATGCAGTACACGACCAGCATGAGCAGCAGTTCACGTGGGGCAGCACAGGCAAACAAAAGTTGTGCTAGGCTGTCCTAAATAAAACCTTTGTACCTTGATTAAGCTCTGAAATCCTACAGCACGTTTTCAAAGCAAAAGTCAATGTATTTTTGTTTTTATTTTGCAAAAAAAGAAGGTTGAAAAATGACAGAAGTTAGGATAACACGGAAACCAGTCACCAGCTGTGTTTGCCAGGTAACCTGGGGAGTGTTCAGCCTGCCCATCTCCTTCCCAGTGGCTGTGAGTTCAGCATGCAGCTTCTGTGGCAAGCCTGTGACCCCCTGCTAAAATAGCTATTTTTTCCTAACAGAGTAATGTGATTAGGTGACCAGGCCCAGACACTGAGAGCAACTGCAGTGTGATGGGTTCTGCAGGAAAGCATGAACAAACAAGGACTTTGTGTTACATCCGTTATAATAACTACATAATGTCCTAATCACAACAGAAAGTATAAGCACTATACAGGATAAGAATTTATGGTAATTTGATTTTTCTTCCCCTGAAGGGATTAAAGTAATAGGATCTGAGAAAAACTTACATTAGAGGGGATATCTAGGTATCTCCGGGTTCACCTTTGCACTGAAGCTGAGGCTGACCTCAAAGTTTTGGATAATTTTGTGTTATTTTAGAGTTAAAATTAGCTTGATGAAAGAGGTGACAACAACAGTGAGGCTGGTAGGAATGGAAATCTTTCTTATGAAAGAACACCAGAAGAAAATAACAGTAGGGTAGCAGGTATAAAAGCACTCTGCAGTGGTGCTGAAAGAGCAGCAGCTGTCAGATTTGTGTGCAATTCATTACTGACCTCTTTCTCAGATCTATCTTCTCAACAACACAGATAGTTGAGGCTTTTGTTGCTTCTTTTTCCTTTCACAGGTACAGACTTTGTTGTTGCCTGGATTCAGTTTTCTGACATACAAACAGTAAAATGCATTGTTGAGAGTGGTGTCTCACAAATGTAACTCATCTTCCTCAACTCTGTGACTTTTTGTTACGGAAGACTGGTGGTGAAACCCAATAATCACCATTCAGAAAAAAACCTCTGAATTCCATTCAGAACACAGAGTGATTAACACAGTTCAGTTACCATATCTCTTGAGCCAGGCCTTGCGTTGAGGAATCAAATTGCTCAGCAGCCTCCTCTCCTTTACCTGACCTGGCCCCGAGTCTATTTGTGCCTTCCCAATAGCTAAGGCACTATTACTGATACAAAGTCCTTTACTTATGATTGCTTTCCAGGAGTAACTCAAATTCAATAATAAAACAATTTTTATATATATAATTTTATGAAGAAGATTAAAAACATGCATTTTCTTCACTGAATGAGCAGAGCTCAGAATATTTTTTAGGAAAAACATTCTCATTGGAATCCAAAGATTTAGATTGGAATATGATGGGGTCTATACATTTTTAACAACCTTATTTTTAAATACTTTAAAAGAGGAGAGGTGCCTTTAATGCTTCCAGGCAAAGAATATGGAAAATTCTACCCTGTAAAGAGGCACATAGTCTCTCTGTTTTTTCTGTCAAATAGTTTCATTGGTGGGAATGTTAGAATGTACCTGGATAGGATTAGGACTTGTGAGTTTGTCTGACTTTTTTTATTCTTGGTTAATACTTCTTGAAAACAGAATATAAATCAATGATACTCAATGATACGTGTGTAGCTCTTCATATTGGCACAACATAGACAGTCATTGCCAAGATATCACTTTGGAATCTCAGAAATACCCTTTATCTTGGACCAAATGTGCTTTAAAACATTTTCAGTCAATAGCTTTGTGACACCTTAAGATCTATGACTTGCAGTTCTCATCCTATTCTTCTGAAGTTTTAACTTTTACTTAAAATTCCATTGAAATTATCCAAGTCAGAAGAAAACAGCTGTGTTCTGTTCTTCACTCTCCTTACTTACTTCATTTTCGTATAGATTTTCACCTGCTGTTTCACTCTGAGAAGTAGCTGCGTCAAAATAATTGTGTTGCTTAGAAGATTTTCTTACCCATATTCCAATACTGCTTTATTTCGGTGACAAAAAAAAAAGTCCTTAATCTTCTGAAGAGATTCCCTCATGCTGAGAAATTTATCTAGCTTTTATTTCTAGGTCTATTTATCATCAGCAAAATTGGTAGTGTGGAATCAGAGAGGCATATCAAGCTCCTCTGCGACGCTATCCCCTTCTCTTCCATCCCGTTGTCCAGACATCACGAGTTCCTGGCTATAGAGAGAGGGAAGAGGGTCAGTGCCTAGGAGCCCAGAGACCCTGGCAGCAGCCCTGGTGAGTTGGGGACAAGAAGTAATATTCACTGTTCATTTGGAGGCTACCCCATGCACACATGAGCTCAGTTACTAGCTGTCATCTGCGTATATATGTGTATAGGTAGGGGTCTTGTTATTTTTGCCAAAAAGAGTCAATATTTGTCATGTATGATCAATTAATATTTAGTTCACTCTCACCTTAAATACTATTGGAATGCTAATATATACTGTCAAACTGTTTGACAGAGACATACTATTTTTCTAGGGATTTCCTCTGTTTTAAGAAATGTAAACTGTATTTTTTCTTTTAAAAACCATTTTTAGTCCTCTCTACCCAACGTTCTTTTTCACCCCAAACTCTAGGTCTGACCCATCATGATGTCAACATCTTGTTAAACTTAGAGTTGCTTATGTCTTTTATATTCTGTTGCCCTCAGGAGGAATTCCCCTCAAACTGCCACGAAGCTGCAGTATGATCAACCTTTAAATTTGTGTTTTCTTCTCCATGGTGTTCACGCAAAATTTGACGACAGGCTTCTGGTACAAGGGTAGTCAGGCTGACCAACATTACTTGCCTGGTTTCCTTGTGCTCTCCCATCTGTTCTACATCCACATGCTACCTTTTTCTTTTACTTAATCCGCAAGATTCTTGTGTCAGAGGGCATCTTTATTCTTTCCATGTAACACCTGTCCTGGTGATTTCATTGTCTCTGACAAAGGAGCTTGGGTATTGCAACAAGGTTGATATTTCTGTAATAAGTGACTATTGGGAAGCTTAAAATGCATATGTTACAATGTATAGATATAAAAATGTATTAATAAAAGATAATAATTAAAATTTTAAATTTTTTAATTAAAATTTTTAAATTTATTTTTTTAAAATAAAATGTTCTAGAAATTTCCAGCTAGCACCCTCTTTGGTATTCATTTGTTTTGGTGATTTATCCATTGTTTTTACTAGGACATATCTTCAAATGGAGCTATTATTGTGGGATGACAAATATTGCATCCATTATAACAGAGTGGCAAAACTGGCTTCAGACTCCACAGTCACAGAGTAAAATAATACCAAAAAAAATCTATTTTTTAAAAAGCTGTTTTATCTTTGGTACAGTCCTTTGACTGTAGTTAGACGTTATGTAGGATGCTTTTTCAAGGCTTCTTAATTTCCAGCCACAAACTATCCCCAATAATGCTGGGGAATTTAAAGGGCAACAAAAGGAAACCCAGGTCCGGGTTTCTTTTAACCTGGTCTGACACACACCTGCTCTGTAGCCTCCCAAGAACAGTTACCAGCACTTTGTAAAAGAGTTACACAAAACCCAAGGGTCTGGACTGCTGTTCACTGATGGATTTTTCAGTGGAAAGTAATAAGGCTTGCATGGAAGCAGATTCTTTGTATGGAACATGACTTCTTTAATCTCTTCCTTCGTCATATTTTGGGTGTTTAAGATGGAGAGTTTTGGCATTACGATACTTTTAGTATGTGGAGTCCTTTACAAGACACAGTTGGGAGAGATGAGATTTGGTTACTCGTTTCTATAAGCTTTTCTTATTCTAAAAATCTGAAGTGTACTGTGGCTGTAGTCACAAAATTAACCTACAGACTACTGACATACCCTCATCTCCCCAAGTTCCTGATGAAGACCCAGTACTAGAAAGAGGGTTGGCCACTGCCATGAACTGGGAAAGCAAAGATAGAGAGTGCTCACATCTTTAGGCACAAAACTATCTCAATTTTTCGCGTATACTTTGCAGAATTGTGTTTCATATTATACTCTGAAAACTATTGTAAGCTAAGATAGTGTAAAGAGATTGAATTAAAGAATTTTACTTAGGTTTTCTGAAATTGCTGAAGGACTGCACTACTGCTGAAAACAGCTGTAGCTGCAAGTATTTGTTCAATATGAGTACCAATCCTGAACAGGGATGAATGAGACTGCTGTTATTGAACTAAGTCACTAGACCAAGAACTTCCTTCTCTACAGACATTTTGAAGTTCTGTAAGCTTTATTTAATGGTTCATGTTTACTCTGAGGATGGTGATGCACTGGAACAGGGTGCCCAGAGAGCTGTGGATGCCCAATCCCAGGCAATGTTCAAAGCCAGGCTTTGAGCAATTTGGTCTAATGGGAAGTGCCCCTGCCCATTGCAGGGGGATTAGGACTAGATGATTTTTAAAGTCTTTTCTAGCCCAAGCCATTCTATGATTCCACGATTCTGTGTCTCAAGGCTCTGACTTCATCACAGAGATCCAAAGACCCACAGACTTCCACAGCTTTTAGTTCTACCTGCACTTAGTTTAGCAGAGGTAAACAAAATTGTACCAGAAGAGTCTGCGAGTCCTTAAGGAGGCTGCAGTCCAAGGTGAATTGTAAAGAGGCTTATAGCAAGATTTTTCAAGTTTACTTGCCCAATTCAGTCTTCTTTCTCAAGAGGATTAAATAGCTGGGAATACTAGGAAGCCTGATTAGAGCAGAAGGTCCAGCTCTTCCTCTCAAAATGAATACAAATAAACCACCATAGAAATTATTTTCATCCAGTACCACTATCAGTGAGAAAAAGGCAATAATAAAACCTTTTCTTATGCAAACTTCTTTTGAGGTTTCATACAGTATTTTATTTTGTGAGAGACATTTGATTTTATCACCATTTGCTCACTTCTGCTCACATTGAGCTTTTGAATTCCCATTAATTTTCCAGCTTTTAGGTAATTGGGTAAAAATAATTCTCCTTTTTTTCAAAAGGGGGCATGACCAGCAGCTGACTATTATCTTTCCTTGAATTTACTTGAATTGAAAAATAAAAGATAATTTTTTTCCATTAGCTTTTAGCAGAGTCAAGATCTCAAGGCTCAAGATCAAAGCATGCAAAAGCTTTACAAACTTTAAAAATCAAACAGGGTTTCAACATCAGAACTTGCAAATTTATTATCATTATTTAAAAAAAAAATTGGTAGAATGGTCCCAAAGTCATATCTAGGAGTTTTCAAATTTTAACCATAAACTCTGCTGCTACAAGGAGAAAACTCTTCCTAGTATTATCTCTTCAATGACACCACTAGCACGTTCACACAGGGTGTTTATAAGATTTACTCAATTTCTCTGTAGCAAAACAAAGCCCTATCACTTGATATTCAGAGTTTTGCAAGTAGAAAATTTCAAACTATGTTATCTTCAATACCTTTAAGTGTTCACAAAACTCTGTTGTAGACTAAGCCTACATTTAAGCATACCCGGCTCTGAATTTCTGCCTCCAAAATATGATTTCACACCTAGTAAAAATTCAGTTTGAATCCAAGCTGAGCAGTAGGCACAGAATAGAGGTGCTGATGTTATAATGTAGTTTTATGAAAGCACCAAATCACAAACAGTGAAAGAGGCAAATAGAGTCCTAGAAATTATTCAAAAAGGAATACAGAAGGGAAAGCAGTATTATGCCAGTGCATAAATTAATTATAAAACTACATTTTGAATGCTTTCATTTCTGTTATATTATTTTTGAGATGTGAGAATAGGAATTGAGGAAAGTGCAGAGAAAGGTGTCAGACATGATCAAAGTTATAGAATAGTATTTATTGAAGGAATAACTAATAGACCTGTACTCTTCAGCCTGGGAAAGAGATGGGTAGGAAGGAATAAAACAAAAATCTATAAAAATTATTAGTTGAATGAAAAAGCATGAGGTGTTATTTTTTCCTCTCTTTTCCAATAGATGGCCTAGAGGGCAGGAAGGGAAGTCAGCTGACAAAAATGAAAAGAGACAGTGCTTCAGAGAGGTCCTCAGGATGTTTTATATGTTCAGATTTTATGTAGTCTCAAAAGGGCCTGAGCAAATTAAGAAAACTCTTAAGGACTATTTGAAAGCAATACTTGTAACTCAGAAAACCATCAGTCATATTTTCTACCTGTGGAGGTACACAAAGATCATCTGCTGTATTGAAGTCTGAGATTATGTTATGGTCACAGCTAAATTTTGCTCTCAGCAGGGTTACTTAAGCATATTATTTACACTGTGTGTATAAATATGTACAAGCAAAAAATGAGCCCTAAGTGTAAATGCATTTTGTCACTTTTTCAAGTGTACCTTAGAATGTTACCCCATTTAGTAGATTTTTATCAACAAAACAAAACAAAACAAAACAAAACAAAACAAAACCAAACCAAAAAACTCCGAACCCAACAGAAACACATTTTTGTGTTACACTTTACCATATCCCTTTCAATATTGAAATCAATTAATCATTTGTGTTAAATAGCATATTTCTAGGAGCAGTGGTTTTATTTGATGTAGATATTTTAGACTCTGAAACAGTCAAATTCTCTTTCTCTGAAAAGAAGAACATAGATAATATGAGGCAGTAATAGAAAAACAGTTTACAGGTTTTAACAGCTTATCTGTCAAGTTGTCTATCACTAAACTACTTAAAGATCCTTATGGGATTGTGGACTTGCATTTGACATTTCTGTCTAGAAACACCAGTCACACACACACACACACACAGAGAGACCTGCTCCCCCAAGATCACTGCAAGACCTACAGCACTTACCAATATAACCAGATATAACTCTCCTCAGCTGTAATTTCATTTAAAATGCACTCATTCTGTATGTGTTCTTTGGATTTTCCCTTTAACTTTGGGCCAGATGGTGCCAGTGGGAGCTCGTAATGTGAATCTGTTCTCACAAATAAGGAACTTTTGACGAAATTGGCCTTCGGTGAACTGCTGTTATATTAATGGCTACTGAAGCTTTCTTTTACAGAGGCTTTCGTTTGCTGGTGTTGAACGGGGTGAGAACACAGATTTCTTTTTTCCAGGTCTGGACATAAAGATAGTACTGATTATCACCAGCTTCTACATAGAACAACACAGCAGTGCAAGGCTTATTGTGTATGACACAGACCACCATGAATATTGACAGCATTTCACTTAACTTGTCTCCATTTAAGCTGGGATTTTTTATCCTTTGGAAGCACAGCATGTAAAATACATAGTACAAAAGCATGTAAATTCTGCAGATAAGTTATAGTCAATTTTTTGTATGCTTTCTTCTATTCTAGCTTCTGTTCTGACTTGCTTAGTAAGAAGCTAGTATTTCAAAATGGAGAAATGAACTATTGATTTCAATAGGTGCATTAGTTACTGCTTCAGACAAATATCATAATTAAAGCTACGCTTTAACATCCTTGCACAGCGAACAAAAGGAGCTTCCAATACTCAGTGGTACATAGTGGGGAAACAAGAACCATGGCAATTATCTGTAAAGAAGATTTCTCAGTGATCAAACACAACAAACTTAATAAATTTCATTTCATCTTGAGTCAAGGATACTCTACCCAGTAGAACTGAAAACGAGATTTTAGCTCTGTGAAACAGCTGATATTCAGATGTTTTACTTTCTCTAGCAAAGAAAATCTAAGTTTCAAAACATTCCAGAGAACAAACATTTTCAGGAAAGGTCAGTTAAGCAATGAAAGTATTTTTCATTCTGAAACGCTTCAGATGTATTTTGTATCCACCTAAGCCAGTATCATGGCTTACAGGAAAAGCAACACAGCTCTCTCATACTTTAAAAATTTGACCTAGCTGCCAGGGATGGCAGCTAGGAGCATTCCTCTGTGGATAAACTCGCCAGGCTATATCATAAGAAATATAGTCAAGCCAAGCTGAAGCAGTGTGACGTACCCATACTGTACTACTTCAGTGAGGCTCTAAGGCTGCTGAGTAGAAAGCAAAATGAACTCAAATCATCCAGACTGAAATCTGTTGAGGTGGATAGACATAATCAGGGAAAATAAGTTTCACAACAGAAAACTATTTGACAATACACTTTGCCACAGACTTCTTGATTGGAAAAACCTGTGTTTTGTTTAAAAAATGTCTTTACTCAAGATCATATTTTAAATATTGATGAGTATGAGCCAGAGCCACTCACCAATTTTGAAATCTTTACTTACGTTCAGTAACTTGCAAATTACATGCAGTCCTTTTGATCTCACTTGGTTTTGGTATAAAGTTCCACTTCTCACAAGAATGAGCATTGACAAACTGGATCCCAAATTATTCTGCAATATTGAACATAATACTTAGATATATTGAGACATCCTTTGCAAGGACATAAACATTATTTATATATTTTACTTAGTTTTGAATGTTTTCAGCTGCATCTGTTGGCAAAAAAACATTTTCCTTGGAGAACTGCCATTTTTTTTCCTGTACGTGTTGCTTTTGTTTCTTTATTCTTTAAGACAGTGTTTGTAGAAAGTAATCTGCAGTTACTTCCAAAATTTCCTCTTTCCTAAATTTCAGGTTCTTCAGAAGCCTCTCACTTCTTTTATTTTCAATATTTCATAACTGCAGGGTTTTGAGGAAACTGAATAGCAAACACAATAAAGGGAGAGCTATATTTATCTATTCCTTTTGGTGTTCCACATGCAGGTGTTAACAATGACTTTTATTAAAACTTTTATTGATTCCTGTGTTCAAAATCACTTACATTTCCCAAAAGTTTCCAAATGAAACTCAATGTGTCTCCTACACAATGAGCCAAATCCTTTTGAAGCTGTAGTGTTGGAAACTGCATTTGTGGTATGGTTTCACATATGCATAGCCCAGAGTTCTACTTAATCTTTTAAAGAAACCTGACTGGATTTTAATTCATGTTCCTAGAGAGTTAGGGTAATATTATCCTGTTGTTTATTATCCTTATTGAACACACATTGCTAACTTTTGGAAAAGGAGGGGATGGTTTAGTTGTCTAACTAACAATTTCTCCACAAGGTGTTCATATTTATATAAGGGCTCAAATTTACTGAGTCCCAGACCCTGTTGCTGGGCAATAACACAGAGTAGATCACAAAACCTACCTGTATCAAGGCTGATATTCTTTGTGTATTAAAGTCTGTTGCTGTAGGAAATTGTCTTCTTTCAATCAAAGCTACAAAGGAATCTGGACGTGGACACTGTATTTAGATACGAGGCACCACGTCACAAAATGCTTTAATGTGGAATGCATAACACTTGTTTCCTCTCTCAAATTCCCACAGAAATCCATAGACTTTCTCATGTAGTCTTCTAAGTCTTTCTTCAGTTAAGCATATCTTTTGTATTCTACTTGAGAAACAGCAGTAGTATAAACATTAGTGTGGCTTTCCAAGTTAATATGCATGCATTTATTTCAGACAGACCAGATTTCTTTCCCACACCTATGTCTCTTCTCAACTGAAAACAAAAGGAGGAGTAGGTTGTTTGTGATGGCATGTTTCTATACACTATAGCATATTTCTACTTCACAACACAACACCGTGCTAGCAGCACTGGAAAAACTTCTGCATTATGTCAGTTTATTAAGGTAATCGTAATTTTCACCGTGACTAGATGGCCAGCATGTTGTTTTCTAACACCTCCTGTTTCATGCCTGTGTGTGCACCTGCATATCCACAAGGAATCATTCCCTTTTACAGCATGTCCGCTGTAGGAAAGCTGTTAGAAAGAAGTGACTGACTGAATCGACTTCCTGCATTTTTAAGCATTCTTTTATTCCTAGTTGTTCTTCGCTTTATTCCTGCTCCAAGCTGCTTGAGGTTTTTTTTTGCATTGATACCATTTTCAATAAATAGTTTGGCAAAAATCAGATAGTATATTCTCATACCAGAATAAGATTTGTGGTAACTTGACCCTAGATGGACATAGGTGCCCACCAAAGCTGCTCTAACCCTCCCCTCTTCAGCAGAGCAGAGGAGAAAAAATGTAGTGAAAGACTTAAGAGAAGGTCAGGTAGATATTACTCACCAATTATCATCATGGGCAGAACAGACTGGATTAACGTGTTAATTAATTTATTTATTACCAATCAAAACAGAATAGAATAATAAGAAGTAACCTCAAATCTTAAAACATTTTTCTCCATCCCCTCTCTTCTTCCTAGGTGTAATTTTAGTCACAATTTCTCTCTCTCCACCTCCCCAGCAGCACAGGTGATAGGAAAAATAATTGCTAAAGATCAGTATTTTAAAAGAGTACACCCTTAATAATTTGCATCCTTGATACTGGCCAAGTAGGTCCCTAGATTGCTAACTTTCACTTTTAAAAAGTCTTGCAGAACACTTAGAATTCTAAGAGACTGGAGGAAGGGTAATATATCAATAACTAAAGAAAGGTAAATGGGATGACCTGGATAATTAGTGCCTTGTCAGTATGACATTGATCTAGGCAAAATAATGGAATTACATGGGTGGGATACAATTAATAAAGAATTGCATGCATAAGTAATACCAATGAACAATTAATATGGAATTTGTGCCTTTTAAGCAATTTTGATACTACTTTTGTTGTTTTTTATTTACTTGGTTTTTTAAAGACAGCAGTACTGTTAGAATTTTCTGTAATTTTCTCCTTGACCTCATTATCTTAGAGTTTCATCAGCAACGTGGAATAAAATACTATCCTTATTCTAGCTTTCAGAAAAAAAAGTGTATTGGAGAATAAGTAAAGAGTACCTTGTATATAATTGTCTTTTTAAATTCCAAATAGGCTGTGTTTCTGTGTGAGCAAGTGTAAAGCCATCTAAGGGGAAATGATATGTAGATGTCCCAGGTTAATGACATGTAGACATTACTGTAGATACATGTAGGTATTGCTTAAAATATTTTCGTTTGTAATATTTTAGTAAAAAATCCCGTGGGACTGTGGTAAATAAACTACTCGCCTTGAGCTCATAATGGATGTCACAGAGGACTGACAGTTTGAGACTGCAGAAACAGTGGGTCTTTGAGTAATAATTGTATTCTGTATTTTGCCTTTGGTATCTGTTTCTACATAAACTATGTATTTCTAGAATATTAAAGAATTCCTTGACGTTCCAATTGTAAAAAAAAATGATGTGGAAAAAAAATTAAATTGTTTCTGAGAGAAGAAAATAAATAGTGGATTGGACAGTATAGCTTATAATAGAAGAGTCCTTGGGCTGAAACTGAAAGCTGAGAGGAAATGGCTTGTTCATAATCTAGAATATCTATATGGGAAAGAGGAGCTTCAGAATAGAGTCTTTTCAATAAAGCAGACAAGGAGAAAATAGCATTCACCAGCTAAAAGCTGAAGCTAGGGAACATCAGCTCCAAATGAAAAGTACACTTTCAACAGTAGGTCTAAATGGCACTTTCTCATAGCAGTAGCAAATTTTCTATCAGTGGAAAACAGAAATGGAGATTGGCAGCTTTACTAAAAGCTTCTTCTGGTTCAAAGAGGCATTAATTCAGCAGAGTACCATTATGTAGGAGAGGAGGCCAAAAAAGATGGTCATAGTGATCTCATTTAGCTTTATTATCCACGTATCTGTTAAGCGCATACAACTTTAATGCTGCTGTACAATGTAAGAACGCCATCTCTTCACATGCACATTTCTCTGGCTTTGACTAAAGGAAAAGAAATCCAAACCCTGGCACCTACTCTGTTCACGGGTATCTGAAGGCTGGAAGCTTCATGTGCCCTCCTCTCAAACAGTATTTTTCTCCCTGAATGCTTTCCCTTTCCTATCCGAGGCCATTCAATTTGCCTTAAATTAGACTGATGTTCCACACAGTACATTGAGAACCACAAAATTTATAGGAATGTATGTTTTCCTCTATGTCACCATATCATCCTTTGTAAGTTAACTTTCTTAATGCTCCTGTTCTGACTTCATGTACAGTCATTACATGTACTGTGAAGAATGGCAAAGTGTGTAAGAGTCTCCTGTCCCACTGGTAAAACTGTGTGAGAGGAAAGGATGTAAAAATACAATGTCAAAAGATCAACTGAAACAATTTTCTACATTATATTCAAGTATGTTTTCATCAGCTGAAAACTCATTTTGGACCCAAAGTTGTTATCTTTTTAAATTAATAAAAAAGTCTTTCTGATTGCTCCTAGTAAATTCAGAGGGGAATGATTTACTAAACTGACATAAAATAGTCACTAGATTTAATGATAATAACAGAAGTCTTATGACCCTCAGTTCATGTGATTTCCATATGCTGAGATTTACAACTCTAGTACTCCAATGTACTAGTGCATTCTATTCTTAAGTAGAGATAATATTGGCCACCTGAACTTCCTTTAAATTTATCTTGCTGAGCAGGTAAACCTACCACTTCATTGTCTAGCTTTTAAGTTAACAAAAATAGATGTTATTTCCAGTCCTACAAATATATTTGGAGTGAATCAACTGATGAGTTGTTACTTCATTTTATTGGGAGATTGGACAAGTATTTTAGAACAGTTCCTATCACTCTGGTTAAATATATTGTATTTAAAAATAGGCATATATTCATTTTCTCGGACTTGCATAAACAATGTTTAAGAGTGATGTATTTTTGAATAATGAATTTTCTTTAAATATGAATGGAAAAACTGATTGTGATTTCTTCTAACAAAAACAAGTGCTGCTATTTTAATTACTCAACCACAACATCTAGTCTAAATAGAAGCTAATATTTTTAGCATGCATAGGATAATGGTAAATATTATGAGTTAATGATCCTGCAGAAACCTTATATAGCTTCATACTAATTAGTAGAAGCTAATAAAGAGAAGAAAACAAAAAAAAAAGTTAGGAGTCATGTTTGCTCTGTCTTAGGGACTTATGAACCCATAAAGTGATATCACCAGGTGCCTCCAGAACTATTTCATAAACACCTATGAAAAATTTAGGAATTAGAATTAGCATCACTTATATGTATTATCTGTATAGACAAGAGACATCTTTTATGATGCTTACCTATCCAAGATTGTAATTAATTACAATTAAAATAAGCAGCATAAAGACACAGACATTTCTCTACCAGCTCTGGTACTGATCTTTTCACATAGCAGGGCTGGAGTCCAAATTCCTCAGCTTTCAGAAAGGTCAAAAATGCATAAAATACTATCCAGAGTACTGTGTCCAGAATACTCATCCATATGTGATGATTTTGTGAATACAAACCCCAGTCAAATGCTAAAATGGATGGTAAAACAAGTCAAGCTTCTCTCCCACTGTAGTACAAGAGTGTCGGAAAGTACTGGTTGTCCTAAGAAATTTTGTCTCTTTCATGGCGTGTGCACGTAAGCACGAACGTTTGAAACCGTAATTTTTAACATTTGGATGCAGATATGCTTTGCATATCCTTCAGAATGGAATACCTTCTTGGGTAGAAAACTGATATGTATACCTAACTAACTGGGGGGGCCTTCAGAAATTGTGGAATGTAACCCAGTGAAGGATATTGTACAGGTTAAATGGTACAATTTCTTATGGAAATACTGATTTTTATTTTGATATTAATTAATGGCCTTTGGGAAGATAAGAGGTGTTTAGGCTGTATTATTTTAAAACCTATAGTGGGTTTCTTATTTTGTGCAGTCAAATACTCATGTAACCTGAAACTCTCTCATTTCTGAATCTTCAGATGGATTAGATCTCTAACTGGACAAACCCAAACTTAATTTGCTATTGAGAGCAAACATATAATTTTAAGAAACCAATAAATATTTCCTCTGTTTCAAGTTTATGGTGCAATGGCTTTCTAGTATATCATTGTGTATTGCACATCTGCAGTACAAAATGGGAAATTAAATGTAAATGTCATTTATAGTATGTAAAAGCTTTGAATAGCAGATATTCACTGGTTAACCAAAATAAGGAGAAATTAAAGACTGCAAATTAAATATGATGGAGGAACTGTAGTAGTAGTTTTTCCAAGGGAAGGAGGAGGAGGTGTTACTTAGAATATAATTACGTAATTCAAAACAAATTTCTATAAAAAAACATCCAGTCAAAGTCTGGAAGTGAAATGTAGCCCCTTTATACCAACGTAGCCCCTTTACATTAATGTAGTCAAACACTACCAAATGCAATTTATCACAAATGTTTGTTTCGATACCTCAAAATCCAAGCTTGCCCAAGCTTGCTACAACCAGATTAACCAAGTAGTATATGCGGATGCAGTATGGGAAAGAACAACTGCTTTGGGAACAGCTTTTATGCTATCAGGATTTGTACTTCCATCTGTTGGGAACGGATTCAAAACCATTTGGCGCTGTAAACATGTAGCTGATAATAGCCCATGCTGGAATCTGAATTTAGAAGAAATACTAAAATTGTTGATTATTGGGTGATGAAATTAAGGTTTACAGTAGAAGGAGAAAGTTGATAGTGTTTTCTGGTCTTCCCAACAAACACAGAAGCAGACATTTCATTTTAACAGTTTGGTTACAGAAATTGTACAGAGCTCTCAGTCCTGTTTTACCAGGCATTCCTCTGCTCTTCCTTTGCCTGGCAATATGACCTGGCTTTCATGAACACAGTCTGTGAATGAAATATCAAGTTTGGGTAACCAGGAAATGCTGTCCGTCAACTTTACTGATTGTCTGCTAGAATCATCTCAGGGAAGCTGGGACTAGAAAAGGACTCTGCCAAGGTTTATTTAATAAAGCTCCTGCCTCATTAGCTGCTTATTCTGAGCAATGACAAATCATTGAGAGAGCTGATCAACAAGCTAGTTCTTGAGTACCCCTTGAGAATTATTTGATTAATGAGGTTCTGCTTCATGGTGTAGGTGGCTTCTGTAAGTCCTAGAGGAGCTGTGTATACTTCTTTACCTGGAGAGCTATTTTTGCAAATTTAATAGCAAATTTTGGGGATTGCAGCCTCAGACACACTACCAATGTGCAAGTATTTTAGAAGCCAGTTGTGCAAATAATTCTCTCTCTTCAGACTTGAAAAATAAAACCAGTCTCTCATTTTTATTCTCTTCTTTTAGTAACTGCCTTCAAAGATTTCTGAACTATTACAAAAATCAAGCCCAAGAAGGCTTCGATTGCTGTTTAATCATTGAGAACATGCTTGAGAGCCCCCAGGGATTTTCTCGTTTCTTGTTCATGAGTTTAAAAACTGTGGTGCTTTGGCAGGGAAGATAATCAGTCTCCATCGCTTTTTCTTTGGTGTGAATTACAGTATTACAAGGTATACTGTATATGTACAAGGCATAGCAGCAGCGTAGCTGTGAAGAGATGAATGAGCTGCAGGACTTCAGATAAGGACAAATAGCATACCACAGTGTGAGGGCAAACTGTGGTAAAAGCACATGTGCTTATGCTAACCCACACTTGATGAATTCAGATTACCCTCCGCAGCCCTGAGCGGTGTCATGTTCGGTATCACATCAGTCACCTTGGCTCCTGACAGCTGTGGTGCAGTTCAGGGCTTAGCAAGCAGAACCAGCACAGCAAGCATGCCTCGCATTGCGCAAGAGTAAGTTTTCTGAGTTTTCCAGGAGAGATCTGTCTTGTTCAGTGAAGTGCAGATACATCAGAAAAGGGACCTATGAAGGCAGTGTGGCACTCAAAAGTAGTCCATTGCACTCCTGAAAAAGTGAACCAAAGAGGGTTCTTGCAGTCTTGCAGGGCAGAAGTTCAGTTTCTGTTGTTGGAAGCTTTGCTTCCAAAACAAGAGTATGATAGTCAGTAGTAGAAAAGGATGACATTCTTTATTATTGCTTAATATACAGACATCAGATGTAAAATGCAGAAAAGAGTTTATTTAATTAATTTTGCTCATCAAAAGTGAATTCAGTATTTCAATTCATTATCCAGATGCAAATCTGTGACACTTGATAAAATACTCTTTATAATGTAAATAATTAATATTAAATTTATATTACTTCTTTACAGAATTTTTTCTGTGAGCCTAAAATGGCCTATTTGGGATTACTAATATTACCAGCACAAAACAGCTAGGGGAAAAATTATTAATTCTACTCAATGTTTATGCATGCAATTTGTACACTTGTAGTGGGGATGTGATTACTTTGATTTAGACAATGATTTGGATTTTATCTTAAAGTTCTGTTTCCCCAGATGCTACGGAAAACCAGTATTGATTTGTCTTGCAGATGGATGGAAGCTGCCACAGTAGCTATGACACCTTGGGAAAACCTACATGGCACATGTAATTAAAATCTGACTCAGATACGAGACGAGAAAGCAGTATGGTAACACAAAATGTTACCTTCCTAGAAAATCCTTCCTTTGATGATGCATTTGGAAGGACCAAGTGTGGCATGTTTCTGCTCATAAATAGATCACTGCGGCTTTTGAAAACGCTAAAGTCCACTGCTTTGTGAGCAAGCCTGGGGCTCTGATTTTGTTCAAGTCTTAAGTCAGGCAAATGCCTGTATCATAGACAAATATTGAGAAGATGAAAATAAAGAAAATATCTCAAGATATTTTCTGTTCAGTGAGGTATGGTGAACACAAAGAATGACATTTTTGCGACAGCATTGTGTAAAATATTGGTTACACTGATGTAAAATCTGACCCTATCAATCTGTGAGATGCTTTCTGATTTTCAACTTTACTAGTTTTGTCAGTCTAAGCATTTATTTCTTTTGTGGAAAGTGCAATCAATGATTTTGAAAAAATAAATGTTTTGTTATTACAAGGACTTCTTTCAAATTCAGGCATTTTTAAAAAAATTGTTTCCTTTGACAGACTAGCTTTTTGGATTAAAACTTTGAATGCTAGTCAGAACAACTGTATCTTCAGAGTCTTAAAGCCTTTTATGAATTTCAACTTAACAGACTTCAGTTTTAGATCAAAGAAAATGTCATGTTTGAACATTTGCCCCCTTTGGTCTCAAAAATATTGTACTGCTTTCCAAAGAAACAGATTTTTTGTCATTAGGATACAATTTGTCTTCCTCGTTAAGCAAGAAATAATCATTTACTCTCTCACTTTCTTCTTTCTTTTAATTCTTTGATGACAGTCTCCTCGTTCTTGTTAGATATGATCCAGATTTTTGGCTATACTGTCACATGTTGGGCCTGCATTTTAGTTAAGTCTGATTCCTACCGAACTGGAAATTTTTTTCCAGTAGACTTTGTGCACTGTGGGAATTAACTGATCAAGACACAGCAGTTCTGCTTCAAATTTCCTGACAAGTAGGCAGGAATCATGGTAGCTAGTTTTATAACAAAACACTCAGATCACTTATAGACACTGCTACACATATATTTACTGAAGATGTAAGCTGAAAAATGTATCAGTCTGAAAACTCAGTAGATCTTATTTGTCTACAAATGTTGGTCACTAAACTTGCCTTTTTTCTAGTGGTAATAGATGTCTAATTCTTTCAGAAGCTTTGAAAATCCTGGTCAGAACAAACACCATATTTTTCTATTGATATTTTTAACCTTGCCAGATTGCTTACACTGCGTATCCTCTAAATTCTCATCTATTTTATCTATTTTTGTGTGAGTGGCATTTCAGAGCCGATATTCTGCCTCCAACTTGTAACACAGTCTTTTCATTATCATGACTGTGGTAGCCATTGAGACTTCATTCAGAATGTCACTTTAGTTAGGTATAAACTATTGTGTTTTGTGATAAGGATGAACCCTACTTAAACACAAAGGAGAAAACTGTTCTACCATTTCTGTACCACTGACAGCCTTTGAATTTATGAAATAGAATCTAAAGTTTCCGATACTTTGGCATGTTTGAAAGCAAACTTGCACATCTTGTTTAAAAATGTTATAAAATTTTGCTTGTAATGAAAGAACACTTAGAAGAAAGTATTGAAAATACTCAGAATGGTTTGACTTGTCCAAGTGCTTATGGAATTTTCTAAAGTCATCGAATTGTACATGACAGTCAGCCATTTCAAAATACTTCTGATTCTCTGAAAGGTGAAACACTGTTTAGTTATAAAGAAATCTTTGTGGGTTTGTGACATTTCTTCATTTTCTCCCGTACGAGAGTTTTAAATGTTTTGCTCAGTATTCATCCGTACTACTTACTGAATCACAGTAAAGAGATTTGGTACATCAATATTTTTGCTTTGTTAGAGCGTGTGTGCTATGTATACATATATTCTACAGACTTCAGTTCATAAAAATATGGAAAAGAGCAGAAAGGGCTTTTTTAAATTTTGCTCCACTTTATGGAAATAATTTTATTTAACACATGTGGGCAATATGTGGCCACTTGCTCTTCTAGTGGAGTATGTGCATATACCTAAGCATATTTCTATAAGTGATGAAAAATATTGAAGCTAAAATATGCCAAAGAAAAAATATGCTACCTGCTGTCACTCATTTAAATTAATAAACAGATATCTGTGAGCTGTTATGGTAGGTTAATGTCATCTGATTACCCTTCAGGTTAGATATAGAAATTCACTGTGACAAAGTAGTCCAAGACAGGTTTAATTTTTCATTGCCAACTTTCCACGCTAAAATTCTCCGGATTGTTGAAGCATGCAATATTACCATAATAAGCACTGAAATCAGTCTCTCAATGTTTACATATACAGAATTTCATCTGGGATTAATGGGTCTTCATTGTCTTCAGTACGAAGTCATTTTGCTGAACACCAAGTTTTTTCTATAAATAATGTTTTGGTTTGCATTATTATTCCGTCTGGTTATCCTACCCAGTCTCAGAGGTCTCTGGACCTAGTGGCAGATGAGAATGCTGTTTCAGTAACCTCTTGCTATTTGCAACTGCAGTTTTGAAAAGAGAGAAGAAGAAAACAGTGAGTACAGTACATTTGTAACTGATAAGTGTTTTCCTAACTGGCTAAAGATATTTCCACACAGAAATGCCAGTTATTGTCAGTGTCCACACTTGTTTGGATGTTAGAGATGTGCCTACTGTACTTACCGCTACCAGTACTGCCACAAAGTACAATTGCAAATAAACAGTCCCTGTAAACAGGACCAGCAGGCTCAGGCCATTTTAAAGACCTTCTTTGTAAGAAAAACTATCTGAAATAATTAAACGGTGCAGATGCCTTTAGTTTTCTTTTCTAATCACGCGATAGTAATAGAAAATACATGCATAATCTGTATAGTATAAGTAGTATTCTAGCCCATTGTATTTGCTATGACCCTGTTGTTTTATCCTTATTTCTGCCTATGCTGTTTTTCCATGGAGTTAGAGGAGGGAATCAAAAATCTTTCAAGGTTTTCTCTGGCTTCTGGGACTCGTTAAATCTCTTTCCCTCTTTCTTTTACACTCTAGAAGCTCCTTCCAACTTTACAGTCAGAGTTGGAGACCTGCCAAGATTTTCACCTCAAACAAATAAAGTCACTTGGCTAATGGTAAGAATCAATGACCAATAAAGCTGTTCTGCACCAATCACTTTGGAAGAAAATTCCCCAGTAATTTTCAGACACGATGTATGTATTTCAGTTAAAACATATGTATATGCACATGTATATGTACATATAGAAACATTTTCATAGATAAGATAGATAGATAGATAGATAGATAGATAGATAGGTAATCTGTGTAAACTTTAAATGACAGGAATAGCAAACTGAATTGCAAAGTTTTTTCCTTTGTTCCCAATAACATATTTACCCCTGCACTTGTCTGACAAAGTACTCTAAGGTGGGATCCAGCTATTTTAACAGAGGTATCTACAGTCATTTCAGAAGCTCTAAATTATTCTGTCTGTCCTCCAACAGTCTCTCCAGAGCAATGCAGCTCTCCTAGAAGGTCTGTATCATATGTGCCAACCTTGCAGATGTGTCTGAATACAACCTCTGTAGCAGCACTGCAAAACCTGTTCCAGGCAAGTGTGTTTCACTCCTGGAGTCTGACCTTTTCCACAAACCTGGAGGTTCAACAGTGCATATGCATTAAGAAGGTTTTTGCCATTCGAATGGTAAGTAGTTAATGTGATTGCTTGATATATATGCTTATGCTGATTTTTAAAATTTATCTCTTAACTTCTATTGCTCTGTGAAAAGGCTGTTTCTAAGAAAATAGTGACAGATGAGAGAATCACTGCATTTAGCCCTTTGTTGGCATGCTTAACTTGCCTGTCAATCTGTGACATGAGTTTAAAGTTCATCCAACCATGCCATTGCATTTATGTTCCCTCAAGAAGCTCCCAGAGCTCCCTATTAGCATCTTAACCTTCATTGCTGCCCAGGAAAGGCAGGAAAATTGGGAAAGTAGCTTAGGTGCTTGTGCAGGATCACACTGCAACCCATACATGTCTGTGCAGAGCACAACAATCTTCTCCCCGCTCATCCTGTGCCAGGTCACCTAGAGGAGAAGCAACTGAAGAATGCTGCTCCTGATTTGACATGGTGGGGAAGATGAGTTAATGTTGCAAAATAAGGGGATCTATGTGAGCACCCATGATGGCTGGCTGCCTTCCACAGTCCTGCTGGCAGCTGCCTGGTGCCTGCCAGAGCAGCGGTGCGCTGCAGGTCACTCACACAGAGCAAGGAAGGAAGCGAAGGCAGAGCGTGACTGAATCCACTCCGTGGGCAATGGGAGGAGTGTTACCCTACACACAGCACCCTCAGCGGCATACACCACTGTCACAACACCACCAGTGAGCTCCGTCAGACCCAGCACTGCAACAGGTGTACTTTATTTGCAACTTCTGTTCCTTTGGCTGCTTTTGTTTTATTTTTTGTGGGTAAGCTCATTTTTTTCTCCCAAGTGCCTCTTTTTTTTTCTTTTCCTTCTTGTTTTATTTTTTATTTTCCCTTCACTAAGATAAAATAAGTAGCTGTATCTACTTCTGTTTTATGCTTCTTTGAACACCAAGTCATTGTGGATGCTGCATCTTGTGCTGGGATTTAAGCAAGGTGCAGATGAAGGCAAAGGGCTTTCAACTGGCATCTCTCAGCAGGTACTTTGGAGCTCCTCAGCTACAACCAGAGATCTAGCCCAGGGTGTTTTATAGCCAGAAATATGCCTCCTTACTGAGTTGCACTTGCTGACACAGCTCAAAAATTCATCCTAAAAGAGAGTCCATGTTATTGCCTGAGACAGTAAAACAGTATTTATTGTGACTGCTGCTTGGATGTGCTTGATCATAGCTTGAGGGCCTAGCTTTGGACTAAAGTAAATAGTCTGTGCAGCAGGTTCCCATGGTCTGCTGGACAGTCAAGTAGAAAAAGCAGAATTGCTTTGACGAGAGTTGGTGAATAGCTTATGTTTAGATAGATTTAGACTGTTTTTAACAATTTAAAAATATTACTAACATCATCAAGCTGTTTTTAGAAGGTACTTACAGGGAGTTCAGGTCAATGCCAGTGGGAATAAATTGTACTTCAGCATCCTGAAGCTGAGTCTGGAGCTGCATCTATTTGTTTGACAGCACCGGTTCCTCATCCAAAGCTGTAGTCTGCCCTTGGGTACTGGGTGCCAGGAGAGCCTAGGAAAGTGTGTGATGCTACTAAAATAAGTAATAACTCAAAAACTTACACACAAAGCAGTAATTTGGGCATTGTATTAAACTCTATTAGGCAGGAGAAAAGAGGTTGGAGTTGAGGATTCTAACACCAGTTACATGTGTTATATGCAATTATTACATACAGTTATCATGACATGGATTTGTGGTTCAAAGCACATTTTTTACCAGATGAGAGACGTCAGTGTTATTCTCAGAACTATTAATATGAGTTTCTCTTAAAAAACATGAGGAAATAATTTCCCAAGTAGTATTTTCATAATAATAAAATAATGAAAGAGAATAGTATCTGCTGCAGCAAGTCTTCTTTTGCTCACTAAGCACAGTTTACAGGATAAAATTGAAGACCGTTAAATTCCTCAAAAGCAATGACGCGCTCCAGTATCAGCTGTTCAGATTCTGCCTGGAATACATGCTATTGCTGTTCAGCTTCAGGATATTATAACCAAAGACACTGGAAGGAAACAGATGAACTCCCACTTGGGATGGGAGCCAAGCTCAATGTTATTCTAAAAAAGTACTTATATTGTGTCAGGATACCAGGCAAAAATTTTCACCCACCCTTCCTTTTTGAAGATGATTAAGAATGATTACAAACACAAGAGGGATTTCAACTGCATAGAGCTCAAGGAGAGTGAAGACAGGATTGAATGCCTCTGGGTAAGGATCGGGGTAAAAAACAAGGTAACAAGGCACACTTCCTGTTGTGAGTCTGTTATAGACCACCCAGCCAGGATGAAGAGGCAGATAAAGTATTCTATTGGTGGCTGGCTGATGTTTTGTGATTGCCAGCCCTTGTTCCTGTGGGAGACTGTAACTTGCCATATGTCTGCTGGAAACTCAGCACAGCAGAGAGGAGGCAGACTAGGAGGCTCCTGGAGAGTGTGGAAGAGAACTTTCTGATGCATGGTAAATGAGCCTACTGGGACAGTGCCCTGCTAGACTTGTTTGTGAACAGAGAAGGGCTGGTGGGGAGATGTGGTGTTTGGAAGCCATTTTGGGTGTAGTGGCCATAAAGTTTTCAATTCTTGTTGAAGTAAGGAAGGGGGTCAACAAAACCTCTACCTTGGTCTTCCAGAGGGCAGACTTTGGCCTGTTCAGGACACTCATTAAGGGAGTTCCTTGGGAAACAACCCTTTATAACAAAGGAGTCCAGGAATGTTTGACATTTTGGAAGGAAATCTTAAAGGTGTAGGAGCAGGCTGTCCCTATGTGTCGAAAGATGAGCTGGCAGGAAAGAAGACCAACCTGGCTAAAGAGATAGCTTTTGCTGGAATTCAGGGAAAAAGAAAGCTTGTGACCTTCGGAAGAAGGGGTAGACAACTCAGGAAGAGTACAAGGGTGTCATTAGGTCACGTAGAGAGAAAACTAGAATGGCAAAAGCTCAGCTAGAACTCAACCTGGCCAGTCACTGCTGTAAAAGATAATAAAAGGTGTTTTTATAAATTAACAACACAATGAGGGCCAAAGAAAATATCCAACCTTTATTGAATGTTGGAGGGAACATTGTCACCAAAGATGAGGAAAAGGCTGAGGTACTTCAATGCCTTCTTTAACCTTAGCCTTCAACAAAAAATTTGATATCCTCAGTGCAACCAATCCCCTGGGCTGGTAGACAGGGTGGGGGAGCAGAATAATACCCCTGCAATCCAAGAGGAAGTAGTTAGTGACCTGATGTGCCACTTAAACACTCACAAGTCCATGGGGCCAGATGGGATCTGTTTGAAAATGCTGAGGGAACTATCAAAAGAGCTCACCAAGCCACCCTCCATCATTTATTATCTGTCTTGGTTAACTGGGAGGTTACACAAGGTCACGCCTACCTGTAAGAGGGATAAGGATCTGAGGAACTAGAGGCCTGTCAGCCTGACCTCAGTGCCAGGGAAAGTTACAGACCAGATTATCTTGAATGCTATCACATGGCATGTACGTTGCACCCAAGGGACCAGGCCCAGCCAGCATGGGTGTAGAAAAGGCAGGTCCTGCCCGACCAGCCTGGTGGATGAGTGGAAGTCTGTGAATATGCCTACTTGGACTTCAGTAAAGACTCTGATACTGTCTGCTAAAGCCCTCTCCTGGAAAAGCTTCAACTTCAACAAGACCAAATGCCTGATCCTGTGTTTGGGCAACAACAACCCATGGAATGCTCCAGGCTGGAGGAGGAGTGGTTGGAAAGCTGCCCAGTGGAGAAGGACCTGAGGGTGCTGGTCAACAGTGACTGAACACAAGCCTGCCCAGGTGGTCACAAATGCATCTTGGCTTGGATCAGCAACAGTGAGAACAGCAGGACGGGGGCAGTGACCATCCCCCTGTACTCAGCACTGGTGAGGCCACACCTCAAGTGCTGTGCCCATTTCTGGGCCCCTCACAACCAGAAAGACTTTGAGGTGCTGGAGCAAGTCCAGAGAAGGGCAATGGAGCTGGTGAAGGGTCTGGAGCACAAGTCCTGTGAGGAGCAGCTGAGGGAGCTGGGAGTGTTCAGTCTGGAGAAAAGGAGGCTCAGGGGAGACCTTACCACTCTCTACAACTGCCTGAAAGGAGGGCATGGGCAGGTGGGGCTATGGCAAACAGTGACAAGACAAGAGAAAATGGCCTCAAGCTGCCCAGGAGAGATTCAGGTTGGACATGAGGAAGAATTTGTTCAGTGAAAGAGTGGTCAGTTATTGGAACAGGTTGCTCAGGGCAATGGTGGAATCAACATCCCTGGAAGTATTCAAGAAATTACTGGATGTGGCACTTAGTGCTATGGTTTAGTTTGCATGGTGGAGTTCAGTCAAAAGTTGGAGTCAATGATCTTGGACGTCTTTTCCAACCTTAATGATTCTATGATTTAATGATTCTGTGATTCATCATGTTTCTTTCTTCTGCCTTTCTAGCTGAAAATCTACAAGGTTTTGCATGGATGTCTTAGTCACATAGAAGCAGGCATCACTTTATGGAGATGGAAGTATGTCAAGTTATTTGAAGCAAAAGTAGTAGAAACAGAATGCCCATGTTCACTGAAATGTCCTAGTAGAGAAAAAGGCAGAACCTTCAGAATACCCTTCCTAAAACTGCAAAGGGTCATTAGCACAATGACAGACAGTTTATCCTGTTGGTTTGGAGGTCTTTGATGACACCTCTATAAAAAACATTTTGATGACACAGCTATGAAAAGCTACAGCCACCAATTGTTGTAGTGCTTAAAGTAATTCTTATGTGGGCATATGTACCATCCACCAAAAGCCCTTTGTAAATATACTTTAAATCTATTTGCTTAATGGAATAAGCTACAGCTGTGAAGTGCATAAATGGATCAGATACAATAAGCACTGCTTCTCCAATAATTTTTTTTATTCATGTAGCTCTGTCAGTTCATGTGTATCAGCAAACTGTTTTAAAAACACGCTTTTTCTCTGGAGTAGTGTTGTACTGCACAGCCCCCAGGGAACAGTTGGCATGATTCCCTGTACTATTGAAGTAGAGGTACAGAGTATCTGTGCTATTTTCTGCATGCCTCCCACCTAAATACTGACTGGAATAAACACTAGAAAAAAATCCTCGCTCTTCTCTGTGTTTATAGGATCAACAGGAAAATTGTACAGAAGGACAACAAAGGTTGTATAATTATTGAATAATGCCATAAAATGAGAGAACAATATAAAAACAATGTGTCATGTACAGGGAGGGGAGGATTTGGGGAAGTCACATCTGGGGGATTTAGGTGATAGGTTGTAAAATATGTTCAAGGTAATACTACAAATAAAATCAGAAAATTTCTTAGATCTAACAAGGAAGAAAAAGCAATGCAAGGTTGGACTTCAAGTATTCAAGTAAAACAACTGAGGAACAAAGAGGATTGGCAGAAGGGATAGGGAACTAGAAATTCTATGGAAAAAGATATCAGTTGATATCTGCTGGTAGCAGTGTTGTGGAAAATCTAGTGTGACCAAAGGGATGTTTTCTGGCTCTGTTTCCTGTGAAGCATGTCCTTCTACTTCCTCCTCAGCTACAGAAAAAGCTTGTCTGCTGTGGGACTGCTGCAATGGTATTACTGAGGAAAGAGTGTAGGAGTCTTTTTATCTATTTATACTCGTTTTATGCATGCAGCATTAGAAGAGGCGGCCGGGTAAAGCTCACTAGTTCTAGTTATAAGTAAGTCAAGCACTTAGCTTCATCTTTAGGCTCCTTGAAAAACTGGGGTTAAAGGAAAGAAAAATATTGTTGAAGAAGTCCAAACATCTGTTTTTGTAAAACTGAACTGTGAAATTAAGAATATACGTTTAATGATTTATCAACACAATAAGGCCAGGAAAAAGAAAGAACATATTTAATTACTAGATTAGTTGCATAATAATTCTTATATGTAGGCATTTTTATAAAGTGTTGCAGTAGATATTTATTTTTCCCTAGGTCCACTTTGTCCTTTCAGCGGAATTGAAACGATTGTAGGTATGATCTGGCACTATGTCCAAAATCACCTTATCAGTATCAGTGACTTGGCAGAGAACAATTTATAGAATACTAAGTGGTTCTTCACTCAAACTCAGTGTTTGTACTAGCCTAGAAACCTACCAAAGTCTGCCTATTGCTGAAAAATGGAAGATGTTGCTAGGATGTGAAAAAGCATGATGACAGGAAGGCTGGACCTTCTAAAGCAGTTTATCTAGATCAAAGGTGTAGTATCTGCGTACTCTCCAGGCAGTGGTAATTTCAATCAGTGGTAACTGTAAAAGGAAAAATTTGTCTCCTGCTTCAAAATAGAAAAGCCACACCTCCTCCATACTTCTTCCAACAACCCTTCCAGGAGCAACTCCTACACTAACTTTAGTACAGTGGGTGGTACTGTTCAAGTGAACCATTTACTGTGTTACCATTTGTTTTCAACACAGTGAATCATATTCCTGTAAAGCTTGACTAACTTACTATCAAAATATTAGCTGGATATGACTCCATACTGTATAAGCAGCTTACTCCTGTATCTGCCTAGCACAGAAGTATAATGAAAGTATTGATGGGAAGAGTCCTGTGTCACACAGCATTGTGCTAAGCTAATACAATGACACAGAAACTTGCTAAGACACTGTAAAATATTAAAATATGAATATTTAATATTGATATACAGAATATATGAATGTTAATCTTGCCCATTGTAGTTCCTAGATACTCCCTTGGGGCATTAGGAAATAGAGTTATTCTGATTAATCCAAGACTTGTAGCACATGAGCACATGTGCGTTGTCCTGATAAGGTTAAAAATTATGCTTTACCATGTAAACATATTAGTAGTATAAACTATTTCAAATTACTCATGACTTTGAGGCTATGATAAAAACTTATTGACTTTTCTAATTGTTTGAAGAATAATTCTCTCTTTATTGTCTCCACTGGAATTTATTAGCAATTTCTAGAACACTTTAAAAGTCTGCAAATCTAAGTTATTAATGGCTTTGCACTACTTGTAGACAGAAGAGCCTGAGCTTTTTTCTTTACATTAATAAAAACTGAAAAAGTGTATCTTTAGATTAGATGTTAGAAAGAAATCCTTTACTGTGAGGGGAGCGAAGCTCTGGAACCCGCTGCCCAGAGACACTGCAGTCTCCCCATCCCTGTAAGTATTCAAGACCAGATTGGATGAGGCTTTGAAGGTCGAGCGGAAGGTACCTGTGCCCATGGTGCAGGGGTTGGAACTAGATGATCTTTAAGGCCCATTCTCAGTCAAACCATCCTATGATTCTATGAACAGAACCAAAAAACAGCTCCCTGTATCACAGGACAGTTCTGACCCATGATCCTAGTGCAGGCTTAGTCATTGCTTATTGCATGAAAGCTTGCAAGTCTGAAAAGATATGAAGAAAGAAACCAGTTCTGGATGTCTAACCTTTGTCAAATAGGTACTGCATAACTGCCTCATATCTTTTCTTCATTAAATATTCTAACTGTTTCTGAAAGGATTAAAAGAACAAAGGGAATATTTAATGAATTTCTGACCATGACTGAAAAGTGCTACATGGGACAGAAAGTTTTCCTGTAAAACTATTTGCAGATTTGGAACTGAGAGTAGCACTAGCACCCACTATAGCTGTATATTAGCCACAGGAATAAAACTTCATCTTTTTTAGGTTTCCAAAGCAGCTTTTAACAGAGGATCTCTGCACTCTATCCAGCTGCTCAGAATTTCTGGTTGTTTTGTTGAGGAACCGTTCTGTCAGCTGAGAAATGTTTAAGATGAAGTCAGCTGTAGTGTTGGGCTAGGAAATTGCAAATGCCATATGGAAATTATATTCAGATTATCATGAAATACATAGTATTAATAATTAAATGCAGAGATGTCATGAAATTGGCATATGAATAGATACATAAAACAGACACATATACGCAGATCAGTTTAATACAAAGTGACTTGAGTATGCATGTAATTAACATAAACGCAAAAAGAGCCTGTGTGGCAACTAATATAGACACCAGCTACTGAACACGTTGCATAAACGCAGCTCTTGTTAGTTTAATATTCTGCCAGTCATAAGTGATGCCAAGTCTGATTAACCTCTGGATATCACTATGGGAAAAACAGTTAAATAGTAATGATGATTTACAGATACTTAGAAAACATCCTTAAATGGATGAAAGGCATAGAAAACATCAAAGAGAAATCAGCAAAAATAAGGTCATCAGCTGGAGTCTTCTGGGGCCAAAAAGGCAAACTGAATTTTACCAAGTTCAAAGGAAGGCCAAAGGTGACAGATACACAAAAGAAGATGCTGAAATTGGCGACAGAATAAATATCTTTGTCAGTAAAGGAGAGCATGCCGTGGCTTAAGAGTTAAAAGGAGTACATAATAATGAATATTTGGTAAAAAAATGATGGGCATTCACTCTGCATTTTAAAGAATATGAGTGGAACAGCATCGTGATACTGTATTGGTAAAGAGGATTGAATGTTATCAGAGACAATTGACTGACTTGGAAACTAATTAATGCATATAGAAGCAGATTTAGCAGGTAACACTGAAACCAGAGAATCAACATAAATTATTGCAGAGAAGAGCCAACCTTTGGAAAGTTACATCTACTCGTGCCATTTTACGAAATACTAAATGCATTTAAAAGAAAAAAAAGTTGCATATAGCCTTGATCAGTTTATTTAAAGATTTGTAACTTAAAAAACATTTTATTTCTGTATAACAAAGTTCAGAGAGAGAAGTCCTTCATAGAAGATGTGTCACAATAACAGACTTCTACGAAACCTGTAAAGGAAATCAAGCAGGTATTCTTCAGGAATGTGTCTCATTTATTCCCAAAATTTTTAAGATAAACCTCTCAGCTTGATGGGTCACAGGTCATAGTCAATCCCTGTGCATGCACCAGTGTGGCCTAAGACAGTCTTAGTAGAATCCTCTGATGAAGACAGGAATAAATTTAGGAATAAATTTAGGACATACCATTAGGTGCCTCTCTTGGGAAAAGTGATGGTGTAGTGGAGGAAAGCGTATCCTCCCTTAGAATCAAAGGCCATGGCAATGACATGAAGATACAAGCTGGCAGAAACCATCACAGATGTCTTTTCAAAGACTTGGAAGACAAACAATAAATGATTGGAGTGTGTAAATGCATGAAATCCCAGAATTGTAAGGAAGGGAAAGACATGGGGGGAAAGAAAGAAGTGGTACTGAAATTTTCTGAAGAGTCCACACAGAGGGCATGTGCCTGAGGATTGGACATTGGAATGTCTATAAACAGTAGACACCTGGTCATGTCTCTAAAGTGAGACATCCAAAACTCTCAGATTGGATCAAATAGGAACGTGGATTTAAATGTGTCTTTAAAAGTAATATAGACATGAAAATTGGACAGCTTTATAAAGTTTTTTATCAAATTTGTGCTGAGTTTATTTAAAACACAGAAAGATTGAGTCTGCAATGCTTTGTTTAAAAATAAAATATTTCGATTTTTTACTGCAAAATTCCTACTTTGTTTCAAAGCAACATATAATTCCAAAGATAAAAGGAAAAAAAACAAAGCAAAGTTAAAGATGTGGTAATATAACCAAAACATTGTGGAGTATTAATTATTAGCTAAATCACTGTGATTCTATGCTATTCTTAGCTATCTAAATTGGAAGGCAGTATAGTTTCATCTTAATTTCAGTGGAGAAGATTTTAAGCTCTGTTGCATTTTATTGCAACTGAGAAAGGCTAAGAACACATTGGTATATTTTGATAAAATAACTAAAAATCAATGTTTAGTCCCATGTTATTCCCAATTGCAAAAAGGTGTCTGGTAATCAAATTCACCATCTTAACAGCAACTGTTAAAACCTTTTGCAGAATTCAACGGTTACTCTCTATGGTGTTTTATATATGTGTATATATATACACACATGTATCATAAATATTCCACGTATTTTCACAGATTTTTTCTGAGATAGTGAAGGGGAGATACAGACACACTCTGAAATTATTCATTAAACAGAACAACACAACCAACCATGTGTCATACACTGAAGTGGCAGTCAGTGCTGGCTGAGCCTACCTGGGAGGCAGAGTGCGGGCAAGTGGCTTCTCGCAGCCTGACATTTCTCTGAGTCACAGAGGCGTAGAGCAGTTTGGGCTGGAAGGGACCTTTAAAGGCCATCTAGTCCAGCCCCCTGTCCACCCCTGCAATAAGCAGAGATATCTCCAAGTAGATCTGATTGCTCAGAGTCCTATCCAGCCTGACCTTGAATGCTAGGCTGCCTCTGCAATCATATTGTTATTTCCCTGCCAGCTCTGATTTCTTCCATGATCCAGTGTTTCACTAAGAGAAGGCTGTTAGAACAGATATAGCTGTGTTTTCTTGTTACTTATGTGATGTCAGTTTCATTATCGGTAGATCTTGTATGTGGAAAAAAGGTCACTTCGGCTATCTTAAAGCTGAATGTTGTGAAGGGCACAATCCAAAATTCCTTCCCTTATACCTGAAAGGTTTTCATTATACATTACACCTAAAAGTGTTATCATTGCCTTATACTATTTAACTCACATGGAGAGCTGAGTGACATTTCTTCTTCCATAAAAAAGTACCCTGAATGTCCTAAGACCTCTGAAAGGAGCTGTGCTGCTCTGGGTTTTGCAGACTTTAAACTATTTTTGATGGAAAACTGAAATTGGCTGGAAGGAATATAAAGATGTATAAAATATTTTTCACTCCTGATGCATTTTATTCTTATTTGCATCCCTCATTGCCCTCCATCTATTTCACTTAGAAGGATCAGTTCAGTACAAGTTATTTTCTCAGGTAAACATTCTCATTAAGTTATTTTTTTAGTCTGGTTTTTTGTTTGCTTTGTTTTGGTTTGGTTTTTTTATTTTTGTTTGCTTTTCCTTTTGATGCAATCAGATGACTTTATCAAGCAGATATTCTCATGTGTGTGGAAATTCCTTCATCCCATCTTCCTCATCCACTTTACTGAACCTTTCCCTGCTGTCACAGTGACAATCTAAAAGACAGATGATTCCACACTACTGGTGCTAGTTTTCATCTGAGGATGAATGGTGATGAGGTACATGCATTTGTTCCCTGCTTTGTTCATTTCAGTCCATCACACTGACAGAGCTAGGTGCAGATGTTCTCCCTAGGACTCACTTCTGGGGTAATTGCTCCACACTTGAAATTTACCCTCACGCATCCACTGCTGTAAGGCTTATTTTGGACTCAGAGATTTTATGGTTATGATTGCTAGAGATATTTTCTTTAACTTCATAAGGCAACTAGTCAACTGGTATCAATTAATATTGTGTTTCTAACTTCTATAGATCTGTATTGAGTTTCCACAACCACAGAGTTGGCCTAAAATTTCTTTGGCTTGGGGACATGTTCTTCCGAGAATCCCTTAATTAACACCAAATTTTCATCAATCCTTTCTCCCCTCTCCTTCTAATTGCTACTGCTATGGTACATGCAGGGAAGGGACATATCTGTGAATCAAGTGCTGTTCTGAATGATCACTGATGTATGTTTGCTGTTTCACTGGGGACAAGGTATTACAGGTGAAGAAAGATGCTCGGTCTTTCCAAATGTGTTTAATTTTTCATTGAAACTTGAGTTTCCATGTATTTATTTTTATTTTCACTTTTCAATAGCCAGATTCTTCACTTCAAGTTAAATGTTATAGCATTATTAAATGAAGACAATAGAAACGATAGACTATATAAAAGCAATTAAGAGTAAAGGAGAGCTGATCCACTTATTTTTACCTCATTAAATCTTCGTGCTTTAATGTTTTTAATATTTTGAGATCTGCCCAAAAGAGTAATTTTAACCATTCTCTTCTTGGGTATTGCATGTAAAAATGTTTAAATAATATCTGCTCAGTCACTAAGACTTTTGTTTAGAAATCCAGTTCTGTAGTTTGCAATTTACACTATCTAAGTTTATTAATCACTTAACAATTTCTGTAAGCAAATACTACTTCTGCTTCTACTGATAAAATGTGTATCACTGAAGAGCTAATATCTCACACATTCACTGTTTCTGTCCTGAACAAATGTCCTGTTAATTACACTAATGAGTTTTCTAGCACTGGTCTTGGTTCATATGATCTATTAAGTCATAAACAATGGTTTATTCTCCACTTATGTCCTGTACAAGTCAATTTCTTGTGTAAGACACTTTCTTGTTCCGATTAACAAGATGCATGCAGTGCAGTGAGATGCATGCATGTGCTTTAAAAATGGATGACCATCAGCTGACTAACTAAATGCTAACTAAACTTGCAGTACTTCTTTAATTCAGTGTTACTTCGAAACTCTTTAATTGTACATCAAAAAAAGGAAAACCGTAACAGGGAAAGAGTTTTGGTGTTTAAGAAATTAAGGTCATTGTAATGTATAAAAGTTGGAAAATCTTAACTTCATGGGTTTTGTTGAGAAATTATGTCACATTTATGTAGGAACAACAACCGCTTAGGTGCAATTCAACACACTTTTGATTTTTTCTTGTTGATTTGGATGTATTCATTTGACCTGGCTTTACTGGGGGAATCATCATGTATGCTGCATTTTAGGAAATGCTGCTTCCTGTGGACACCCCGTCACTATTAGATTCTTTGATCATCACTACTTCCAGTACAATTTACATCCATCTTCTTGTAGGAAGCAAGCGACAGAAATTAGAGATAGAATAACCTATCTTCTTTCCATTTTGCCAGAATAGGATTGTACTTTGCTTTGCAGTGACACAGCCACCACCTCGCGGTACATCCTGCTGACACATGAAGGGCAGCGTGCATAGAAAGCCCATGGGCTTTGTGCAACTGCAGGCTAGAATTGTAGGTAAGCAGCAAGGTCTTCACTGTAGGAGCAGACAGAAAACTGCCATATACTAATGGAGAGGAAGCTCAGTGCAAGAGGTCATCCTCACATTTTTTGGCTAAAACCACCTTTACCGAAGAATGCAGATTCAGGTTCACAGAAACACGAAATGCTTGTATATTTTCCCAAGATATGCCATCAAGGGAAGGAAGACTAGAAAAACCCTCCATGCTTCATTTCAATCTCTACCAAAAAAAAAAAAAGTGTCAATTCAGTTGAAAAAGAAATCTTCTTTTTACAATTCACATTTTAAAATAAATTTGAAACAGAAGTTTAAAAAATTAATATTTACAACAAGGTGAAGTTTTCAGTTTAACCCAAAACACTTTTTCAACTACTGCTTGCAGAAAGCAGAGTGACCAGCTGTTCACATAAGTCTGGTAAAAACATGCTTTCGTAGGGGGTCATATTGCAGAGACCATGATGTGAGGTCTCTCTGCTCCCCACAACCCTCCAACAAGGCTGATTTATTCCAAAGTTTCAGTCCACTTATGGATTTTATATGCGTCGCTCCAGAGATTTGTAACCATGCTTTTATCTGTCCTCTACTGGATCTGTACATGATACTGACAAAAAACCATAAAATGACTGAGCTTTAATGAAAAAAGCTAATATCCTGTCAAATATGTTCTTTGTGTTTATCTGATAAATTCTATTTATTTCCTCTCTTCCCCTAAATCTCTACTTTTCCTATGCATGTAATAATTTTCAAATATTTGTACACAGGTATTACAGTCTTGCTAGCTAATAATTTAGCAAGGCAGCCATTTTAATTTTGTTAACTTTTCCTCACAATGTAATGCTTCTGTCTTTCTAATTCTCTGTTTACTATTTTTCACTTTCTTGTTTGTTTGAATTAGTCTCATTGATACCTTCACTGATTTTTATAAACTTATGGAAGCTCACCATGGCAGTGATTATTGTGTAGGATCATCACAGCAATGGATATCTCTCTGATAAAACTCAGACTCAGGCATAAAAATTGCAGATGAACAGTGATACTTTTTTCTCCATCTGCTGAAAGGGACACAGAAGAAGAGGGATGCAGAAGAAGAGGGATGCTGCTAGTCTTTTCTGTGGCTCCTAAGTCAAACCTTCTAGCTAGCTTATATTTTTAAGACTTATCCAGTAAGGTGTTACACTGAGCAGAGAGAGAGAGAGGAACAGAGAGAGAGGAAAACAGAGATCTTAAAAGGATTTCTGTCATGACTGAGCGTAGGAGACTTATATGGGACTTATCACAACTTCACTGCTTATTACATATATAGTTATTTTTGGTATTTTTATATTTATATGTATTTTAATACAGCTAAATTTATAGAAAAACAGGTAATAGCTTAAAACAGAAACAGGGGAGGTTTACATTAGATACTAGGAAAACGTTGTTCACTGTGAAGTGAAGATGGTGAAGCACTGTCACAGGCTGCCCAGAGAAGCTGTGGGTGCCCCATCCCTGGAGGTGTTCAAGGCCAGCTTGGATGGGGCCCTGAGCAACCTGATCTAGTAGAAGGTGACTCTGCCCATGGTGCAGGTGTTGGAACCAGATATTTTTTAAGGTCTCTTCCAAACCAAACCATTCTATGATGAAAAGTGCAGCAGTTCAATTTTTTCTACACTTAGCATAGAGAAAAAGTTTTCTTCCTGATGCCAGTCAATGATCCAGACACAACAGTGTGATTGTTATTTTTCCACTCTGCAAATCCTTTGTTTAGGCAGGTGTAGAGGCCCATGCTTCATGCATTGCCAAACACTGGATTTTGCATTTTGAAAAATATCTTTGTTTTGAGAAGCCAAACTTAAAAAACAAAATTAAGCTGGAAAGACTAGTGGAGTTGAGGCAGTTGATGAAGAAAGCAATGACTAATTAAATCAGGGACATTAATATCTCAACAGTGTTAGGCACTTACTGCTTTGGCATGTGTAGCGGCTCCAGGAGGGAACACTTGGTGGTTACAAGGACTGTGCTAACGTTGATCATACCAGATTGTCTGGCTGTGACCTATTTAATTTGAAATTGTTCTGTGTGTTGTGCCAATCCTTTGAAGTAAAAAAAATGCTCATGATGAGTTGTTGGCTATTAACTTGAAGCTCTGTCCAAGTCTAATTGATTTGTGATCATTAGATATATTGACAGCCGACTAGAATTCATAACAACCTACTTGTTGAGGCTTGTTGTCTTCCCTTCGGTTGTTCAGTGTCATGACATGCTGTACTTGATGCACCACAGGGCTGTGTTCCTCTCCCATTGCAGGGGAAAGAAAAATAGAACACAGGCAAAGTATATCTTAGGCAATTGACAGAAATCTCCCAGCAGCAAGGCTGGAGTACCAGTCTCTTTCCAGCTCTTTCCAGTGGCAACCCCACCACTCTAAGGTCATACTCACCACACAATTAAAGCTTACCAATTAACCCAGGGAAAGAAGACTGGCAGCCCGGGCTGGCTAAGACTTCTACAGAAAAGATTCTGAAACCATTCCAGTTGAAGAGAGAATCAGATTCAGATCTTCTGACTAAATGCCTTTTGCAGGAGCAGGGCTTGTATGGGAATGATAGGTGAAATTAGCAAAGCAATTGTGTGCAGGAAAAGGACCAGAGGGGCAGCTTCACCTCCATCTACATGTAGCTTCCTCTGATAAATATTCCTTAGGTTATAAAAGAAAAAGAAAGTATTAAAAAATGGTAGAGAGCTATGCCTCATGAGCCGACGAACTTCTCCCTTGTCTTTCAGTTTAAGGTACAAACCATCAATGGAAGCAATATTTAAGGACCAGCCCTCCTGATGGCAACCCCTAGTGGCTAGTGGCAGTCTCTCTTCTTGGGTGTATAGCGCTCCCCACACATTGTTAAGGAAGCATAGGCGTCAAAATGCACAACGTGTGCTTTGGAATGGGTGCGAAAGCCCTAGAAGCTAAAGACTCCTATATTTAAAACACGACCCTTTTGTGGGTTTAATTTCTTGCAACCTTGAATATGAAAAAGGAAAAATAAATTCAAGGAACTACTGCTGTTTTATTCATATTTAATAAATTATTTACAACACATTGAACAATGAATGGGTGCCACCCTGTAATATCTCCATGTTGCAGGAGCATGTGCTTTTAGCTGTCATTCTGCTTTGATTAGAAATGGAGGCACATCTGTCACATAGCACAGTCAGGGGAAGCTCACAGCAGAGACGGGTAGCAAATACTTTGCCAGTGCTAAATAGATGGCCAGCCCACATGAAATTAGTTGAGTCATTGCACGTGCATGAGTTCCAGCAAGCTTCAGATACTTTGAATTTATCAGCTAAGTACCTGTTACATAGCTATTTCTCTGAAAAATTTGAATACTGCCCCTTCTCTTCCTCTGGGTGGCTTCAAAATATATAGGGGTCCTTCACAAATGCATAGCACCAAGAAAAGAGATGTGGGATGAAAGAAGCAGCTTCACCATTGTCTTATTTATCAAAATACAGTAGGTTTATGAGTTTAAAATATTGCATTTGTAGCATTTTGCAGCATATTTATTCTGGCTAAAGAACGTATTTGCAGTCTGCTTGAGTTATTGTGTAGTTCTTTATTTCTTCATGTGGAACACAGAAGATGTATCCTCAACTATGAATAACGTTTCTAGGATAGATAGTTTCCAGAGACAGCCCATTCCAAAATTGCAGACTTCTATGACTGCTACATCAGAAACATCTTCAGAAGTAGTCAACCAGACACAAATCTAATTGCCGTGGCTGAAAATAAATGTAATTTAAAATGTGACACAGATGTATCCAGATCATGGACGCTAGAACATATTTCCATAATCGTCTGGTAATTTAGCAGTCATGCAATAAAATCACTGTTAGAATTACGAGAGATAAACTCTTCTAAGCAGGGCAAGACACATGTGGGTTTCCCGAATTTCAGTCACAATTTCTACAAAGTAGAGTGCAGGAAAGGGAAATACTTTAATTCATTCTCTGCTATGTAGAAACATAGATCCAAGGGAAAACAAGTGTACAGAAGGTATTGCAAACAACAATCCTCTGCTGGCCTATGAATGTTTCTTTTTTTCAGCAACTGTAAGACACAAAAATGTAAGACAGAAGAGAACTTCAGGAGGTCATATAGCTTACATCTGTGCTCTGAGATAGGATTAGATACACATGTGCAGGTTCTTGCCTAATCTGTTTCTGAAAACATTACATGTGTGTTTTTACACAGCTGCATTAGATAATTTTTGTGGCAATAATTACCCTTACAGTTATAAATCTAATATCTAGCCTCAATCTTTGCTATCAATTAAGCTGATTACCAGTTGTCCTAGACCCATAGTAATACCACTCTAAATATAGCTTCAAACTTAACCCACTTTAAAATTTCACATGATGCAAATATCACAGACAGAACCATTTTTCCAGTGCATTCCCCGAGCTAATCAGTGATTGAGAAAAAAAATGCTTCAGATGTATTTTTTCGTGTGACAAGAAGATAATTCAGGAAATCAGGCTTTGTAATATATTATCTGCGGTTCTCTCTTCCCACCAAACAAAAATTACTTCGTTCCCTTTTTCTTGAGGAAATATAATTTGAGGAACTACCTCGAATATGAATATCTGATTTTTGTTCCCCTGATTTTTGTTCCCTTGTATTTAATTTTTGAAAGAAAATAATGTAAAGAAACTGAAGCCCCTTTTCAGACAACCTTCAGAAGTTATGGATAAATGCTATTAAAATTCACTTAGGGAACAAACTAAAAAGGAAAACTGAGTGTCCTCAACATGGAAGTCAAATATAGGTATTATTGAAACCTGTGTTATGCCAAAAGACAGTATTAAAATAATGTAATATCAAACAGCACTGGAATGCTGGAGTGCTGCTGACCAAACACAGCGTTTTGTACTGGCAGCCAAGTTCACCTTCTTACAGTATTCCATGATGTCTGAAGACGAATCCTTCCATATAGGATTTGCTGTCTTGAACACATACATGTGTAAGGACACGGCCCATATTTTGACACACTTCCCTATTTTAGAAGATTTTGAGGTGACACTGCAGCTGTTCTGCAGGACATAATGGTTTTGTGCATGCAGCTGACTTTTGTAGTAATGTGCTAGTAATGTCTTCTTGGTGGGATTTACTGGTGACATGAGATTTATAGCTGGGAACAGATGTTCTTTGTTCCTTAAGAGCTGTAGAAGAGTTTGGTTTACTGGTGAAATATTAAAATTATATACATATACCATGGAATTAGATCCATTATTATTAGAAATGTACATTGGTTGTATGATATCTGTATTTCTAAATGCTGGGGCAATTGAAAATTGGTATCAATTTGGAAAACTCCCCTTGGAAATATTTTCAGAGAAAAAACCAACAAAGAACCACCAAACAAAACAAACAAAGAAGCTCTACAACCAAAGCTTAAGTTAATTTCTTTTTTCCCCCTTGTTCTATATCTGAAATCTATTAGTCTTACATCAATCCTGAAAAAGACCGAGGTGAAGTAGTTCTGCACCAAAACACTAATCATTTGTTTCTCTGTTTCATCATGAAAATATAATAGCATATAAACTACAAAATACTTCTATTTAAAACAGGAAAGCAATATTTCTCTCTAATTTTTCACAAAACAGACAGAGAGATGCTGCGTTCAGGATAAAACTTGACAGTAAAACACAGTGAATACAGTGAGCCTTGATGTCTTTTTAATAGGGCAAACTTATAGGTTGCATAGCATTGACACAGTAACTCCAGTATTACAATGTTATTTAATGTTGCATTTTTTTAATAGTGAATTGTAGGCTAATGTGGGTTACATTAATGTCTGTATTCTGCTTCCATGTTAAGGACATTCAATTTTCCTTTTTAGTTTGCTCTCTGGGTGAAATTTAATATAACCTATCTAAAAATTTTGAAGGTTGTATAGAAATGGACTCTGGGTCCTTTACATAAATTTCCTCCAAAAATTAGATACATGGTTTAACACTTTCTTTACACAAGGAGAAACTGGTACCAGAAGGAAAGAGATATTGTCTTATGATTAGTTTTTTCAAGGTGGCTTCTCCATCTTCTTTTGTTTAAGTGCTCTCTTTATTACAGAAAAGAGAAAGAAAAAAATAAAATGTGAAATCTTTTATGTAACTTTAAATTTTCACCTGCATGGTCTTGTGGTGATAAATTCTGTGCTGTAAGATAAAGTAATTGCTTAAAAAAATGCACACAAGTAGGCCTTAGTAATATCATCTATGTGCTCTGAAAAAAGGAAACAAATTTAGGTCTGCATGTAAGGTGGTGTTTCCCAAACTGTTAGGTTTGCTCCATGTTTCAGGAAAGAAATTAAAAATTATTTCAAAACGTCTTCCATCCAAGTCATTTCACTTAACCCAGTGTAAGATCAGGGCTAACTTAAACTTACATTATGAAGCTGAAAAAATAGCTAGGTGGTGACTTTGGTGAAATTGTGTTTCATTTTTAGCAAGAATTTATAGGCCAGATTTCTGTACTGTAAAACTGCTCGTCAGAGATGGCATCTTGGCATGACATGAGGGACCCAGCCTCCGTGGGCACTGGAAGCTGGAGCCAGGTTTGGCTCAGCCAGCAGATACTGAGCAGTGCTGTGCAAGGCGCCGCTCACCTACCCCATTAATATTTTGCTTCTAATCTGCATAGTGAGGTTTGGATGTAGAAAGCCTTGGTCGCAGTAGACTAATACTTTCAAAAAATGTGTAGTGTGGTAGTACCTCTACACAAAAGTAGGAGACTGAGGTCTGTCCCACTGGTCATCCCTGCAGCTGGTCTCTCCCTGCCCCTGCAGCAGAGGCTGGGTTAGTCTGCACCTCTGTTTTAGCACTGCTAAGAACAGTGAATCACCAGAGGAAGCACCACAGGCTTTATTTCCAGCTCTGTATGGAGATGTGTTTTAGCTTAGCAGCACTCAGCATATCTTAGGGGTAAGTGTCCCCGAGAAGTGGTGAGTGCAAACCCTCTCCCCTGTCCTTTATCACTTACAGAATCAAGATTTGGTACTTAAATTTTAAATCTTGTCTAAAATTTAAATGGTGAAACAATCTCATTGTTCTGCATGGCTAAGGAATTTTCAAGATGTTTCAGGAAAGCAGTTGAGCTTGTCTATGACATAAGATTTATAGCACTGTTTGTATATTCATTTATTTTTATGCTTGATGTGTGCATTTAAAAAGAGACTATGGACATGAAACACAACCTTGGTTTGGATTATGTTCCAGAGTCCTTACTGTTGGAAGGTGTACTAAGGTTTTTAAATGTTTCCAGCTTATATTTTTATATATGTATTTACTGGCATATTTGTCTACTCTGCAGGAAGTTTCTGAGAGTTCACTCTTTCATTTGAGGGTCAAATTTTGTCCTTTTAACCCTGAGATTGTTAATCAGTCGAGGTGCTTAAACTGTATGGAGCAACCCCCTTACCTTTCCTTCCAGTCTGCAGCAGAGAAAAGTATTTTCCATTTTAATAATTGTTCCTGTTAGGTGCCTTAGTGGAAGGCAGTCCAAAGCCTGTTTGTACATGGCCCTCACATTTGACTGACAGGCTAATTCTGGGCTATCTCTGTATAATTTGTCTGTGCTCAAATCCAAGTCTTTCAAGGAAGGGAGCACAAAATACTTACAAGTATGTACACACACTTCAAACTCAAAGAGATATAAATCTGATTTAGTCATTTTAGTAGATATGTCTTTCTTTCCACAGTTTTGTTCTTGCCATCTCAGGTACTATTTGTACTGAATTGCTTCATTTTATGTTTTCATTTATACCAGTTCTCTGACATTACATCAGGACTAACAAATACCTTGATGATTAATTTATATTGCTTACAGAGACACACATGTGGGTCTCTTCATGAGTTGCTTATCCACAGTTAGATTAAGTACATTATAAGGTATTACAGGTGTGATATGGTTTTGATCTTTTGTGGAATTTGGGGAGAAGAAAGGGAGAGGGTGATTTTTTCTGTTTGTTTGGGTTTGGTTTTTTTCATGTCGTCTTCGGTAATATATTACATTTTTCTTAAAAAAAAAACTCTAAACACTGCTGACATGATTTTGTCTAAAGAAAAAATTCTGGTTTACTTTCCTAGAAAGAGCAATTTTGCCATTTCTAAAGAATAGTTCAACTAGACTATTGTGAAAATAAAGTTCACCTGAAAAAGGGACTTAAATCTGAATGACTGGATTAGATCATTCATACAAAATGAGAACTTGCCAAGACTGCATAGAGAAGACTGTTCCAGTTTGTCGAGTTTGAAGTCCACTGATACTGTGGTTGACAACAACTCTTCCTTATGGAGAGCAGTAGGTGGTTTAAAGACAGTGTGGGCAGCACACCATCCTGTGTAAATGACAGAGAGCAGGAGGGGTAAGGCTGCCATCCCTGCCAGTTCAGCCTCTATGTCACAAGCAGAATGTTTGGAGACCTTGTTTTAAAAACATGACTGTCAGCTAATCATCAAACCCAGCTCCCATGCACCCTTTTCCACTGAAATAACCACAAGCATTTGGAAATTTAGCTGCAGGGTACTCACTGGCCAACTTCCCAGTCGCCTCTGCCATCTGTCTGGAATTCAACCCAATGGACACAGGAGACTAGCTAGAAAAGGGATTGGTGTCCTGTGTTCTGTGTTGTTTGTCATATTATTAACAAACAGTCCTACCATTCTGAAAACGGTAGAAATGGTCCACAGTAAAAAAATCTACCACCAGATCTAAACTTTTCCAAATCTAGTGATGTTCCAAACTGTGGGTTTGATTTAGAGCCAGATGAAATTAACATACATTTAGTAATAACCATAAAGGCTAACTAAAGATCTGTTTGTGCTAGTAGCAATAACCCTTTTACTAGAGCTGGTCAAGCATCAAAATTCATTAATTTCCATACATAAAATAGTATGATTATTTAGATTATGTGGTGTTGCATCATTCATTATTGATGAACCCCCTAACAATCAGGTGCCTATAAATTTTCCAGGTTTTGTGCTTAGGCTAGAACTAAGTACTAACTGATTGATTAAAATTTAAATAAGAGGTGATGTGTTGTTTTTTAGAGTATATCAAATTTGAGAGAATAAACAGCAGAATGTAATTTACTTAGGATCAAATATAAAGCATGATGGGAAGTTATTTTCTCAAAAAAAATTCTGAATATTTCCAAAGGAATGCAATTGTAAGATCAATATGGTTACCTAGGATGTGAGTCACTAACTGTAAAGAGTGCATTTTATCTAGTAAACATAAATTCTGATAAAGAAGTTAAGGCTTCATTTTTCTGTGTTGTTGCCAGATTAGGCTGCAAAGATTCAGATTAAATTGTTTTAAAGTTTCAGCTGTTATTCTTTTCTAACATGCTACCAAGCAAACTTTATGAGAAGTTTTAGAAATCAAGGACAATCTTGTCCATAGCATAAGCCTTAAATCAAAAAAAGAAGGCAATATGATGGACAAAATTATTTTGCAAAATACTGACCAGCAGTACTCTTACATAGCACATTTTCCTGCAACAAGAGCAAGAGACTAGATAAAACTTCTTGTTTGTCTTGAATTTTCCAGCATTGCTGCCAAAGCTAGAAGGTGCAATATTTTACATGACTTACATACAACATCTGTAGAAGGCATGAGATCTTTATTTATGTACATAAAAATGATAGCCAGTGCGAACTTTCCCTACCAATTGAAGGGCTTCAAATCCACTTACACACTGGATAAGAAATGTTTTCAGGAGCTAAGATACCCGAAGTCTTACCGCAAAGAGTTGAACAGCATGGTTATTCAGCTTAAAGAAATTAAACTTCATTTTTATATCTCTGTATATGTGTGACTTAAACATCTCTCTGATATTTGTTCTCATAGTCTCTAATTGTTGTATTTTATCTACATAACTACCATATATAACCTGAAAAACTATCATGGTCATCGGGTTTTGCTGCTTTAATATATATTGCCCCTATGTACTGCTAAGGGCTGATGTATTTCTCCTTTTTGTCTCTTTGAAAATTGTGTTCCAGTGGCATAACCCTGGCAATAATTTTGGTTACATGGATTCTCTTCCTCAAAATGTTCAATTTGCTTGGCCTCATATTTCCTAAAATTGCAGGGATTTTTTAAACTGTGCAGTGCACATTTCTGCACGCACAAGAGAAGGGCCCTATTTTGACTGTGAACACTCACACTTCCAGACGTAAAAGTAATACAGTCACCTTTTCCCACAGCACTTTTCAGAGAGTTAACAAACTGATCCATGTGGAAAAGGCCACATGAAGATTGTTTTCTTTTGTTCATTTTGTCCTTTTTTTGCATTAATTTGTCAGCTGCAAAAACCAGACTGATGTGGAGGTTGGTTGGTTGCCTGATGTAGCTGATCTTGGGAAAAGTTTATGGAAAAATTCGGCTTTCTCTAAATATTTTTGGAGTATATTGGTATTTCAAGTCTTCTGGAAGCCTTGATAGCCATGCAAGGATCACTTGAGTTTTAACACTGACAAGCAGAAAATGAGAACCTGCTCAAACAATACTTGATGAAATTGATGGTGATGGTGTACAAACTAAAGGATTTGGTTTTAGCTGAAACAGCTATAATACATCCATATAATCTCTGTGCTATTATTTGGCTGATCATAAATGAAGTCCATGCCAGTTGTGCCTCGGTAATCCACCTAGAAATTACAGTTGCTTGTGGATTCAGTGTGTGAAGACCAAAATTTTAATTTGAAAACATTTTCTCATGACAATTGAGAAGGGAGATTACTATCTGAGCATAAGTTGCTAGAGAGAGCTATTGTGTAGAGATAAAATTGCAGATTGATCTGGAATCCTAAAAGCCTAATTCTAATCAAAAGACAGCACCTTCAATTTTGAGAGGTTGTTCTTCAGTGGAAAAGCTAGAGAACTGATTTCTGATTTGCATTAGAAGCTGCATGCACATTACACAGCATCAATATGGTATCATTCCCTGATTATTCAAGTAAGAAACAAGCATGGCAAAAACATCAGGATGTTATAATGAAAAGACTGAGTGAAAGTTCAGTTCATCTTAAGCATTACTAATATGTTCCTTATAGGGCCTTTTTGTTGCAAATGTTGATCATGGTAGGTAAATATTTCTCTTAAACAGAACTTCTAGCATCAGCTTCAGTGTCTGACATACAAAATGCCTTAAAATCACTGAGGTACTGAAAAGTATTTCTACCCTGGTTTTCTTATATTGTGTTCCGTCAGGTAAATCTCCTTTCATTTAGTTGAATTTATCCTCTATCAAAACTAATTCAGCACTTCCAAAAAGAGAGATTTTTTTTCTGAAATTTAATTAATTTTTAATTTCAGTGAGGAGTGAATGACCACAATTGACTGCTTTGTGTTCAGCCTAAAACTGAGTGTGGTAATATTAGCCAGCAAGTGGATGAAGTTATATGGGTATTGACCTTCCTTTTTGTATGAGGGCATATTTATTTCTTTGTGGAAAAGGAAAGCAATCTCAAAGTATTCAGGAATTCTTTTGACTCCTTTGGTATATCTGTATCATCAGATTTTATTCTAAGATTTTATTCTGTCTTCCAGATCTAACTAGTGAGAATTCTGATTTAATATCCTCCTGAGCAGACAGTTAAAAAACCTTCCATCTATTACTGTTGTAGGGTTGCCTAGAAACTCTTAAGGCTTCAAAGCTAGGGCAGACCAAAGAGAATTCTTTTTCTGTGTCCAACTCTCTAGTTGCTGTTAAGTCAGTTTGGGATTTAATACGTTTCTGATCTGCATCCCTACAGCTCTTTCTGGTAATAACTCTCTCTTTCCAGTGAAATAGGATTTGGCTTTCAGTTTAGTGGGCAGAATTAGCAGGAACAAGATGCTTTCTGTTGAGAGAGCCCTTGGACATTGGATTCAGTGCAGCTGGAGATCCATCTGAGCCAGTCTTGACTCCAGTAGGGTAGGATAAAAGCCTCATATTTTTGTTCTGCCTTTCCCCATCTTGGATTGCAGGCAGCAACTATTTTGGACACTGCCTTGTTTAGTTCCATTTTTGAAATGAGCTGCTACTCTATAGGGACAGATACTGAACTTTACTTCTGTGAGTAGTATAAAAATGGTGACAGACATTATAAAAAGGAACAGGAAGATAAAAACACTTTGCAGGACTTTGTTTAGCTTTGCTGTATTTGGAGAGACTTATTTGTAACATTGGTAAAGGCACGATGCATTCATATACTGGCGAACATTAAGTGTTTATCACATATGGTTTGTGAACAGTCTTTAAACCAGACTAAATTCTTCAGTTGTAAATAAAAATCAGGGTCCTCTTTTTGACAGCTCTCCTATCATTGGCAGTTGTTAAATGTGCATTTTTAACTCTGTCAAGTACAGAAGCTACAAGGAGATTCGGCTGGTCATTGCAAGATCATTATGGGAGTGTTTTTCTAGTTTGTCTCCATATCAGAGAATGATGAAGGTTAGAGTGGAAACATGATGGAAAGAGAATGATGTGAAAAGAGAAGACTGAAACAATCAATCAAAGAGAGGATGCAATCAAGGCAAGGAGCATTTAGAAGCAAAGTTAGGGAGTATTACAGAAAGACATAGATGGAAAGTAGGAAAGGGAAAAGTTATTAGATGAAGAGGGAAGACGACGTAGATTATGCAAAAGGCCCTGGGTTTTTTGTGTGTTCATGGGCCCAAAAATCTCTTGCCAGCTTTGATTGTCATCAATAAAACTGCTTCCTCACAATTACCATATGTATCTGGAAGCTAGCCACACTCCTTGTTTAACCACAGTACATGCTTTGGAAATTTCATTTAAATGTCAAAACTGTCTGTTTGAATTGAATTGGATTCTATTTAACTGTTTGCTTTTATCTAAGTCAACTTGCAGCACCAAAATAGCTGAGGATTTTTCTAACTTTTAACATCTTCCTCTCCATTTCTTACTTTCTACAGTGTCAAAATGCATTTTGGTTTTGCTGTGTGACTGCCTTACACACACATGCACATGAACACTAATAAAAGAGAGGAAAAGTGAGTCTGGAATTTTGTAATGCTCCAAATTGGCCTGAAATCTGTATTTAAACTTTAACGGTATAGCTCTGAGCTATCACGTGATGCAGGCAATGGTCCGTAAAATGCTCTCTCCAGTACTCCTTTTGGATCATCTAACTCTCTCGTTCATGATTACCAAGATGTTCCAATGCATGGGAACTGTCTCTCTCATCCTTTTGTCTTGTAGCCATTATGGGTTTTCTTAGACACTTATGAAGTGTGGACCAAGTGAGTTGTTTACATTTTTGTGACTTTAAAAAAAATACAAACAAACACTCAAAAAAAAAAAAATTTAAACGACGCTTCATCCACTCTGTCAAATATTGAATGAGTTTGTTAGCCATCCTTCAGCAGCCACTAAATCATCTGTATGCATCTTACAAGAAAACTTTTCAGTTCATTATCTATTAATAACTGAAAAAAACAGCTGGTGCCAAGGCTGCACCATATGGCAGATCTTCACTGACACAAGTGCTTGTGGTGATATAATAATGAATGAGAAATGGAAGGATTAGTTGATGATATATAGCATAGAAGAGAGGCTTCAAGAGATCACTGTGTGTATGGATCACATGAACAGTTATGACCCGGCTGTTCAATACAAGGGCAAGGTCTTTCATTTACGCTTATCATAATGGATGACTGTAGTTTGGAGCAGTAGCAGTTGGGCAGGCAGCTCTGACTAACCTCTTGACTGCAGAGCAACCTGAACCTCATTGTTCCTTTTTGGTTCTGCATACACAGTTTTGCATAATTTAGGAATGCACAGTAATATAACATAGCTTTTATAGTTCTTCATTTTTTCACCACCTTCCTGTTAGAGATTTTTTTTGCTTCAACCTGTGCCTTGCCTATTTCAGCATCTAACCTTTTCTGCTGGTTCCATTATCTTTCATCAGCTATGCTTTTACTGTTTCATCTCTCCCTTTTTTGTCCTCTTCAGCTTTTTTCTCTTTCTTTCAACTCACAGTACAAAATGAAGTACAGAGGCCTCAATATTAAGCCTCTTTAAAGCATACAGAAAATATGGATGGTTTATGTGATTTGCCTTCTCTACTTGTCTCTGAACCCCTACCATCCGTAGTTCATCCCTTACCTGTATTCTTTTTCACCATTTTTCTCAACTCAAATCTCAGAGGCAATGTTTTTATCCTCTTTCCTTGACATGTCAAGTATCTGCCAGTCCTGCCTTACCCCTTGCTGACCTTTCCATATTTCCATACTTCTGTAATGTGAATTCAATTAGTCCTTTACTGGGCTTCATCATTATTTTGTTCTTCCTCTTCCACAAAAGTATTCACTGCCACTCCTTAGTTCTCCTTCCTTATCTTACCTGTTTTACAAACACAGCCACCCATCTCTGTACCAGCTGTTCCCTCTACCCATTCAGAGCCTTTGGTTTGCCTTCAAACCAAGAGTTCAGGCAGTCTCTCCACAGCAGCAATTTGTGTTCACCTCAGGCACAGCACGATGGAAACAGATCTCATATTCCTTCCTACCATCTAGCTTTTCTTTCTTGGTGGTTTACGCAAAGTAATTTATCACTCAGGCACATTATTGCAAATAATCATATTTCTTAGAAATATCCCTGAATGCTCACTTCAATGGTGAGTGTGAACATGAATATCTCAGGTGCTTTGCAGCCCTGGATCAATTATTCCAATTTCTTTTTCATTACTCTTCACAAACACTGTCTTTGCCCATATTTGTCCATCTTGAATGCAGGTGCTGGGCATGTTACCCTGCCCATTATTTTCTGCTTTCCTCTTTGCCCAGCACGATGAGTTTGCTCTTTGGTTTCAGAGCTTTTCAAGAGAATTCAGTAGTTATGTTTCAACCATTCCTTGGCATATTTTCAGTAGCAGTGAGTAGTTACATAGAAGCAAGCACCTTCATTTTTTTTTTCTCTGTGATAGTTTTCTTAATTTTCCTCTGTAAAACTGTCTTTTGATGTACTGCTTGCACATCACTTGATAACTGTTATCTGTGCCAGTGATTTCTGCATACTGAAATCATGTTATCACGGCACCCACTTCGTGTCCTTATCTATCTCATATTATTTATATGATATGCACCATTTCAGTTTTTCACCCACATCTTGAAGCAGTTTTTTTTAAGCTTCCTCTATGAAGATTTTTGGATTTGTTTTCAGGTGTAATGATCTACATGTGTTTGTGCCCAGTTCTGTAACTACGACATGGTGTTATGCTGACTCTTCAATAAAAAACTTCCAGAGCTGTTTGATTGTACAGCCTTTGGGATAAGAATAGACAATCCATTATTTTCTTCTGAATTCCCTTTTCTGGTATTTTTAGACATTACTTTTATTTTCTAGATTAAGTATCTTTACTTTTTACATAAATTTCCTCCTGGTTTGTTTGGTACTTCTCATAAATTTATTTACGTTTTTTCCATTTCATTTGAGTTAGCATGTCCAATGCTATGTTTTTCTACATAATTCTATCATCTAGCTGTTCAGTATGCTTCAGAGTAAAATATTTTGCATGTGGTGAGCTTATTGTGTGAATGATCCACTACTCATTTTAACATTTTTGTCTATCGCTTTATAGTCACAAAACTTTCTAAGTAGCTTATCTTACAGACACATTCTTCCATAAGAAGTCTGTAGTAGTAGCTTTTGTGTCATTCTCTAGAAGGAACTGTCCCATAACATCCTCTGAAATCTATGCCTTTGTGATGTGACTGCATGTTTAAATATTTAGTTCAAGTGTTCTTTGAACTAAATCCCTGGTCTCTTCTTATCCTCACCCCAAGCAGTCTCTCAGCAACTTTCTCTTTATGAGGCAGACATAAGTCCAATCAACTAAATTTTTTTCTGTTGAACTTATTGCTCCACCTTCTAGCTTTTGACCCCTTTAATATAACAGCTCTGAACAGACCTCACTAGAGAGAGTTTTAAAGGTGATGAATTCTCTCAGCTATATGCAGCAGCTCCCCAGGATGCAGCAGTGTCCTCCACCCTCCCATGTCCATCCAACATCTCCTTGACAGATTCCCATAAGTGAGAAGGAATGCTCATCTAGTAGCTTCCTGCTGTTTAAAATTATGTGGATGATTTTTTCCATTTAATTCTCCCAACACTAACATGAGGCATGACTGTCTAGATTTATTTCTCACCCCAAGTGTTGGACTGAAGTTAACGAATGTTTGTGTATTCCTCTGTGTTTTCATGACAGTTCCTAGCACTTTATTTTGTTGCTTTTCCTCCTCTTCAGCTGTGCAGTAAATTGCAGCTGAACCTCAGATATATATTTTAATGCAAGATACCACCTGAATCCAGTTCCATAATTCAAGATGGTGAAGCAGCTCTACATCCTTTTTACAGAGCTCCACTAACCCCTCACTAAGAGCACTTAAAGCAGGAGAGTTCCTGTTTTCTTGTACTATATTTGTATACAGTTTTAATTTTTTATTTTGTTTTAGCAATAGCTTCTGCCCTGTTTAACTTAGTTTTTTTCCATTTTCAAAGAATTTAAAATTGAAGAGGGAAAGAGATGAAGTTATACCAGGAATGAGGCTGCCTGTTTTCTCTGTTAGGGGCACTGCGCTTCCTTTTGGAAAAAGCTCTTTGGAAAGATCTTCTTCCCAGTTTCTTACAGAGTCATTTACGTGCTGTAACAAAATGTCGACATTGGTGTGAATTTAGGTGCCTTCAGGTATCTAAGAAATCAGTAGGGTCACATGATATGACACAGGACCACCTTAAGCCCCACATCTGTCTGGAGCAGCAGCACAAGTCCAAAAGAGTACACTGGAAATAGTACTAGAAGCCATGAGCAGGCAGCTGAACTGCTCCCTTACTACACACCAGTGCTTTCTGTGCCCACTTTACAGAGTTGCGCATTTTAGTAATAATTTAAACTTTAATGGCAAATGCTGAGAACAGACATTGACTGCATCAATTAAAGGAAGCATCATGTTTCCTATAAGTCAGGCTGGAAGTGCATGAAGAGAAGTAAGGAGAGGCATTTCCTATTCTTGGCCATAAGTAACAGACCTTTTATAGGTGAAATGTACAAGTATTTGTTGGTTCAAACACAATCCTTTCAAGGCATTTAATCACTGTTTTGTCTCTAAGGCTGTGAATGTATTTTTCATAGTCTATATTTCACTGTGTCATGGTTTAACCCCAGATGGAAACACAGCTCCACACAGCTGCTCACTCACTCATCCCCAGTGGGATGGGGGACAGAATTGGAGGGTAAAAGTGTGAGAAAACTCATAGCTTGAGGTACAGACAGTTTAACAGGTAAAGCAAAAGCCACACACGCAAGCAAAGTGAAACAAGGAATTTATTCACCACTTCCATGGGCAGGGAGCTAGGAAAGCCAGGCTTCATCACACGCAACGGTGACTTAGGAAGACAAACAACATAATTCCTAATATTCCCTGATTCCTCCTTCTTCCCCCAGGTTCATAGGCTGAGCATGGCACCATATAGTCTGCAATATCCCTTTGGTCAGATGGGGTCAGCTGTCCCAGCTGTGTCCCCTCCCAGTTCCTTGTGCAGTGCTGGGGTGTGTGAGGAGCAGAAAAGGCCTTGGCTCTGTGCAAGCCCTGATCAGCAGTAAGAAAACATCCCTGAGTTATCAACGCTGTTTTCAGCACAAGCCCAAAACACAGCCCCACACTTGTGAAGAAAATTAACTCTATCTCAGATAATACCAACACACACTGTCGCAAATCTCTACAGTCCACTAAATTCCAAGATCTTCCATAGCATTTATTTATGTTTATTTTTTCCATAAACATTTGTTTATGGTTTGGTTTGGTATTGTGAAACAAAATAATTGTGACAAATCCACATATCCCTATGGTGTGTGAAACTAATACAGAGTAAGTAACATTGCATCTGTTTGTGAGTTGGTACAGGATCACTTGTGATCACTAGAACCTGATCCGCAAGAATACCAAGACTATTTACATCTAGCATAAATTTGGAGAATGTTGATGGCATGCCTGATTTTTCTCTGATGAAAACCTGGTTATATACAGAATGTTCTTTGGCCGCTCCTTTTATCAGACTAGTCTACTGTTTTGCAAAAGCATCCAAAAATATTAACATTTCTAGCAGATATTTGTAACAATATAAATTACCCTCCTATTTTGAGCTAGGAAATACCTCATGCAGTCAAAACCAAAAATCTCCTATTTTGTTGAGGGGGGAACTGTTAGTCATATGCCTGCACAGTCGGTTGTCACTGTACTTTATTTCACATGCCCTTTCAATTCACACTAAATTTCTTCATCCACATTAAAACTACAGTTAATAAAAAAAGTTTATTTTACTATCAGTCATTGTACTTCTTTATTGCAATTATTTTTTATCAGACCCTTATACTAGATTCAGGACAACAGTCTCAACATTTTTCCATGGAAAGACGTAGTATGGTAGGAATTTCTTATTCCAGCATATTGTCAAGGTAGAACTTACTGCCTTGCAGTTTTGAATGCAAGTGTAAGTGGAGGCTTAGGCTACTATTGCTGGAAGTAAACATAAAGAGAACTAATGCAGAGACTGAGCAAGGTCAAAAAATAAACCTTCCCACAAGGTTAAACAACTTGAAAGTTCTTCAGTGGTAATTATACATTAGATCCCTCAAATTATATACACCAACTCCCTCTTTTTCCTCTTCCCCTCTCTTCCCAGATGCAAGCGATATGATTTTTTTTTTCTTCTGATAAGGAGTAGAAGGATGTTAGGAGAAAGATAAATACTGAAACATTTTATATCTCCCATATTTGAAAATGCCAGTCTTTCTTAAAACCTCTGACCCAGTCCCAACTGGTATCAAATACTTTAGTTCTCAAAAACCAGTATCACTCATTATTCCATTTTAAGATTTACTCTCATTTTCTTCAAGTTACGTAGATTTAAGAAACATCTAATTAGGAATACACGGCCTGCAGACCTCTTGAGGTACAACAGAATTAGTTAATAGAAAAAGGGCTGAATATTCTTGTTTATGTATTTGGGATATATAGGGAACTGTGGAGCAATTCTCTGTGCAGGGATAAAAGTTTCATCTCTGTTCAGGGAGAGGAAAACATAGTTAGCAGAATGAGTGCTAGGAAAACTAATTACTAGTTATTGTGGTGTATTTCCCACTTTTTTCCAAAATCTAGAATTCTTGAAAGGCAATTTCAGTCATTCAAGACTAATTTCACAATGCTTGCATAGTGGTGATTTAAGAGGCCAGGTAGAGTGAAATCCTGTTCTACAAGTACACTACATATTGTACAAACTTAATACCCTACTGTATGCGTATTCAAGGGAATTAAGATCTTTACAGCCATTTAAGATTTGTAAGTAGTTTGTTATAATAAAAAGTAATATATGGAATATGAGTAACACAGCCCTGGTCAATAGTCCCAGTCTTTGGATGTCTATCTAGCTGTCAAGCTGCACTTGTGTCTTCATGCTTTCTGGAGTCCAAAGGCAGCCTGGCCATCACCCATGCCCTGGCTTTCCAGGATTCCTTTGGTTTTTTCTCTTTTTAGCATTTAAAGAACTAAGAACAGTTGTCAACTGGCACCAGTTTTTCATAGACTATTCTGTTAAAGCACATCTTTTTCCACAGCACTAGTCTTGAAAGTACTTTAGTTCAAATGTCATCCCTTTAAAGAATATGGCAGTTGATCACATGAAGCTGAGCTTTATGGAGCTCATGACGATGAAAGAATACCATCCAGTTCTGGAATTCACTTCTGGTTTTCAGCTGTGCTACACTGGTGCTATTACTGTACACTTTATCATGACAGTTGCTTCTGTATTATTCCAGCTACATCAATAATTCTGGGTCATTCAGGTTAACATGCAGTGTGCTGTGTGTGGTAAGTCTGAATATAACTTCCTCTACCATGCAAAAATACACAAAAATGTATCCAGTTACCTTATACTCCATCAATATTAGTAATCATTTTAGGTAGTTCATCTGCAAAATTTATGGCAGATTAATCTTTTTGGGTTAGCCCTGTTTTACTTTATAGTGTATTCTCAGAGTATGTGAGGGACATATGGATATTGAAAAGCACTTCTTTGCCTCCACTCACAGGTGCAGTAGACCTCCTGTTTGTTTTTACAGTCATGTTCATTAGACTTTTCTGCTGCAGCAATAATCTGCTCTTCCTCATCTGAACTCCGGCTGCAGTGTTTAGGAAATTTTGAAAGCCGGAAGAAGCATGCATTTTTTTGTTCCTTTTTGAATATGTGACAGAGGTAGTCTTGAGCAAGTATGGAAATGAAAGACAGGTATAAGAAACAACTTGAAAAAGTGGTAGAGAAAATCTGAAAGTGAAGTTGGAAGCTTGATTTGGGCAAGTTATGGTTGAGAAGCACAGAGAGAGGGAGAGGGACAAATATGCATAATTTGGGGGGCATGCCACTTCCCTTCCCAGAGAACACAGGGATCAGAAAGGTAACCAGCTCACAGTGCAAGTACTCTCTACATTGTATGGCCTTCCTGGAAAAAGAAAAAAAAAACCCACTATTTTTTTTCATATTTTCTCACATATTTTCAAAAGGCAGAAGTCACACTGAATTTTCAACTTTATCACTGAAAAATAGCAAATATATTTTCAAAAGATTAGTGGGAATTTTTATAAGTTAGAGAGTTGGATATAAAATGTCATGCTAATCCTGTTGCCTGAAGTACTTTGGGAATAATTTTATACATTGTTTAGCTGCTTCTTCATATAATGTATAGTTTAACAACAATGCATCTGAAGATGTAAAATTTTTCTTTGGTAAACTTGAAAAGGTCTGAGTCTGAGATGGAGCCGTAGGTGAGTAGGAGCAAGAAATTTTTTAGGACTAACACACATTTAAAAAATGGTGATAAATTTTCTCAATTCATGCCATCTAGTTTTGGGAGAAAATATTCCCATAGTTCAGTCAACAGTCCATGTAAAATCAGTGTAAACATTTTCACATATATTTCTCCAAAGTAATCAAAACAGGGAAAATTTTACTGTAACGTTCATGTAGCAGAGACGTCTTGCAGCTCAGCTTCCTGAGATTGAATTGCATGAGAAAGATGTTAAATATAGGATATAGAAAACCAGATATGCAAAATCATAACATGCTTTGCAATTTTCTCCATTGCTATGCCCCACATTATAGTCTGTATCAACGACCAACACTTAACTGGACTTCCTTTCTTGTGCATTACTTCCATGCCAACATGAAGTAGGAACACAGTTTAAGTAACAGTTGGAAGCAGTAGCTGGAAAGCACTTTCAATTTATTAAATCTCGTGACCTGCATGGTACAAGACTACAAACTGTATGACACCAACAAATTTGCAATGATTTTTAGCAAATTATGGGTTTTTTATTTTTCAATTCTTTTTAAAAAACAGGTGGTTATCTTATAGCCAAGTAACTAATGTACATTACCTGTCTCAATTTAAGGTCATAACAGAGACATGGTACGAGTAATTTTCTTTTCTACCACTGCGTAACTAGGTCAAGGTAACTTTAAAGCCTGACCTCAACCTACCTACATCATGGTCAAAAATTTCATTGCCATTGGGATTTGATAGAAAGCTATCTAATGCATCCAGTTATCTCACTGTAAAAAAAAAAAAAGATTTTTTGACAGTGAAAACATAGCCTAAGTCTACATAGTAAGACAGATGGGGCTAGTTGTGTGAGCGAACAGGATTTGGTTCCGTATGGCTCTCCATCAGAGAAGCCATAAGAAGAATGGAGCAAAATAGCAGGAGGCAGTGGAAAAATATGAGGGACATTTGGAATAGAAAAAATTAGTATCAATAAAAAAGCAGGTTTATATGCTAATACTAATTTTGAAAAATCTTCTGCCAGCAGATGCATCTTGCTAAGAACAGTTTATTGCAATAACAGATGTATATAATCGTACCCTGAGAAAATGGCATTGGCTAACACCAATCCCATATGCTTTTTGTTTTAAGGTAAAAAAAATAAGGTAGTTATGCTCCAACCAGTCTGCCAACATAAGTTCATTTACAATGCCGAGCTGTCTCTTTTTAATCTAAAAGTTATAACCTGAAATGTTACCTGATTTAAATTTCAAATTCACAGGTCACTATAAATTTTATAGTGGTGAACAGATGTTCACATGAGCTGTACTTAGCTGTAGAACACCTTAAAAGAAAAACATGACAATGGAATGCCAAAATTAAATCTCCATCAGAAATGCCAGGGGGCTAAGTCTTCCAAAAGTATTGGTGTTTGCTATTAGTTTTGCTGTAACCTCTTGTTCTTTGTCCCCCTGGCTTCAAATGAATAACAGACTACTGTTGATTTCTTTAGAAATTTATATTCACTGAAAAAATAGTTTCAAGACTCAGATGTAAAATTGCAACTTGCATGTATGCACACTTGCATAAATAGTTTCTTGCTCAAATGTAAAAAAGACTTGTACCTGTTAAGATGTCACTACTGCCATATTTGTACTTGATTAAATGCCTCATGACAGTTAATGATGATAATAAGAATTCAGCAAAGAGAAGCTAATTGTCAGTATCACACTTTTGAGGGACACATTCCTTGCTTAGTAAATGAGGAAAAAAATAGGAAAGTATGACAGAAGCTATCAAGAAAGTTAGCTGTAACTTTGGAATTCAAAAACCAAACCATTATCTACAAATATTTGTATCCAAATAGTTCCCTTGAGACTGTTATATTCCTAGGTAACTCCATAAATTATCTGGGTTTGCAGTGGTGAGCAGCAGATCAGAATCACATCCTCAGAGTTCGATTCATTCACTTGACTACAGGTACCACAATTATCAAAGCTATGAATAATTTCACAGCTTGGTCTGAAGTATAATTGTGTTTTTCTACCTCTCACAGATAGGCTCAGAGTGACAAGGCACATCAAAGTCACTGTGTGTATTCTAGCAGGTCATAAAACCAGTCTGATCAACACTTTTGTGTGCTGAGAATGACTTGGGGCCTGAGCATTCTTCATTTGAGGAGAAAACTCTGTCTCTGGCACAGCTGAGCACAGATTCATGAACCACTCATGCCAGAGGCTGCTTTAGCGGATAGCAGGCTGATGTTCAAGTCAGCAGCATGATCAGAACTCTCCTGCTTTTGCCCTTTCATATAGGGCAGGAAAACAGCACAAGAAATGTAGAGGGTCTAGTGAATAAAAGAAGGAAAAGAGAGGGGTTTCTCAGGCCAAAGGATGTGCATGCACATTGCAGAGCTGACTGAACACAGCACTCTTGCTCCATCTGGAAGGTTTCTGAGAACGAGCTTGGATTTTTTTTTTTTTTTTTTTTTTTGAACAAGAATATTCCAGCATATGAAGCATCTTGACAATGCTCTCCTCCTAATGGAAAACATTCAAGTATTTCTGAGTGAACATTCCTCTTAAATTCTGCTCAGTCCAAATCAACATGTGCGTTTGGGTGGCCACAGCCAGATGAAGGTCACTGGTGAAAGAGGGTGGGCTCACATTCCCACTTCAGTGAAAGCAGAGTTCCAGCTCCAGTTTGGCAGAACTTACGATGACATCTCACAGTGTCTTCCCTGGCTCAGAACTGGTATCTTTATATTCTTGGTAAAACCTCGTTATTTCTCATCTTGTCATATTTTTATGTATTTTTGTAGGGCTGCAAACCTCCTTATTTTTCTATCTAGAAGTTTGCTTAATTCTACTGTTGGAATAGAGACAGCACATTCTCATAATGAGACACTGCATCATCACTACTTAATCCCTTTGGTCCACTACAGCTTGCCTCCTTGCACATTGCTTTTCATCCTGTTGTACGGGAGTAAAATTTAAAATTTTATTTGATACTATATGTACCAGAGACATTGCTCTGTAAACACTGTGAAGGATTGAAAGAAACAGTGGGTAAGGCTGCTAATGATGGGACATGACTCCAATTACTCTGCTGGCATCTTGCTGTGATCTGGACCATCCCTTAGATTATCCCCTCATTTGTTACCTTCCTGGGTTTATCTGGGATAGAGTTCATTTTCTTCCTAGTAGCTGGTATAGTGTTGTGGTTTGGATTCAGTATGAGAATAATGTTGATAACACATTGATGTTTAGGGTGTTGCTGAGCATGGCTTACCTTAAGACAAGGACTTCTCTGTGTCTTATGATCTGACAGTGAGGAAGTGCACTCTGGCCCCTGCCCAAAGCACCAGCTTAGTTACATCAGAGCTTCTGAGCATTACAATATCCCGTTTTCCCTTGGACTTCTTGAGGCAGAAGAATTTTAGCATACAGCCTTTGTTTTCTAGTTTCCTTTTCCCTAAGTGCCTTCCTGAAAACTTAGAGCTTCCATTTCTCATTTGGATGAAACATTCTGGGGAAACAGCCAAGGTGTATTTTCTAGCTGTACAATAAGTTTAATAAACATTATCCCCCAGAATTAACAGCCTGTGTTTCACCGTGTACAGGCTCAGGAGGATGAGGCTGTCATCTGCACAACATACAGCTCATAACCTGAGGAAAGAAGATGAGCAAGAACAGATACCAGTAACTTTTCCAGTTTCCTTTTCTGCGCTGCTGCATGGCTTGTTGCACAAGTGAAAAGCTCTGAGGGACCAGCCTCAGTTACAGTAGCCTGCCAATTACGTCTCTTTTCATGTTAGAGGTGGTTGGGACAGAGCAAGTCAAACCATCTGTTGAAATTACCTCTTTCTCCCTGCCTTCAGTGAGCGCTCTTCTGTTTGTGCTGCATCTCTAGGGCCACACTTGGATTATCATGAGACTCCTCTCTAATAAAATATTAAACCCACTTTAGTTTGGACACAGAAATCCTTGCTTGGACTTGAGGATTCCTGCCTTGATGTTTCTCATGTCCATGTCCCAGCTGATGGAGCATTATTTCATAACACTGAAAGGAGAGCCTCTCCTGCTGTACCTGGTGCAGCATTGCCCAGTCTCCGGCACCACATGGTGGACAAGGCAAAGCTGTTCTGATGCCATTCCAAAGGAACCTGCAGGCAGGGGGTTTGCAGTTCCTTTACATGCTGCCTTAACTGGAGGACTCTCTTTATTAGAAGTGGAGCTTGCAGATTTTTCACATCTTCCTCACACTTTCTCTGCAAAAGAAAAGACACCAAGCAAAGGACATATCCCCTCCTTTTCCCTACACATTGCTTGTAGAACTGCAGAGCAACTAATAATGGCTAAAGTGTTAATAGCAGGCTGAAACCAAGTTCTCAATTCATAAAAGACCTTAATCAACATGTCAGGCGTGTCAGGAATTGAGTCTGTGTAGCCTTCTTTCTACAATCCTTCCCCATGTAAGGAGCAGACCTTTCTCATGCAAATAGTCCCCAAAGTCTACTTGGTTTCTGAATGAGTAATGCCATTCAGAACTGTCCCTGCTTCCTCTCACAGAAATCATGGCTCCTATGCCCAGATAAACTTTTACCATTTTCATGAGCAAAAGGCACACTTTTCAAAATATCCTGTGCCAGTTCTGCAAACATTGCTGCTATAACCATGTAATTATACATGCTCATTGACAGCTATTAATCCTATTAATCTCAGACTCTGCTCTCTTCAAAAACAAAACAAAGAAGACCCCAACCAAAACCAAACTCCACTGAAATGCAAAACTGTTCATACATGAGTATAGAGTTTTGAAAATTGATCAAATCTAGAAAAATAATCTAACTTCACTGAAGCTCCTGGAAGTGATTATAAATCAGATATTAGTCGTAAAAGAGAGCCTCTGAATGTATGGGAAGGTAAACCCTGAACATTTGCTGTGCAATAAAATGGACTGCTAGCCAGATAATGAAACCATAAACCACTGACTGTATTTTTCTAGACACTTCCAGGAAAGGAAATATAAAACCATTTCGGTTTTTAACCGGATTTTCAAATTTTATATTTTTAATAGGTTCCCTTCCAGTCAGTTGGCAAAAGAGCAATACAAAAAAAAAAAAAAAAAGCTGAACTTGGGCTTTCTTCCCCATGCGAGTTATGGCAGAGATTTAGACAGAATGGCTGATGCTAGCTGAGTAAGATGCAGAATAATTAGCACAACCTTCCTGGGTCAGGCCCATAGAGATCATAGGGTACAAGGGAAAAAGTGCTATTTTTTAATCAAGGCGTAGCATTCGCTCCTGATCATACTGAAGATGAGGAGTGTTTGCAGCCAACTTCAACAGTACTTGTATTTTATGCCAAACTTGCCATCTTTTGAAGTAAACCTTTGAACTGAATTTAAAGTTAAAATTAGCAACTGAGTCATTATTTAGTTCGTTCAAAATGCCAACTTATTTAAACTGTCAACTCAATGATGAAAAGTAACTGCATGGCTTACTAGAGCACTAACACTTGAAGGAACTAACTTCCAATCCAAGTAAATCAGCCCATCACTGTGCTGCAGAAGTGTTACTGCCACATCTTTGCACTGGAGCCTGCACATTTGGCACACGGAGTAATGGACATGAAGCTGGTGTGTTTAAGAGGCACTGGACTAAGTGCAGTTATTCATGACTGAAATACACTCTGTTATGATGGTGTCTTATGGTGCTTTCCACTTACAGCTCAACAGAGCTCCGTGAGGGTATTTCTAGCCTGCTTATGAATTAATTGCATGCAGACACATGCACCAATTCACGTACTCAGCAAGTGGCAGCTTAGAGTGAGGATCATTTGTTTAAGTGCAATTTGTGTTAATCTGCAGTTGTATTAGCTGAGAGAGGGAATATAAGCAAGGAAGCTTGCTATATATATATATATTTATATTTATAAATAATATTAAAGTATTTTAAACATCTATTTAAAAATCACTAAAAAAGACAAGATACATTATTTTGCCCAAGGGATATAGCTCAGATGTCTGACATGATCTTAGGTAAAATGCAAGAAGCATCCAGAACTCTAGTCTGTAATAATTAAATTTTTGATCTACTGAATTTATACTACATGTTAGTTAAGCTTTTAACTTTTCTGCTGTTCCTGAACACACTTCCACAAAATTTCTAAAGGATCAATTATTTCTCTAGGTCATTGTTGCTGATGATGTTGTTTTTGAGACTTGTACATTTTAATTATATTTTTCTGACATTTCGAGACTAGATCTTTGTTTAATATTTTCTAAATGGAATGCAGGGAAAAGTTCAACTTTACTGTGTTCACAGTATTAATTTGGGAGGGAAAATTCAACATGTTTGTAGTATAATGATTTTCGGTTTCAGATTATTTTTAAAGCTTGTAATCACAGATATCAAAGGGTCATTACATTCTAGCACTAAAACAGATATGCATAATTCAATGTATCTCATTTTAATCCTTACTGACGTGTATAGTGCAAAAACTATGGTCCTGTAGAACAAAACAGTGGTTAACAGTAACAGTGAGTGACTGGAGGAATAACTATATGCTACACATCATTTTTCTGATATCAAGCCTTAGTCACACAAATTTTATTTTCCTTTTACTGTGCCAAATACAATATGGTGTGATATAAAAATAATCTTAGTGCCGTAGCTCCTTTCACAATGCAATGACAACTTTCTGAAGAAGATTTTGGCCACCTGAGGCCACAGAATCATTTAGGACCCTATTTTAAGTACACTGAAAGGAAAAACACCTTTGCCTTGAGTTAGTAAAAGCACGGAACTGCAAGAAACGCAATATGAGATCTACATTGATCCTGATTGTACCCCAGCCTTTTTGCAGTCGCTCATGAATGTAAGTGAGAGACCAGCACTTGGAATGAAGAAAAGTGAGGACATCAGGATGCTGGGGAGTCAGTCAGGCCTCTCTACTTATTTCACTTAGCACTGCAAACCAACAGATCCTGACAGTCACCTCCTGCCTGCTCCTCACCATACTTGTGGCAGGATTTTTTCAGCCCAAACATGCAGAAAGACCAGGAGGAGAAGAATAGCACAGAGGGAAACACTGCTCCTGTAGAGTTCCTACTTTGCACTGGAACACAAGAAAATTTAGCTGAGCGGGGGAGTTCAGACTTTCAGCAGTTTTTGGTGAAGAAAGCTGCCAAGACAACAGCAAAGCTGCTGACAAGAAAAAATATTCTATTCAAAGTTTAGGAAAGATGCTAAAAACTGTAGAAGACAATAGCTGAAATGCCTGCTTTAGCACTGTGAAACATAAATGGCATTTGTTATTGATTTTACAGAAAAAAAATGCTGAGGATCACATCTTGTTCACATTTATTCTAGGAAAATTCCAATGACTTTTGGAGGAATAAAACTAGTTCTCTTCCAGGGAAATGTTCCATGATTCTATAACAACTGAGGATTTCAGTAAGTATGGTTTCACTTCAGTAGATTTTAGAATCATCCTTTAGATTTTGCAGACCAGATACATGATATTTTACGATCCTTAGTTTTTCTCAGTTTCTATAAAATGATTAAAAAACAGTGAGAAACCATTACATGCACAAACAGAAACAGGATCTAACCTTGTGTTTTCTAGACACTTCCAGCATGTATACTTTCAAAACATTAAAATACACTCATGAGATGAAAATTTGCCAACTCAGTTCTTGTAAGGTTCCCTAAACTCCAATTGAAATCAAAGGGGCATGTGCTTAAACACTTTCCAGGAGACATTTTCTGGAATTAGTCATAATGAAAATGAATTAATTTTGGTCTATTTCCCAGTATTCCCCTAGAGTCACAGTTCTTATATTTTCCTCCCAGCTGTAGTCTGGGTGATATTTGGTGCCTGGAGTTCTTGAGCTACACAGTTTTGTAGTCAGTAAAGCCTATTTCTGCTTTGCATAACCTCCTACTTTTCCAGTTTGGTCCTAAAGAAGGAAAAGAAAACTATGTCACAACACTAGAATGTTTTCAAGAGACCATGTGCGTATGTGTGCATGTAAATCACACTAAAAGAGAACAGCTGATGCTTCAAAGTAAAATTTTTAACCTCTGTGTATCAGCTCTAAGGCAGTAAACCGAATTCATTAACAAAAATACAGCAACTCTAGAATAAATGATACAGGAACAGTACTGCCACCTTGTTGGAGGAACAAAATAATGTGATTTCTATTCTCAACATTGTTTGCATAGCCCACAATTATCAGAATTAAGTATGGTAATAACCTGGTAATTAACAGTAATTTCTTTTATCACTGAGTAAATGGCATTACAGAAGCAACAATGACCTATACATTTTTCCATGAGTTCTAAAGTTATCGGCACCATATTACTAATTACTCTTCCAGTCATCTAAAGTATTTTAGAGCAGTTACTGAGATGATGTCAAAGCACCCCTGATCAACCGGTTTTCTTGATGAACTGATTAAAAGGTTAAAAAAAATTATTCATTATTTGACAAGCACTGAAGGGGTAACTAGAGCTATTACCTGCCACTTGATAACTTTTGGTAATATAAACGCATGCAAAGAGATTTTTTTTTTTTTAAAGTCAGGTTGTTATTGCTTTTGACTGCTCATTTGTAATTAAAGTTATATTTAAAAAAGAAAAAAATTAGAGTTGTTGAAGAAAATGCAAAACAATTACATCTGTTGCTTGGCCCATCTATTAATTGCTATTACCATCGGCATTTTATATGCCTCCTCAACATCAGGGGGAAAAATGAAGCCTTAGAGATTCAGGGAGTAGCTGGTGGCAGTTTTACTTTGATCCTGGATTTCTCATTCCTCTTCTTCCATCCTTGTTCAGGTTGTAAATGGTATTGCACACAGCTGCTCGAAGAGCAGTGACCTGGGGGCGTCTTTGCCATAGCAGGTGTCAGAATCTGGTCCTAAACACGGGTGACAAGGCTGTGCTGGCTTCTTCCCATGGGAGTTACCGAGGGGCAGGCATGCCAGCAGCTGAAGCATCACACACCTCCACATGGTCCCTTGGGAACTATGGGGAAGTGATAAAAGCCGCTGTATCCCTAAATCCAGAAAAGAGAAAACTCTGAGATTGACAGAAACTGCCTTTCCTTCTCCTATGCCCATTTTCCATGCCAATGACAGCTAACCAAAAACAGTTGTCCTGATTTCTGTAACAACTAAACTGTGAAGAAGAAATTCCTGCTCAGGATGTGTCACAGCAGAACTCTCAAGGCCATGTGGCTATTGCCACCTGAACATACTACCTTTTTGAAACTTTTGTTCAGTGTTTAAATGAAGATCACCTTCTGTAGAACTGTTTTCATACTGTAGAAAAAGTTAATCAATTACTAAGTGTTTATATTCTAGAAACGGATCTTCCTGCCAATAATTTGGAGAAGAAATGTTGCTTACAATGGAGCTGATGGGGACAAAAGAGAAGACCAAAAAGTGTCACATCAGCTCATCTGCATGAGTGGAATTCAATACTCAGTATAGATATTTGTGTGTGAACATGCCCCGGAAGGAAATAGTGGCAAAAAGAACAGAAACTGTACAAAAACGAAAGGTCTGAGACATCCTGTTTTCATTTTTAAAAGGTTCCAGTTCCGTCACTTTGTCGTCTCCTTGACTTTGCACTTAATCCACCCCAATTCTTTCCCTCTCCCCACTTGCTTCCTCTGTTCCCCTGTCCACTTTGCCATGTTTTTTAATCTGAAAATTCACATAATGCTCAGTACATACCTGTGAATCCATGAGTATCCCAAGTTGTCTCCAACTCTCCAGGCTGAAGGCTTGTCATTTAAACAGGTTGTTTTGGAGACTGTGTGGCTCTAAGAGGCCCCCACTGTACTGGTGTCAGGGAATATTAATATTTAATTTGGCGTACATGTCATTGAAATATCCTATGCCTATACAAGCTATAATAGTATGCTTGCTTTTCAACTGCCATGCTGTGGGTAATAATGTGGAAGGATTTGGTGCTTGCAAAGTTTAAGTGTTTGTGTATTAGCTGGACTTAGCAGTGCCTGCCATTAACTATGTGTGCATTGATTGACATCATGCAGCTTCTGTCGAGCACATCTCCTGCAATCTGTCTGTCTTCGTTCAAACTCCTTAGAGGTTCCTATGAGCATCCTAAATACCAGAAATTGTTAAAAACACTGTAGCATGGGCCTGCTTCCATAGCTGCTCCTTCCCAAGGCAGTTTCATTTTATGAAGTACAGGTCTGTACTTTATATTAGGACTTTCCAAACTCTTTTAAGATATAGACCATCTTTTACTACAAGTTGTCAACACTTCACCTCTACTAATGACCACACAGATCAGACCATCCATTCAGAAATGGTAAAACATTTTTAAGAGTTAAGGTTTCTTACAAGAGAAAATTACTATTTATACACATTTTAAAGACCCAAACAACTGGATTTTATTAAAATGAGAGGGATCCAAAAGTATGTATATCCCAGGTCTCAAATAACTTTAGATACTGCTCTTTAAGCTTTGCAAAGTAACTCTGACTTAATTTTATCAACAATGAGAGTTGGCTTTCTAGGAGAAATTCCTTCCAAGAAAGAAAAGGTTGAGAGGTTTGGTCTCAGTTCTTATACAGAACAATGAAGCTGTACATTGCCGTCTGTCTCTGAAGCTGCAGCTGCTAGGAGGAGTTAACCATGAGTGGGAGGTACTCACTAGGGAGCCCTAAATCACCAAAGTAGTAGCTTCTGACTCCTGTGTCCTAAGCAATTTCTGGAAAAAATCTGTTCCTGGCAATCCACTGTGCTGCATGGGCCCAGCAAGGCTGATTGCTGATGTTGTACAGCCACTGTACTTCCCTCATTCACCCTGGTTTCGTAGCAGACTCTGAATCAAGAGGTCACAGCACTAACTGAACTGTGAATCTTCCTTTTTCCTTTGAGTGTCTCTTCGCATTTGGTGAACAGACTATCCCGGATGTGTGCTTTGTCTTATCCCAGATAATCATACTCCCAGAGAAGCCAAAAAATTACATCAGTGAGACGTGAACATTATGTGTGTGCAGACGTTGCATTATGTGTGTGAACTTGTTTTACTTGCTCCATAAGTGGTTAAGATCACACCACAAACACGCCTGCGGATGATTCTTTTATGTACTTTTCCTTATAGCAGTTCTAGTATTTTAAGTTGTTACAGTAACAGCTATGAGAAAAATGTTGCAGAGTTAGTTATTGTCTCTCTGCATGGAGAATTTATGTAGTCTTTGAGCTGTCGAGGCTTTTTTTTTTTAATATACTAAATATTTTGCAGCTTAGTCACTGAAGCATAATGTGAGAACATATGAAAATCACTCTCTAAGAATGCAAATGCACATTGTTATGTAACAAATAAGTTTAGGGAGCTGAAACTGGGGTCTTGTTGAACTTCACAGGCAGGGTTAGCTGAGTTTTTTTATCTACCACATCTTACACATTTCCTTTCATAGACTTTCATACTTTCCTTCCCTGAATTTACTTAATGGAGATGAAAACATTAATTTGAGGGGAAAAAAAAACCTGCTATTTGGACAAGGTGATAATGAATCTCCACATTGCAGTATCCTATTGAGTGTATTGATTACTACTACTGCCCATTCAGTGTAGAGTGTCACACAATGGCTACTACAGTTATTACAACTCTCAGTCTAATTATATGGTCTTTGACTTTTTAAATACAACAGAATTTTAGTGGCAGTTTGCCTATTATAATAACTCCCAGGATTTAAAGTCTGTACTTTTTGGTCAAAGGACACTTTCTATTTTATTTCAGATAATAGTGAGGAATGTAACAAGTAGTTCTTACTCCTGAAAACAAACTTTATTTGAGAAATACAAACCTCTTATGAAGCCTCTGTTGTCACAGACCTTGTATGAACTTTGCTCTATTTAAACAATAAATTTCAGAGGAGAAGTCAAACTAAAAGAACTATGATCAAATAGTTAAAATATTAAATTTAGCTTACAGCTCCTGCATTCCTGATGGGGAGCCCATGTTTGTGATCTGTAAATGAGCTGTGGCATGTATGTGCCTCAGTTTTTCGATCTGTAATGAAAAAGTCAAAAATACGAATCATATGCCTCATGAGAGTGTTGAAGGGCCTACATTTACTGCAGATCAAAGCAGCAATCCAAAAATCAGTTTGACCTTGTATTCTGTTCAGCATGGATTCAAAGTCATGACAAAAAAAACCTCCAATAATTCTGTACCTACAGCACGTGGAAATGAGTTTCAAGCTCATTAGAAATTAATGCAAGATTTCCCAAAAACTGGGCACATGCTTGCTTGGTAAATTTTTCAGAATTCGTAAGGCAGAAGAGTAGCTGAGAATGAAACAAAAAGGTTAAAATATCAGCATTTTTTCTGCTTTATGTTTATCACAAACACAAGAAACATGCATAAATAAAGTGGAAATCTGTCTTTCAAATTCCAGGTCATCTGTTGCGCTATTTCAGCATACATCATATGCCCTTGGGTCTCAGGAAGTAAAAACCAAAAGAAGCTGGTTAATCTCAGAAATCACCATAACTATTTCATAACTATTTTGATTGGATTATGAGTTCACATGTGCATTTCACTAACATTGCCTAATATATAATGGTAAGTTATAAATTGCAATGAAACACTGAGAGAAATTCTGCCTATTTCAAATCCCCAGTGACCCAAGCATGCCTATGCTTCAACTTTAGCTCATTCGTGTCTCTCTTCAATCTTAGATGTCAAAATGCACTGGGAAAAGAAAGCACAAGACATGCTCTCAGCTCTTCTGGGTGAAATGACTTCTTACACATTATGTAGAGAGTCATCCATTTACTTACATACAAGACTATATATTTATGTTAACCTCATAAAGATTGAATTTCTCCACCTTGGCAAACAGAAAGCAAAGAGGCAAACTCATGCCTTCCTCAACCAGAACATCTGCAGCTGCTACCTGAACTTACACATTTGTGTTTAATAGTTATGGGGAGAGTCTTTCTGAATATGGGGTCATCTAATTGATTCCAGGCACCTGCCTCCCTGGAGGTCAGGTAAACTAAGGAGAGTGGCAGGTGGAAGGGAAACAGCATGAGCTTCTTATAGGCAGACTTTCAGCCATCAAAGTTCTGCTGACTGTGGTTAAGCTCTATGCTGCCAGAAGCTCACAGATTTTTGAGACTACCTGGCCAAAAGGAGTTCTCTTTTTCTTCTACAGAGTTTGCTTTAGCTTCCATGGGCAGGATCTGTCTGCTGCAAAACAGTACCTAGATAACACTTATAAGGGCCTAGTCTTGATCATAAAAGTTTGCACATCAGGAGAGTTTTTGCAGGAAAGTAGGACCCTGCAGAAACCAGGCTGGTCAGAATTTAGTCCTTATAGATAGTGATAGGAACATCAGACTGCTGTTCACAGAATCACAGAATCACAGAATCACAGAATAACAGAATCGATTAGGTTGGAAAAGACCTCTGAGTTCAGTGAGTCTCATCCATGGCACACCACCACCCTGTCAACCAGACCATGGCACGGAGTGCCACATCCAGTCTTTCCTTAAACATCTCCAGGGATGGTGACTCCCCCACTGCCCTGGGCAGCCCATTCCAATACTTAATCACCCTTTCGGTGACAAAATTCCTCCTAATGTCCAATCCAAACCTCCCTGGGCACAGCTAAAAACTGTGTCCTCTCATCCTGTCCTTGTGGGGGTATTCTTTTTATATGTATTGCAGACATGAAGCAACAGATGATTTGAAGAAAAAGACAGACATTTTTTGACTCCTGGTAGCATTCCAGCAGCACACATTCATAGTCTGTGCCCTGGTATAGAGCAGGCATAAAAACCATAATAAGGGAATATGTTTCATTAGAATGCGCTGATCTTTACAGACTTCAGATTTACTTGGTAGTGTGCAACAAGAAGCTGAAACTGAATTTCATCTGCTAAACTTAAGCAGAAGCTTGAGAGAATGTTTGAAAGAAAGCTGGAATAGGGATGACATCAACAGAACATCAAAGTGTAAGTTTTATACAGTCTTAAGTGAGGCTTTTACAAATACTTTTTACTTAGTTTGAACTTCGATTAAACATCTAGGCAGTGAAAATTTATAAGAGGCTCCTTTATTATCAAAGAAAAGAGGAGAAATCAAAAGTGTATCATATATAATTACTCTCCCTTTCCCAGATCCTGGACCTCCCACACTTTGGTACGTACACTGAAGGTATTTCAACCTCGATAAAATTTAGGCATGCTTCAGAGAGGTCCTGAGATAATTCCACATACAGGCCACCCTGCAAAGAAGGGCAAGGTCTTTGTATTTTCAGAGATTTGTGTGCATTTCCGTGCTCACAACTTTCCTGAGAATTACTCCAAGTCATTGGAAAGATAGATAACTAAACTTTTACTAAATGAAGTCTTATTTAGTCAATTCATTCTAAGGGTCTGACCCTTAAGTGAAGACATTTCATCATGTGAGCATGTAAACATTTTTATAAACTTCTTAAAATTGTGTGCTTTGTGATACATGGATAGGCTCTGATATTTATCAGTTCTCACAGAAAATAGTCATCACAGAGAAACAGAAATATATATTCAGTGAAGTCAAAGGCATTCTCAAGAATTTACATGTATGCAATGCCAGAGATATACTTGGCTGAATATAGACTCAAGCATCAATTTCAAATGAAAAAAGATTTCTCCAGCTGCTGCCACATCTGTTGTCAGGACCTGCTGCTATGCCAGTGAATGCATTTAAGCAATCATTATAAGAAGTAGTCTTTGTCTTTTTGTGCCTACAAGAAAGAAAGATCCATTAGAGTCTGTGAGACAAGAGTCTTTCACTGAGGAATATCAAAAGAGGATTTAAATGTTAATGGAAGATAGGATGCTAAGATATCAAAATCAGACTGAGAAAAATAGTACTACAATACTAAAATAATGTGCAAGTGAATGTGTCCAGAAGCTTAAAACAGTATTAGGAAAATTTATGAAAAGCGACTCCAAGAAATAGAATGACAAATCTTCAGCTGAAAACAAAAATACTCGTATGTGTAAATTGGCATGTATTGCTGATTTAAGTTTGTGCCTGTTTACTCTTGCTGGACAAGAATCCTCAAAGTTTTTTCTACAATATTTTAATGTTGACATTCTCACAAATTCTGTTTTTAAGCAGTGTGTGAATTGAGAAGTAAGGAAGTTCTCTGAAAATGTAAATAACTGGATGGTTTCCTATGAAGGCATGAAGACCACCTTATAAAAGTGTAATATCTTGTCAGAGAAACAACTAGTTTATATATATGTATATGTAATACTTTTAAAATAGTGAAGACTTTTTTTTGTTACAGTTCTGTAAAAACCTTGGAGAGAGGAGAAGACATACATAGTACATTGCAAACCTTCTATTCAAGTCTTTAAGAGGCTGGATAGCTTTCATGCCTGTGGCTGTTACACAATCTTTAAAACTGCTCAGTCCATGAAGAATACCAATAAAAACAACCCTCTTCAATGATTTTCTTTTCAGGTCGGTTCTTTCATCATGAATTTGCCTTTTGGCATCTTTTTGACTGTATGTTCAGTGCACTAGTCAAACAAATGTAGTGTCACAACCATCATAAAAAGTCAAGCATTCCAAGCTGAACAAATTGGTTTGCACCTGCCAAATACTGCACAATTGTTATTTTGATAAATTGTGCATTAAAGCAAAATCCATCAACAGAATTGTTTGAGAGGAAATAAAAAGTCTTATCGTCTGGGGAGGCCTAAAAGACCATCTACAGTGGTGGTGAAATTTCTGTGCCATGGTTTAATTTTGAAAGAACATCGTCTTATACTTTCAGTACTAGATTTTAATTCAGATAGTCTTCTGAAGAGATGGAGGTAGTAGACCAGATAATAAAGCTGCTATTACAGCTGTTCTTCCCATGCAGCTATTTCTGCACCTTAGTGCTTCATCTCAGGACTGAGGAACTCTCCATGGTGTGCACTGTCCATATATCCAATAAACAGATAGTCCTAGATCCGAGAAGGTTGCTGCTATCTGTGAACAGCAGGAAGCACAGGAGTACAAAGAAACCTTATCAGAAGGTTTGTATTCAACAGACCTTTCCCTTTCCTCTTTTCTCTTCCCTGGGCTGTCTCTTCTCCACTGAGGTACTGCTTTCTAACCTATTTTTACACACGCCAGTCTTAGAGTCCCAAATTTTAATCAGCATCTTTCCCTTTGAAAAGGAAATTGGAATGGAATTTCCACTGTAGACTGTAAATCTGTCTTTACTGCAGAAGTGATACAACACACTTTTATCTTCCAGAAATTATTTTAGGTTTTTCAATACCTTTAAAAGGTCATAAGGTTTTCTTAAACATGCACACATATGTGCAATATATCCATATAGTTATCTGGACACTTCTTTGAAGTGCACACAATGGGGTCTTAATTAATAAACATTTGATGGTTATTTCGGTAGCTTTGTGGGATTAGAGCAGCTTTGGTGTATAACAGAAACAGGAGCTTTACCAGTAAGAATTTTCCATACATGTTCAGTAAAATGACAATTCCTCTTTTTCAGAAGGTGACAATTTGTGTTTCACTAATAAACGTCCTGGTGTTTCAAATGTGAGTCATGTGTAGAAATCCTAAGCAAATGAACCAGAAAATGGTAGGTCATACAAAACTACAAATGACATGTTATCCTCCTGCAGATGCAAAACATTGAGGCCAGGTCATAAAAGTTCCTGCTTCACATTGAGGTCTTTGGAGCATTGGCTATGATAAGTGTAATTCTGGCTTTCCTTGGCAGAACTCCAATATGGAAAGGGGCTTTTGGGTACTATGGTCGTATATGGCACAAGACATAATTACGTGAGTTTTGCCTTCTTTCGTAATGAAAAGGAGATTCTCAAAGTCATAGCAAATGGAGGGTGTCTGCTTTACTGTACATTAGCCTGCCTCCATCTATCAGTGGAGTTAAAAACCATGAAAATAAAAGTGGGGTGAATATTAGACCTTGTTCCAAAATCTGTTTTCCCAGGCTGTTTTTAGCTGGTGCAGTGAAACTGCGAAGTACATGCTGTGTGACTATAGCAGTGCTCAGTTATATTTCAGAAACATCAAAGGCAACATGTCTTGTATTTCTCCTTTGGACCTGGAAATTGAAATAATAACAATGAGACGTGTTTCTTTTTACTTTCTGCATGACTGAGCTCACTAATTATGGAAGCTTAGTGTTGATGAATAGGTTAAGCTCAGTTGAAAATTAGTCTTTGCTCCCCAAGAGCTTATTTGACTCAAGAAATTTCTTATATTTTTAGATGGAAACTGATTTTCTTCAGCACTTAAGGAACCACATGTACTTATGAATAGTCAGGGCAAACACAAAAATTTGCCATTTAACTTTGCTCATTTGCTTTTCTCTCTTGCGTCTTAGCGAAATATATCAGTCTGATTTTCTCTGGTTTTCCGGTTTTCTGAGCAGACTCAGAAGTTTTTCTCGTTGTGCCTAATTCTGCATGGTTGGTATATCTTTATAAGACAGAAACACAGCATAATAATTGTGTATTTAAATAGAAGACATTTTTGCAATGCTACGAATACCAAAATAGAGCAAGTTCTGTGTTGGATTGTGTTAATTATATGAACACTTCTAAAACAGATTCCAATTCTTACCTAAAATATGTATATGCCTGTGTCTTCTTTAACATCTCTTTTTTGTCTATTTTCTTGTGTTGCTGTTGACTACTACTAAAGACCTTTCTTTAGGACTCACATTCAGAACTTTAGATGGCCAGAGAAAGAATCCCACCATGACAAAGAATGAATCAGACCAGCTATGAACCAGAGACTGCTTTGTCTTTGTAGTACACCTCTTTTTCACTCACCAATCCTAAAATTATCCTTACCAGTCTGCTATAAGTGCTCCTTTAAACAACTGGCTTTTATGTGCAGAGGAGAATCATTTCCCTAGCAACTCGCTGCAAACAGTGTCATCCATAGGTAGCTCCTGCCTTTTGCATTTGTGGTGCAAGGGGAAGCTGTGCACTTCCATAAAACTCTGAGGTGCACATGAGAAAAGTAAGAACCTTTGAGCCCTGTCCAAGATCAGCATTTCTTCTGAAACAGTTTCCTTTTGTGCATTATTGCCAGACGTAGACACGGGAATTGCACAGAAAACACCATAGTTAATTCAGCAATATTCTCTGCCAGGGAGGAAGAAGGGAAATCAAGAAATGTAAGGGCTGGTGTGAAGGAACAAGGCTTCTTTGTACTCAGAGACTAAAGTGCATCCTGTAATAATAGGTTCATGGTCCTAGCAGAAGCAAATTCACTGTTTCCAATGTAAACAGGAATGGTGACCATCTCTCTGTCACTCATGGTACAAAGGGTTCAGTTTCTCCAGGGCTCTTACTTTCAGAAGCAAATGTCTTATTTAATTTGAACAGAATCCATTTCTATATTCACAACATGAATACCTAATAGAGAGTGATACATTTTGATTGCAAGCAGCTGTTGCCATCTGATGAGGGGATATATCACAAATATTTCAGCAAATGTTTCTCCTCCTCCTCTTTTCCCCCTAAGACTCTGACAAAGTTGATGCGTGACTGGGAAATGTATTCGTATGTGAAGAAACTCCCCATGTCAAAACATCAGGCAGCAGGCAGTGCCATTTCACAAGCACACACATCAAATGGCACCGGTTAGAGTTTAAACTCTGTTCTCTAAAACCTTGACTAGATGGAGTGGCAAGAGAGGTGTGTGTTTTAGACGGTGAAGTTTGGATGTGATGAGGAAGTTCAATCCCTGTTGGCTGAACCTGAAACAAAAAGCACCCTGTAAGCAAGAAGCTAGACCTTCATTATCTCTTTCCCTAGGTGCTCCACTGAGAACAGCAGTGTTGAAATCAGAGATGTGATATTACTGCAGAAACAGGCTCTCTAGAAGTATTATTATGAGTGCTAGAAAATATTTTCTGCTGTAAATCAAGAAGAGGGAAAGAGCCTTAAAGTCTTTGAGGCAGAAGAATGAGTTGTTTAAACAAAGACCCTAACTCAGATCCAAAGGGGAGAGAGGAAACTACAGTAAAAGAGCTCCTAATCCTTGGTTTTAGTTTGATCCACTACTTTCTTAACTTTGCCTGTAAACCCACTGAGGCAAAAACTGCTTACTCCATTTCATGCTGTCACTCTTCAACATGAATAAGGCAAGCAGGGTGTGAACAATGCTGCTTTTCTGTGGAATAGATTCATTTGCATACAGTATGTTTAAATCTAGACCCAAATTCTGCTTTAGTGTATTCTCAGGTGCTCATTCAAAGGTAGAAATATACTCCACAATTGCTTAGTCACTATGGTCTTCAAAGAGGTAGTAAATCAGAAAACTTTGGTGTAGAGAGTCATTTTTTTTATTTGGTGTGTACAAAAGAATCAGCAAGGTGCTGCGTATCTCCAAACCAGGTTTGCATTCTATCAGCTCCCATCACCTCTTCCTAGAAAACACTCTGTGTCATTCCGAATACTGACTGTATGGAAAAGGCAAGCATCTAGCATCTCACTTGATGTCCCTAGGCAGTTTGCCGCAAGATTAATTTCAAGTTTTAATGAAAATAAGCAATACCGTTCTAATGGGGTTTTTAACCAGAAAGTGTACAGTCCTTCAGCACATTCCATTCAAGTCCCAGGTGACTCAAAAGCACATCAGAACAATCACTGGTGAGTACAGAGAGTCTCATTCTGATTATTCTAGAAAATTGTCATTTCATAGTATATACAGTAAACACTGTATCATAATCTTTTCTAAACATTTCTTGTCAAATAATGTAAATACACATAGGTCATGTCTAGTAATATTATAATCATCCTCACCTACATCACGTGGCACCTGACATTGATACCAGGAAATAGCCCACTACAAAAAAAGACAAACAAAAACCAATCAACCAAACCAACAAAACCTATGCATGTAAAATACTTTTGCATCTCCTAATATGACTGATAAAGGTACATGTTGGACCCTGAATTCTGATATGTATGTGTACCTTTTGTTTACTTCAACACCTGGGAAGTGATCTCTGTAGTAGATTCCTCCAAGCATAAGGTGTTACACCCACTTACTCTAAAAGTGAAAGCTAATCATGCTCTCACACATTTCATTTATGCTGCCCTCACTTCCTCAGCTGGAATGAATCCCATCAGAAACTTTGCTTTTACAGGGTCTTCTTCGTGCTCTTCATTTCTTTTGCTGTTAGGCTGTTCAGAGGATGTAAAGAGTGCTTGTGATTATTAGATTTGACCCTACAGAGCAATATTGCTAATAAGGATCCCAGGCGACTGTGAAGCATAAGATCATTTGCTGCATTTGTTCTTAAAAATCCTAATCCTTTTCTTCTTGGTAGGTCTGTGCTAACCTGAGGTTCCACAACAAATATTTGCAAGTTTTTAAAATTTTACTGCCTGGGAAACTCTCCGGTACATTCTTTATCATCTTGGGTAAACAAGAAAGCTTGTTTTTATGAGATAAAAAGTTATTCAGCCTGTTTAATGAAGTTTCAGATCAAGCAAACAAAAAAAAGGAATTTAGTAATAAAATACAAAACAAGTGTGGGAAGAAATACAAAATGCAAAACAGGCTTCTAGGAAACAATTTTTATATTTTTAGGAAAAAATACTTCTAATTTATTCTTTCTAAATGCAACATTTTTATTATAGACTGAAAAGCAAATATGCAGCTAAATGACATCTGATGAAAGTGATTTTCATGGCTGTGCAGACAACAGAGATCAATGTATGGAGCATAGACAGCTCTGGTGTCTGAATAACCTCCTCAGAAACAAAGTTCAAAGCAGTATGAAAAAGACAGACCACTCAAGAACTATGAGGAGAAAGTGTCATACGATGCTGAATGGCTTGAAATATGCCTAACTATAAATACAACACACATTAGCCAAAGAAGCTTTCGTGTAAGAAAACATCCATAGTTACAGTCTATATATAGCAGCTCTAACTTTGTTTCCTTTTTACCAGGAAATAGTTTTTATCTATTAATATTTAATGCTACATGAACCCTTTAACGATGACAGACTTTATCTTGTGTACGTGAACACTTGTGTTGCAGAGAAGAAAACCCTTTGCTTTTCTCTGCATGTCAGAGCTCTAGAAAAATAAGTGAGAATCTCTGCTTTTCCAGCTGACTGTCCTGTCAAAACAGGGCTTGAAAATGTAAACCAATACACAGAAGGCTATTTCTGTTACTGCATTTTTCTTACAGATGGCTGGAGAGCAGAGGAACAGGCCAATAAATGACTTATACACAAATACGTACAAAGGAGTGCACAGAAGCCTTTTAGTCAGAAAGCAGTTACATTTGCAGTTAACTTAATGTAATCTTCCTGGTTACTTCTCCAAACCTGTAGGCTGGATCTTTGCTTTGTGGACAAAAATAGGTTTACATTTTTGTGGGGGATGATGGACATGTTTTGCAGGCTCAGACAGGCTCTGAATACTAACTCATGGGTGCAACCTATATATACATTTTGAAAGACATTCTCTATCCATTTTTGGTCAAAATTGTCTTCTTTTCTTATTCATCCTGACACAACCTGCAGTGTTTCTGAATATTTGGGTTTGATATTTTGTTCGTCTGGGGACCAGACTGCTATGGAAGACCAGTAAATATTTCAGAAATGTATAGTCATATTAGAATATTTCTGTTCAGGATGATGTTGAGGGATGTATCTTGATCCTGGTAGGACATTGTGTCATTAATGCTACCTAAACAGCACTACCTATTCTTCTGAAATGGAAAAATTGTTTTCTTTATATTGTTCAAATTGAAGTTACTCATGATGTCTTCATTTTTTCTGTGCTACTTTATGGATTTTGTGAAATCTGAAAACATACTTCTCTTTTACATCATGTACTTATATTATATATACTAATACTTCTATTAAGTAAATATCAATAACACAAAGTTGTTCATTACATGGAAGTAATTTCCATGCTGACAACATCAATGTAAAGCCATCAAAACAAAGTAATGTTCTGCAAACAAGCACTTCAGTTCTTTCCATTCAGGAGTGGCATAAGGGCTTCCCTGGATTAGAGCTTCTCAGTAAATTATTTCTCTCTTCTGCATCCTGTTACCTTTCCCAGACTCATGGCTTTCTCCACCAGCCTTCTCAAGGCCTGATGCTCCTTGCCATTTTACATCTCTTCATCCCCAGGGATACTAACTGAGGCCATCACATGCTGTAACACTTCCTTTGCTACGGCTGACAACCTCAAAACATGCCTGTGCATGAAGGTTATTTTTCATGTTTAATGAGGTGCAGTGATTATACTGGAATTTCTAGTGTTTGCCATGATGTTAAAGAGCCACCTTGTCTGACACTGTAAATGAACTTTATTTGCAAAGTAAATATTTTCTCAGAGGTTTCAGTTCCCAAAGAGCAAATTTGAAGCTGCCCAGCTTTCAGACGTACTGGTATATGATTGCTCACTGGGCCATGTGCTCTATTGTGCAACATTCTTCAAACCAAGAGCCAAACTAAACCACATAATTATAGTCACCTAGGTGACACTTGGTAACTGTGTAATTTGTCTCATTACCTGGTAAAGGTGACTATTCTAAACTATACTGTACCCTGTATTCTGTGCATCCACCAGTCAGTCCGCATTCAACACGTCTCCGGAGCCTAAAGTTTTCGACCTGGTTCAAGAGTTTGATGGAGTTGAAAGCATTGGGCTGGGTTATGTCAGCACTACATCAAAATCCCTGCTGCTGTTTAGCCTTGGGGCAGGAGGGTGCAGCTGGCTACTGTTCAGAGAGCCCAGACAAAGGGTGCAAGTGGAGGGTGGTGGCCCATACAAAAAAGTGAGCTTTATCCAAGCCATCTCGTTTCTTCACCTTGCGAAAGAAGAAAGTAGTAGCTTTGTTCACAGTGACACGGGGAAATAAAGACATTAGTTGCTTGTAAGGTACTTGGAAATTCTCTGATTGAAGATACTGTGGAAGTACAAATTGTTTATTGTGCCTACAGATTATACATACCTGTGGGCTTGGCTTGCATAGAATAAATGATGTGTTACTAGCACTGGCCAATTAACTGAATTCAAGGGTGTAAAGCAGACAAAGCATTCTGCCCTCAATATATGCTACAATAATTTAGTTTCATCCTGATTTTTCTCTCTGCTTTTAAACAGGTGGGTGATGTGACCTTGTAGCCTTTTATCCCTCTAAAGTAGATGTCTTTTTACCCTATTTCCTTAACGGATTTACAGCTGGAAATTATATTTATTGGACACAAAATCTACTCTCTCATTCTATTATTTTCTTTGTGAAAAAGTCTTGATTATAACAATACTAAGAGTTTTACTGTATTAGTAAGTAGTACCTTATTTTTTCCCTATTAAAAGTCTGATTTAAAGTATTTAATTCCATGGTTTTATAACCCTGTCCCTTGCCCTGAAAAATCACTGGCTTACCATTAAGTCTATTTTGTAATTACCAGGGTTGTTAAAAAAAAAAAAAAGGATTAATTTTCTGCTGAAAAAAAAATTCAATAAAACTTTAAAAACTGCGGGAATGAAGCGCAACCACTATTTTCATTCTCAATATCTCCCTGAAAGCATGGGCTGCTCTTATTCCTTTGGCTGCATGTCGACAGGTGTGTCTTCCAGCTTTCAAATTTGCTGTAAATGACACAGGCTTCTTTGGTGTGATGAAAAACCAATCACCACTGAGAAACAGACTTACTTTTAACCAAGTTCCACTTGATTAAAAACTCTTTTTCACATAAGGCTTTTTAAAGAAAGCTTCCGCTGTGTGTAGGTTGAAGGAACTCTTATTTTCTGGGTAAGCTTAGCTGTTCCTGTTTGCGAAATAAGTTTCTTTCCTTTACACAGTGAAGATTTTCCCTTAGAAACACGATGTCATTAATTAATAACATTAATTAATGCCACCTTTCACATATTACACAATAACATATCCTTACTTGTATTAAGACTGTAGATATGCCTGGAGCATGACTTCTTCCAAGGTCTCACCATTGAGCAGGAGTCAAGCAAGTCATCAAACTTCGTAAAATAAGCAGCCATAAGAGCCATTACAGGGGATCTGCTGGCTTTGCCAAGAGCAGGGAAAACAGGGACACTCAGGTGGCAAGAGCTCAAAGTGTGAATGAGTACAAGAACGAAGGTGTTACGCACCTTTGAATGGTACCCGCCATACCACTGTCTCTGCAAATAGCTCGCTTAATGGACAGCTTGGGAGTGGTTGGTTTTATTTCAGAAAGACGGGGCTCTCTCCTGTCACTGCTTATGTTAGGCAACTAACTGCAAACCACAGGAAACAAACAGCATGTTACATTTAAGCAGAAGACTTTTGTCAAGCAGAGTCCTTTCACTTACCAGCCTCAGCAAAGAGCCTCACTATGTATTTTGTGTGATTACTCCATAACATGACATACTGACAAAAATGCTGATTCTATTCGAAGATAGTATCAGGATTCCTTGTGTGGGATCTAACTCTTAAACAGCAACTCAGCATGTTGTTTACTTAATTATGCTCTCTGTTCATATGTTTCAACACAGAGCAGACCTTCAAAAGACAAACTGTTTATTTGTAAGGTGTTTTAGGTATTTCGCAGAACTTGACAGAATATACTCCTTCATATATTTGAATTTTAATAGTATTAAATTGTTTTTGAAGGAAATAGAGAAGAACCAGAGGCCACAGAATTCCCTGGATTTTTAAGCCTCTGATGCCCTCGTATACCCAGGGCCACCTGTGCAGTGTTTTTTTCATGCTTATATCTAGGTAACTCCTGAAGTTAGAGTGAGGAACAAGGAGAGAAAGATAACGTCTGCAGTTCTGAACGCTGTTTCTCCTTCCTTCCTTCCTTCCTTCCTTCCTTCCTTCCTTCCTTCCATCCATTCATCCATCCATCCATCCATCCATCCATCCATCTATCCATCTGCCTGCCTGCCCCACAGCTATTGTTTCCAGACACTTAGAGAAACTACAGTCCAGTTTTTGGCAAGCACCAGAAGGCACTGGACAGAGAGCCACTGGAGGAGTGTCAGGGTGCCTAAGTCCACGTTGCCATGGTTGCAGGTCTTGTCTTCCTTCCTGCTTCTGGCAGATGTGCAACTCCATCTCTCTGCCCAAGTCTGGCTGCCAGCTTGAGGATTCAGCTGGGCCTGGGCGTTTCAGCTGTAATAAAGTTGTGAGGGCTGACTATAACAGATTCATCTTCACCTATCGATCCCTAAACAAGCAGTAAGGGCTGAAGCTACCAAAGTTTGTATTTCAATTTCTTGAGATGAAAGTGTCCAGGGACTCCATTAGATACTGTTACACAGATCTCCAAAGTCTACTTTTTTTCCTGTTATTTCCCAGCAGACTACAGCCTTTTGTCCCTTTCTTTTGGGAAATCTGTCTTAGTGTTTTTTCTGGCTCCAGGATCAGGGCACATGGGATTTCTTCTCACAAAGTGATTTGTTCAAGTTAAGAGCTAGCCCTGGCACCAACATGTCTAAACACTCTTTAGTTTCCTTGACTTTTCTCATCATTTAGATTATGCAAATTCGGGTTCCACAGACTTTCTTTAGAGCCACAAATTTATGCAAATATTTGTCTCTTTCTGGGACTCAGTAGTTCAGTTTTAGTGTCCATCTTTCTCAGATTTTCCATTCATCTTTTGCAATTCATCGTGAGAACTACTTGAGGCTGCCTTTTTATCATTAAATGTATTGCTATAGCCACTAGACAAATACTACTACAAGCTAAAACAAATCCAAATGCTAATCCACTGTGAAACCTGAGGATGTTAGTACTGGTTTCTAGAAGTACCTCAGCGCTTCAGAGTTGTAGTTCAACTTATGGAGGATTCTGGGTTTGTTTGTTTAGGTGGGGTTTTTTAGGAAGGGCTCCCACATATTCCTCCTGTGGGATAAGAGTGGAGTGTTTGAGCATTTGACAGTTTAAACAAAGCTCCTGCCTCATCGAGAAAGCAGGCAGCAGTCCTTAGCAAGCACAGACTATAAAAACATTTTCTGCATAGCTCTTATTTTGCTGTAGAAAAGCTGACTTAGCGATTTCACTGTTTAGATGCCAACATGATGTGATGGGTTTGGCTGGGGTAGAGTTAATTTTCTTCACAGTGACTAGCTTGGGATTTTGCTTTAGATTTGTGCTGAAAATGGTGTTGATAACTCAGGGTTGTTTTCATTATTGCTGAGCAGTGCATGCACAGCATCTTTCCTGCTCCTCACCCAAGCAGTGCTTGGGCTGGGGGTGCACAAGGAGTTGGGAGTGGACACAGCAGGGACAGCTGACCCCAAATGACCAAGGGGATATTGTAGACCATATGGTGTCATGCCCAGCCAAAAAGCTGGGAGAAGAAAGAAGGGGGAGGGGGAACATTCAGAGCGATAACATTTGCAATGCATGGGAAAGCCAAGTGAGTTTAAATACATTTCTCTGTTTATGCTTTATGCTCCATCAGGACTGCATTAGCCTCAGGAACCTGTTGTCCATTCAAAGACAATATCAGAATATCTATCATACTGCACAGGGAGAAAACCTCAAATGAAGGCTATAATGAGCCTCATTCTTTCTCTCCTGGAGACAAGAAATTCCCTGCAGAAGTTTCTGGAATTGGGTGCTTTCTTATTTATGTATGTCCCTACAGTAACGAATAGTGGAAATGTCTCTTATTTACAGAATTTTGCTGGTTTTTGTGCTTCTTTCTGTGGTACTAGACTAGGAATTTTTAAAGGTACTTTTAGAAATTCTGTACTGAAATTTTCATTAACATTTCCTAGGTGAATGTGATCACTAGGAACCTATCCCGCAATTTATCTCCTAGCAGATATATTTGCCATGAAATGGCTGAATCTCACCTTCTCCAAAGACTCTAGAGAGATATTCAGCCACAAAAACCCTAGTGACCATCTGTCATCAAGTACAGGATAATTTGCAGAGATGGTGAGTACTTGCAGGTATTTTTGCCACCAGGAAATAAGGAAATGCTGAGCCTTCTCCACTGCTAAGGAAATCAATGAAATCTGCGTTGTGCACCTTGTAACATGCTCTAGTAAAGCTAATCCTTTCGAGAAAGTCAGCTCCTCCCTAATTTAAAATGGACACCTACAATTAATGCACTCTTCTGAACACTTTGATTTCACCATGATGTATCTCTCCCCATCTAAGACTAGGAAAATAATAACGCTTCATCTGGTGGAGACTGTAAGGATAAATGCAGTCCTCACAAAGCTCTTGGATAAGGTAGTGAGGAGAATTATAGAAAAGTCTATAGAAGAAAATAATGATTCCGCACTGAGCACAAGGATTGACTGACATACAATAAAAAGCAAGGGTGGTGACTATGAATTCAGAGATTGCAGTACAGTCTGTGAACTGAAGAATATAGAATGTTACAGGAGGAAGACTGTATAGGATTATATTGTCAAAAAACTATGTAAAGGCAGAGTAATTGACATTTTATCCTTCTGAACCCTATTGTGGTCAGCAAGAAAGAGTTTCTTCAGATTGTACGAAGCTCTGGCTTCAAACCAGGGGGTCAAGATGGGGAATCCCAAATGAGGTTATGAAAGTGGTGTCAACAGAAGGTCCATGCACTGCTCTTTCTCTGTGCATGAAAAATCGTGCAGAAACCTTCATTCCACAGAGAAATTTCAAACCTTTGTCTTTGTCTTTTGGTGGAGACATCTGGGCAGGGTGTGCACATAAATCGGCTCACTGCAAATTCAAATAAACTCAGAAGTTATTTGAGAAATTTTGGGAGTATTTGGGATAGATTCAACCACCTTGTGGTCCACTCAATAAAAACAAGGGAAAGATTGTGTCTAAAGACTGGAGAAGGAAAAAATAGCCCTTTCTGCTTATTAAAATTCATCCTTAAATCTCAGCAACCATTTAGAAACTTAAGCACATATTTACATGTTTGTTTGTATGTAACTTACAACAAAAGAGGTTTTGAAACAACAGTAAGAGAAGGCAACAAGGCAGAGTGAGTGTAGTGCCTGCATCAGCTCTTTCTCCTAACAGCAAAAGTCAAGAGAGTTTCCTTTCTGAGTGTTAGCAGTGAAAATCTTCAAGCCACAATTTTTTTATGTTAGGTAGGAAAAGTAATTTACAGCCTTTAGAAATGCATATTTTATTGCATGCTGAGGAGAAGCTGCAGTGGCCTCATAGCACTGTGATGTATAAAAAGATTCACTTAATAAGTTCCAAAAATAAAATAGAGCTAATTAAAACTCCGGTATAAATGTCATGCTGCAAGTTTTCATCAGAATGAAGGATCAAGCAAAAGTTTTAAATAGGAGTAAAATATTCCAAAAATATATATGAGGAGTCAGGTGTGTTTCATACATACTGAAAACAGTATGTGTGATGGGTTGACCCTGGCTGGATGCCAGGTACCCATGAAAGACACTGTATCACTCACCTCCTCAGCTAAGCAAGGGATAGAAAAATACAACTAAAAGCTCATGGGTTGAGGTAAGGCCAGGGAGAGATCACTCACCAACTACTGTCACAGGTAAAACAGACTCCAGGGAAGTAAATTCATTTAATTTATTACCAATCAAATCAGAGTAGAATAACGAGAAAATAAAAACTAAATCTTAAAACAACTTCCTACACACACTTCCTCTCAGGATTTATTTTCCTCACAAATTCTGCACCTTGGCAGCAGCACAGGGAAAGGACGCTGTGGTCAGTTCACCACACATTGTCTCTGCTGCTCTTTCCTCTCGAGGGGAGGACTCCTGACACTTCTGCCCTGCTCCAGAGTGGGGCCCTTCCCACAGGAAAGAGTCCTCCATGCACTTCTCCAGCCTGAGTCCTACCCAGTGCCTCACCAGCTGCCCCGCCATGGGTCCCTCACACAGGGTGCGAGCCCTCAGGAACAGGCTGCTCCAGTGCAGGGTTCCCGTGGGGTCACAGCCTCATCTGGGCACATCCAGCTGCTCCGGCTTGGGGTCCCCATGGCTGCAGGGGCACGGCTGCCTCACCGTGGGCTGCACCGCCATGGGCTGCAGGGGAATCTCTGCTCCAGCGGCTGAGCACCTCCTGCCCTCCTTCCTCACTGACCTTGGTGTGCGCAGGGCTGTTCCTCTCACATCATCTCACTCTCTTCTCTGGCTGCAGAGTTGCTGTCAGGCAGGTTTTTCCCCCTTCCTAAACCTGTCCCCGCAGAGGCGCTGCCACCGCTGCTGATCCCCTTGGCCAGTGGCGGGTCCGGCTGGCGCTGGCTCTGCCGGACCGGGGAAGCTTCGAGCAGCTTCTCACAGGAGCCACCCCTGCAGCCCCTCCTGCTGCCAAAACCCTGCCATGCAAACCCAACACGGCATTTGGAGAGGACAGCTCAGGGCAGAGGAGGAGGCTGCGTTTCACACTTAGGGTAAAAAACTTGTGTTACAGTAGAGTTTCCTGGTGATCGTCTTCCACAGGCACTTTCAGAATGGCTTTTTCTCTTCCGTGCTGCGCTTCGCCTCCGGGTCTTTCACAGGAACGTACACAGGGACCAGCTTCCCCACGATTCTTTGATTGTATTCCAGACTGTGCTACCTCCCATACAGGAGGAGATATTAACATACCACTTTCCCTGGGAAGGAAATAGAGGCAGAAGAGAAGTAGTGATTGCAGGAAGTCAAATGTAATTCATTTTTCAAGGGTCATGCTACCAACGCTGCCATTTACCTCACCAAGTCATTGTGCCATAAGCCTTTCAGTTTTCTGAATCTCTTATTTCAGAGACTCTAATCGCTCATGTTTGTCTGAGGGCGATATTTGTCCTTTGAAGGAGTGCTTTAAAGTGCAATTCCTTTGATACACACATATACAAATGTGTACATGAAGTAAAAGGAAAGAAAAAAAACAGGAAAGACCAAAGTGTGGTGGTATCCACGTTCCCCTTCTATACTCCTAGAGCTGTCCGTGTGAGACAAACCAAAACACACTCAGAATGCAAACGATAAATAGAACGAATGAGAATTGGGGGGAGGGGAGGGGAGGGGAGGGGAGGGGAGGGGAGGGGAGGGGAGGGGAGGGGAGGGGAGGGGAGGGGAGGGGAGGGGAGGGGAGGGGAGGGGAGGGGAGGGGTTGTTTCTGATCTCTCCTGACACAGTTCAGCTCTGTACATTCTATCAAGCACCATTTTCATTAAGACATAGCTGGAAAGGTCCTATGATTCATCATGTATGTTCAAGTAATGCTGCTGAGGGCATCACGCATATATATGGGAGACAACAGACCCCAAGGTTTTAGTATATGGTTAAAATATTTTTTCATTAGATGAATTTCAGTCTGTCCAAAATAGGTCAGTCTGACCTATTTTTAAAACATTTAAAGTAAATTATATGATTTCAAGTTCTCTTTCTCTTTAGAGAACGCAAAACCAGCTGTAATTTTTTTAATAATATTTGCAGCCATCTCTTACCAAATGGAAGTGAATTTGTTTTTTCCCATTTGAAAAATGTATATAACTGTATCACATTCTTTCCTTTATACAAGCAGATATCAGTCATGCTTTTAATGTTACTTCTTTTTTTAATATTAGGCATGAAACTATTAAAAGTTCCTTGAACACAGCCATGGAGCTTTAACAGGTCAATTCTGACACGGTCAGTCCTAATGAATCAATAAAAATCAGTATAGTTTACTATTAACACTTTAAAAAGATCCTGGCAATCTTCTTCCTCCTAAATGCTTCATTAGTACTGTTGTATCGTCATGCGCCATTGTCATCAAACATTATCCGCAGGCCTTGAGACATAAGAAGCACTAAATAAGAAAATTAAGAGCTTGACACGAGATATCCTAGGCAAATTTAAGGTATGAATTAGTGAAACCCATCACTTCTCACTTAGCACTGCGTGTTTGGTTCTTTTCACCTGAGCTCTTTGGTTGTCGCTTTTCTGCCATGACTTAGCATAAGTAATCAAAATGTCTTTATCTGTTTGGAACCTGCTTTCAGTAATACTAATTTCCATATGGAAGATCAAAACATTGTTGATGGAATATGCCAAAAGGGTTTCTTTCATGAGTTTCCTCTAGATTGCTCCTCCAGAGATTGCAACCTTCATCAGTACCATAGGCAGATGAAATTGATTTATTTGCATTCTATTTGCATAGAATGCATTCATACCTGACTACAGTGGGTGTCTTTACCACCCCTTTTGCAAAGGGATTTTGTCTGGCTCCATGTGATGATGAAAACCCTTCCTTCAGGGAGACACAGCTGCACAGAAAAGAGGGAGCGTAACTAAGCTCTTCCCTCCCGTAAAGCACTGGAACACTGAGAGCACATGCCCTGCCCAGCACAGACATTCAGTTCAACTTCGTTGTTCAGAGACAGAAAAAAGGGGCAAGAAGAGGCTGGGAAGAAAAAAAGATCCCAGTGCCTGTTTGCCATTGCATCCTGACTAACATTTTATTTGACTCGAGCCTGTTGTACAGAATTTACACAGTATGAGGAAGGCATTGTCCATCTGAGTCCACGTGTTTTTCTAGGATACCCTCATTGAAATTAAGTGTAAATTAGTTAAAGAGTTAGAAAGTCTATTTGATACTATGTTAGTTTATAATATAAGAAATGAAAATGTTGCATTTTCAACTTTATAGACACTTTAGGAAACATCTATATTGTGCAAGCTGGCAAATTTTTTGGCTCAGCATGTGAGGGCGATGAGTTTATCTCAGTATCAGTGACTAAATTGGTGGTTTGGGACTGATTAGTCTGAGCAACCCATTTGCAAATTTGAATGAAATAAGTGATTTGTGACTTAGGGAGAGGGAGTAGTCAGCAAAAAATAACACAGAGGCAGTGAATTTCTCCTAGACTTACCTTACTGGCCTATACAATGGCAGAAGAAACACTAAGTCTAGGTGACTGCTGTATTTTAAGATAAACATCAAAGTAACTATTAAGGCATGTGACATCACATTAAAGTGAAGTTTCTTACTCAATCAGAACAACACACAATTTTCAGACAATAAAAGTTGTGGTTTTGAGTGGTGCAAACTCACTTGCCCAGGGTATTATTGAATGAGAGCACCCTTGACAATGGGATTAAAATGTGAAAAAGGCAGTGATAAGGAAGACGTTGATTAATTTTACGTCTTCCTCAGAATATATTGCTTTTCTGCGTTAGCATTGTAAGTAATTGTGTAAACTCTTGAGGCAAACATCCTTGGTCCAGAGATTGTTTGTAAAAGCAGTAACTTTAGAAAAACAAACAAACAAACAAAAACAAAAAAAACCCTGAACAAATGGATATAATAAGTGGAGTGGGAATGTGTAGTTCTAAGCCAAAGGTTAGCAAAGCTAAATACAAGGCAGAGTTCACACCTCCTGCTGTACTTTACCGAAAATCACGTTATTATTCTGTAGTGATTTGTTTTGCTGGGAAATTAAAGTACAGTTGACCTCCTTCTCCTTCCAATATTTAATTTTAAATTCAAAATGCCAAAATGCAGTTGTCTACGAGATAAAATGACACTGTAAAGGGTATTAGTTGAGTCAAAGCTCACTGCCATGACTTGAACATAAGTTATTTTCTTTATATTAGCATATTGCATGTAATTTTTTTTTTCATCCAGATGTCAAACAGTTAAATTATGTTTACACATAAAATGTCATCTCTGCAACTCAGACAGCATAGACTGTAATTTTGATTTACAGAAGAGGATGTTATGCAGCAATTCCAAAAAACCCTTGAGGTCAAATGATTTTGGAGTTTAGGGAAGTGTGTCTGTGTCTCTGTGGGTTGGGTTGTTTGTGTGTTTGTTTGATACGGAAAAGAAGACCCATATGACTGCTTTGCTCCTCATCATCCCCACTATTCACAATAACGTTTCTTTTTGGTCAGTTTTCACTGAATTTGACAGACAGAAGGGATCTTAAGGGAATGGAGCTCCCATACATCTAATGCCTTTGACAGCTAAGGAAAGTGTTGTAGCCCTAATACGGGACCAGTTTTAGGGACAAAAGTAGGAAAACCAGCCATATGCGTTTGTCAACTCCAACTCAATGTAGGACTTTCTGCGCTCTGTCTCCTGAAAACACTTCTTCATTCCTTCTTTTTTAATAAAATATCGATTTCTCTCTGCCATACTTTTCTCTTACAAACTCTAACCATGGAGAAAGAGAGGACATTTTTACGTGTGTCAAAATCCCTTGAATTCATGGGTTAAGAAGATAGGGAACCAGAAAAACAGGAAGGCACAAGAAGCTGCTTTCCAGGTGTTGCAGGAAGAAAACTGTAAGTATGTGGCCACAGACTTGTGGGAGGGAAGGAGGAAGGGTGAAGCATTTCAACACAGCAGTCCAGAGTATTAAGCAGGTCCCATGCCAGTGCCAGAATAACAAAAAAAAAAGCAGGTGAGGGCAGAGTGGGTTAGAAAAGAGTGATAGCAGCCTGTGCAACAAAGTAGGAAAAATCCCAAGTTGCAGGGGAGACTTCCTTTTCTTGAACAGGTATCTTCCACTGGAGCACAATGGAGCGATCCGCCTCCAAGAGCTATCATAAGAAATCTGGCAATCCTGTTGCGGATAAACTGCTGTTACTGCTATTTCCACTCACACCTGGGGAGCATCCAGCAAGATGACACATGCTGAGAAAAAATCTTAGAAGCAGTTGTTTGCCAGCCTGAGAAGCCAAAGAGACTAGGGTTTTGAGCATTACAGAGGGATTGTTTTGATTTTCTTTGTCATCTCCTGGAGTAGCAATGATCTGAGAAGAGCAAAACTTGTTTCAGTACCTTGAAGAGCTGAGGTGCTGTCAGTGACTGTAGCAGCTGCATATTTCACCTATTCAACACTGGTGTACAAATAAAGCATGTGATTTAAGCAGGACACTCACATGGGAGCAAAAAGGAAAAAATATGTAGTGGCAACTTGGTCCTTCCAAGTGAAAAAGTCGTAGCTTGACTTCAGGCACTCAGTTTCAGCATTGCTTAATTTACTGGAATAATTCACCTTCTTAAAGATAAGCATATGTCTGTATGCTTTGCCGCATGAGGTGCATTTTAGCAAGACATTGCATCCTCAGTTACCCCACCTACACTGGCTAAAATGACACATCATTTTAGAGCGACAAAGATTTAGCAAATGAAACAGTAAACTGAAGCATAGTAAGAATAAAACCTTGTGATGCTGATTTGTGTAGCAGTCACTCATCTTGCTGGTATCTCATGGAATACCCCATGGAAAAATATGACAAAACCCAAATCATTGTGGGATATCTGGTTGCTGAAGTATTTATCTGTCAAATGTTTCTGCAATACAGCACCTCACGGCTCAGGTATTGCTTTCTTCTGGAGACATGTTAAAGAGGAGCTAATGAAGAGTAAAGAAATGCTTGTCTTCTATATAGTCTGGTTTTCTTTGTGTTTTATTTCCTTCCCGTGTTTCTAGGGAGGGGGTTGGTTTGGGGGTTCTGGTTGTTTGGGGGGGGGGGGGGGCGGTTTGTTGCTGGCTGTGGTAGGAGTCCTGAATGCTAGTCACTGTTATCAGCCACTTGGTTCGATTCCAGGAAGTCACACTGAGCGAGCCACTGTCACACGTGAAAATGGTGCGACAAATATATTTCACACTCCCCTTGAATCAGATGGGTGAGTGCAAATTTAATTTTGCACTAACTTAATTGGACACGATTGGTATCTGAATGTTTAGGCTTATTGCACTATGAAAAATACAGAAAATTAACCTATTTGAACTATCAAAATTCAGTGACTTTCAGCCACTCTGCTGGAATGATGTAAGGTTGACCCTTTGAAGGATGCTATATAATACGTGTCACATTATACATGTTTCAAAACTAGTCAGGGCCTATTACCAGATGGGCAGGAAGCAGAGATCTCCAAGGCATTTATTACCTGATGATGCAAGGTACTGTGACCTAACACTTTGAACATAAGAAATGAAGAATTTAGTTCTCCTCTATCACTGATTTGCTGTCTACACTGAAATAACTTTTATTGGGGTTTTTTTTTACCTCAGTTTCCCCTAAAAAGTTGACCTCCTGTCAGTCTGACACTTGATAAAAACTGCAGGCTGCAGTGGGCTTTTCCCCCCCCACCATCCTGTGTTAATACTGATTGTTCGTGGTCCATCTGGTCTTGGAATCTCACAATATGCTTTTTGGCACGCTGAAAACTATTGTCTCTGGAAATAACCACTCAAATGATATTGCTGATAACCTACATGCAACCATTCACCCAGGTGTGGTCTTCCCAGCACAGACCTATTTTGTCCACTGCCAGCCCTCACTACTCTGTGGCAGAAATGACCATGGAGAAGCTGGCAGCAGCACCACCACCTCCTGCCCACAGGGTCTGTTAGGTGACCTTCAGGTACAGCCAGAGATGTGCAGAAACAGTGATTTATCCTGCTTTGTGGCTCCTCTTTAACCAGCTGGTTCTGCCTGAATTCAGCCTTCCCTCCAGCTGGTACAGACGTGAATTGAGGGCTGGCACGAATGCAGAGCATGAGCACCCCTGACTAGTCACACCAGCACCTGGAGCGTCTGAATTTCAGTGGAGCAGGCACTGCGGGCTGTGGGAATCTGCAGTATCAGACAGTTTCTCTTCGGGACAAACCTGTTAGGCAGCATTTGTTCTTTATCAGCATGCAACTGGGAATAGCTTCAGGGCTGAGACATATCCTGGGACGCTGTGGAAGAGTGTTTTAACCAGTGCTGTGGCATCATGTGAGAGGAGGGAGACATTTGTAAAAATGTTTGGTAAAATTCTCCTCTCAAAAATGCAGAAAACTCGAGCTAAATAGTGCATCTTCTAAATCTCACTCTCTTCCACAAAACAGGGAGAGTGAAAACACAGCTGTGAAAAACGATGGGTTGTAGCAGCAATCCATCTAAATAATTCTAAATTTAACTTTGCACCTTCATATTGCAGGAGACAAGAGTAGCACACTACAGGGCTCATACACGTCAATGCACCCTCTATTTCAAATGTCATGTTTGAATGCCTCAGGCCTAATTGTTGGTTCAGTTGTCATAAACCAAGGGGAATGTTGACTGAAGGTCTCATGGCAAAGGAGGATTGGGGCATTGTGTTTTAAGTTGCCTAAGGCATACAGGACAAAGACTTCCTTGTTTCAAGCAGAGTAAACTCATCAAGCCCACATTGTTTCAAGTTGGGGTTTACCCTGGGGTCAAAAATTCTTAGAATGACCGAAAGCACAAAAAGACAAGTGATTTACAACCCCGTGGGGAAAAATTACATCAAATTAAATAACAGACCAAAAAGCAAAACATCTTTCTTTATTTTTCTTCCATATTCATCTATATGTGGTCATCGTTGTCATCTCTGCTTCGTAAAGAGAGGCTGAACCTAAAACTAGTTAGGTTTTGTGTTCTGTGGGTTTGGGTCGAAGGGTTTGTTCCTTGGTTTTTTGGGTTTTCTTACTCTGTGAAAAGAAGAAAAAGCTGAAAGAATAGCATAACACGACTGCTTCCATGCCTCCTGTTTTTTTAAATCAAGGAATAAAAAGGTTCAAACACACTCTGAATCCTGCACTAGAAAATAGAAAGTGTTCATTCATGACTCTTTCTGTTGTAATTAAGCAGCTAATGCTCCAGATGGCTTAGTTTTCAAAATTAATAAATTTCAGCTCTGCTGAACACTTTATTTCAAATAGTGCAAAATACTACCCAAAGCTTTTAAGAACTTCAGTTTTAAACGTTCCAAAGCGCTGGAGGCTTTATGACATTTGCCACACAGGCCAGAGATGTAATGTCCCAAACTTTGTGATCTGCATAGCAGTGTGCCCCTTGGCTCACGCCGTTCCCAGGATCCAGTCCACACCCAGCAGCCCTTGTGGTGCAGATTCAGCACTTCTCCCAGTTAGGCATTCCCTCTTTGCATCAGTTTTCAGGGGTGAACTGAGACTTTGGTAAGGAATATTTGAAGGGAGACATCTGGCCCTAACGCACCAGTCAAAATGAGAGTCCTGCTGGTTGCTTGGGAAAAATATGTGCAGTACTACCAGCACCAGCGTTAAAGCGATTTGCCACAGTTGCTCGTGGAGGTCAGCTGAACTGAGTTTACATTTGTTCCCCGTCTGTGGCAGCCATCTGCTTGCTCTGGGAGGTAGTCTGCAGATACATTATCATGTGCTTGTGCTGCACACTCAGACCTCAGGGTTTGTGCCCTTTCATGCTCCTCCAGACCAAGTCAAAACCAGCCTTCAAGTTGAAATTCCTTTATCAGCAACTTAATGTGTGTCTGGGAAGGCAAATATTCCACTGAATGTTTTGTGCAGCCTTTTCTTATAATGGCATGCACATGTGAAAGTGCTGTTCAATGGATGATATGTTATTTCATGTTTTCTTGCTGTTTGTTCCTGAGGATGAACTACTTTTACAAATAAACACTGCGTTGAACTTAGAATGCTTCATGCATTATGAAAGCTTTTTTCCTATCCTGCACTATTTTTGCTGGATCATTTGTGTCAATCTTTGTTATGCAGCTCCAAACTTAAAACAACTCAAGCCTGAGACCACTGAAAGGCATATTGCTTGCCTTTTCCAATGTCTTTGCTAAAGGCATGGCACTTAGTACTTAGATTGGAAAGCAAGTGCTTGCCCATAGTATGGTTTTGGGAAGGTTTCATGAATAAGATCAATTTTTAAGGCTATAAACAAACCTGTAGAAACAAACTACTGAACCAGCATATGATATAGAAAGCCACTGAAAGGAGTGTTCTCCTTTTTCTGGGTCACAGAAGACACAGAACATTATCATTGCTACTAGTTTCTTAATAGTAATTCTCCCTTAGAGCTGGGACACAGCTGGTTGTTTGTATTCTCACATTCCTGAGTTGATAGTACTGAGTGATTGCAAATACCTTGTACTAAAAAAAATCACTTTTTGGAATTGATTCTGGTCAGAGTCCAGGCTGTGCTCACTCTCTCTTGGCAGAATCCCCGCCTGACTGCTCACTCACAGCCAGGAGCAGAGCAGAAAAGACGCACAGCATCTTTGCTTTGTGTCAGTGTCCAGAGGTGTCCAAAGGACACTGAAGTAATCTAAATTTGTCCTTTCCTTGGCCTTCCAGGAGCTGAAATTTGTTGTGTGAGAGTGTGTGAGGCCAGCATCACCTGAGAATTTGATTCTGCAGGCAGAGCTCTCCAGGTCTGGATTTATTGTTCCCACGTATTGGTCCATCTTCATGAAACTGCTGCAACACAGTCAATATTCTGGATCACTATTTGTGACTTTTTGTAGCTTTTTGCACTTTTTGAAATGAAAACTACTCACTATCAGGCCAAGCTGGTTACAAGCAGCTTGGACTGTGCCTGCTGGTTTTATATCCTATTTTCAAGTGCAGGTCAGTCACAGTCCTGTTACCATATTTTCTCTGAAGCTGCATTCATAAAAGGGCTTTGAATTTTATCCACTACCACCCCAAACACCTGTTTCCGCCTCTGAAAACAGGCTTATTGTAACTGATTCAAACCACAAATGAGAGCACAGGGAAAGGGATTGTTTGATTTACTGTAAGGCCACCATGAGATTTCTTTCAAGCTCTGATAAACAGACTTCTCAAAGACCTTAAAAAGCATCTATAGGGCCAGGACCTCTGTTTACTCATTAGACTCTTAACCCACTTATGAAAGTCTGTACTAAAATGAAAACAATTCCTTTCTAAGACCATGGCCTTTTGTGGTGGGCTTCACATCCTGCACAAGAAAAGGTCTGTGTGCTCAGAACTGTGGAGCATTGCACAATCGTAGAAACTGCAAGACTATGGGAGTAGTGTAGGAGTAACTTGCAGACTTAGGGAAGAAATAACAACTTCAAGTTGATATTAGAAACGCTGAGAGCTGAGAGTGGGAGCAAAAAATGAAAAAGGCACGTCTCTAAAGGATTCCCATTTAAAGATGTCATCAACAAGAACTGCCAAAAGATTACCAGGGGTGTAGAGACTACATCAGTAACAGCAGCAAGCAGTAAGAGGAAGCCCTCAGAGTAGGCTGGGAGTTTCAGCAGGGTAGTTGTTTCCAGCTGCGGTAGGAGATGTAGGAACTGAAACACAGGAGGGATGCTGTGCCCTCACCCTGGCAAGCCTGTACCACAGCACCAAGGCACCCGGGAGGGTCGGCTCCCAGACCCACACCTTGCTCACTGCCCTTTGCTGTGTCTCAGCAGATTGATGGCTGCTGCCTGTGAGATCAGGAGCAGGATCTTGCCAGCCCGAGCAGCTGGTGGGAGGGAAGGCTGGTAGTTCTTCTGTACCCATCCCAGCCCTCTGGGCGTGTGTAGTGCTGTGGCACTGAACCATGCTCCATGAACACCATGGTCAGCTTCACGAACTGCACTCTGCCTGTTTCACAGCATTTTCATCTTCACTCGCCCTTGTGTTGGTAACAGGACTGCTTCCAAAATCCTACACCTCCTGGGTGGCTCCAAGCATTCCTGCTTGTGCCAATTAAAAAAACAAAAAACCCAAACAAACAAACAAACAAAACAAAACAAAAAAAACAACCAAGCAAAAAACAACCCAGACTAATTCTAATTTCCTCCTTCAAGACAAATTAGGAACAGTCAGAGTCATTCCTACACATAGTGAACTATTAAAATGCTGCGATATAATGTAAAACATTCTAGCTAGAGACATCCATTTAATTATTCTATTGGGGAGCTGAGGCTCAGTTTAGGAAGACTAGTTTCTAGTTCAGATCAAGCATAAAATAGTTGTTTTTGAAGTGCATCACTTTTATAGTTAGCTTTTTTACTCAAGAATATCTCTAGAATTTTATTATATGTCTTTTCCTCTCTTCTACAGTTCTCTAAAACACTGGATTACCAACTAAGGACTAAAGTCTCAAATACTTACTGAAATTTAATGCAAAGTAGCCTAACTGCAGTAATATATAACAGAATTAAGCAATAACACATAGGATTCACATTTATGACTCTTCCACAGAGTTGCTCTTTGTGAATAATGTCACCACATTGAATTCAGCCTATTGAGTGCTCCATTGCATGTCTTGCAGGCAACAAAGTTCCTCTGAAGGCATATTAACCATTGCAGGTCTCTTTTGAGTCACTCAGATCTCTCAATCTGTCACAGTTCACCCATCACCAATTAAAAGATAACCTAATGAACCCTCAGATAGCTCAACACACTTTAATAGAGCAAAATTACCAAAAATATTTTCCAACATTTCAGCACATCTTAGGACTTAGAAAAATCTGGAAATCTGCTGACTGGAATGGAAAATAAGTGTTTGTGTCAGCCTGAGTGACTGAGAAATTCAGTGATTTGTGTATTATTCTCTAATTTGGTGGTTCTCAAAACAGTAAGTTTTGAGTAAGTACTTTTAAAAAAATCATACCACAATCCTGTGTGTGAACACCCACCTCTTTCCCAGACTTAATCTAGTCTGTTAAAAAAATATTATAAGAACTTTCTTGTTTCTGAGCTATAAAAATGAACAATCCAGGTGCTGTGCTGTGCTGTATTATTTTTATTACTTTTTTAAATACCCATTTGACATTTCCATGAGATTTTACCTCACTTAAGGCTGTGACCTATCATCCATCTATTTCAACATTATATACTGATCATTAAACATAGGGCTAACAGTTAATATTCACAATAACGACAGCTTTGAGACAAGTTATTCAGGCAAGACTAGTTAATTCCTGAGTGTTCTGCCTTCACGTGCCATGCACAGCCCTTTGGCAGGCATGGTGATCACCTGGCTCATCTCAGGTTAGCCTTGGGGAAGACCATGCCTGAAGGAGAAGCAGAATTCTCCTCTGATCTTCTGGGCAGTGACAACACTGCCCATGCCCAGCTCTAGTCCAAGAATGAAGCAGTGCCCTCACTGTTTGCTCCAGTGCATTCAGTTGAGCGTTTTGGTGACTCAGCTCCACTTGAAGGTCACCAAAGACCTGGAGGAGCATGACTAAGCCCTGCTGCTGCTCTGGGTGCTTTTTCTGTTTGTGTCTGGGTAGATGATAAGTAGCAATAAGTAGGGTATCATCGGGATGTACTTGCAAAATACAGCAGAGTACAAGTTTAAGACCAGCAACTGAATCACACAGAAGAAATTGTTAGAGAATGAATTTCCACTTAACCTCTTCTTTTTTCCCCTTTGTCATTCTTAATGCAGAGAGGAGAGAAAAAGTTGACATTCAGAAATGATCCATGAGGTCCATTTGTGAGAGAAAAATCTTCTGGTAAAAAAAGCTGTGGTCACATTCCAACCCGCAAAATATTTGAATAAACATTGCAGTATTTTAGTGTTATTGAAAGCCCTTTGAAAGCAAAAATAAATAAAATAGTGCAATATGCCATTTTGATATTTTTAAAACAATTCTGTTTCTAAAACAAATACTGATGTATGAAATGTTGTTTCAAAGATGTCAACTTTACTGAAACGCCTGTTTCTGGGGCAACCCTGTTTGATTTACACTCTCTGAACAGATTTTCTCTGCAGAACTTTCATGCTATTACCTTCTATTGCACATTGCAGTCAAAACCTCTTCACTACCTATTAGTCTCTTACCCTTTCTAAAGTGCTCTGTAGTAAGTCAAAGTAAATGGGTAGGGAGAAATGGCCTTTAATATTTTACTGAGCAAACCTGGTTATAACCAGTCTCCTGTCACGCAGGCTTGGTTCTTGAAGTGTGTTTCATTAATTCTTCAGTGTGTCCTGTGATATCCTTTCTGATCATCATAGGATAAAGTTCATTTCCTTCACACTTTTTTTGGAGCTCTTTGAGGTGGTTTTCATTTTTGCTTCCAGATGTACCAATAGTTTTGTGCTTCTAAGCCAAATATGGTTTAAATTTCCCTTCTATTCAGGAAATGAACAAAATAATCCATGGCTATACTCATCTAAAGCACATCATTTGTCTCGCAAGTGCTTGCAGTACAGTCAGAAAAAGCAACTGAGCACTGGCTGTCCTTAACAATGAAACCGCTTCATTTCCAGCCTAAGACCCATTACAGGGCTGGAGTCCATTCTGCAAAGCAACTATAAAATGTTTTGTCATTGTGTCAGGCATGTCAGTTTATTAAGTTAAAAGACAGCAGGGATATTTGAGGGAGGTGCTTTAGTGCTTCCTGTTTCTTGCACACATTTGTCCCTGAAGCACAAAAGCAAACATGATTTCGTCTCAAGGTTTAAAGATTTGTCCCATCCCAAATCATACCAGCACATTTCTGCACTCTCCAGACCACTGGTTAGACACCCAGCTCCTGCTGTCTGTGGCAAGGAAGTGTCAGGAGAAACATCCTTTGGCTGCAATGGGAGGGAGGCCTCTGGGGAGGTTTAGAATGTGAGAGCCCAGCTGCCCTCATCCTGCAGATGCTGCAGTCTCTCTAGCAGACATATGATGAGTTGCTTTCTAACCCAGTAACCTGGCAAACACTGTGTAACCTTTGTGAAACCCAGACAGTCTGGATCAAACCTGAACATTAGGCAGAACCTTTTTTTTTCTTTCACACACGTATATAAACACCTCATTGATAACTGGTTATTGTTTAGCTGAGCAGGGGAAACCCTAATGCTTCTAAAATATGAGCAAGCCGATATCTTAAAGAAATATGTTCAAAGCTAGACATAGAATTACTCACTCTGTGAGTCAATAAGCACTGTGGAAAATGCAGATGCTGTTATATGCTGTCAGGTAAATGCAATTATTTTTCCTGTCATTCCTTGAATGCACACATATATTCACTGTTCAGCAACAAACTTGCTGTTTGGGGTTTGTATGCTAGAAAAAGAGGTAGGAGATTTTTGTTTAAACAGAGACAAACAATAAATCCTTGGGTTTTGGTCCAGTGGTCTGAAGCCAAAATCACTACAAACACATTGCTGCACATGATTCAGATTGTCATGAGAACCCACATATAGGGGGGGAAAAAAGTCTCTTCAAAGTCACCTACTTTTTGAAGCAATAAAGTCTAAATTACTGTGACTGGCAGAGGGAGAGTTGGCAATTTTTATTCTCATGGGTTGTACTATGGCTCAGCCTAACACAGTGTCTGAGGACTTCTGGTTGTCCAGACCAAGTGGACAGACTGTGAACTGACTCCAGGCCTGGGGGGTATCTTTTCCAGCATGCATGAGTTGCACTCAAGACATTTGGCACATTATTAAGATGGGACTCTGTCTTGGGAAACAGGGGAGCACTCCACTTCTTATTCACAAACAGCATCAACACCTTAAAACACAGTAAATGAAGTGGGCAGTAACAACTATAAAAAATTTGTAGAATGCAGTATCTGGGGTAGAAGTTGCTCCTTGCTGCAGTTTGAAAGCCTTTCTTTTCATGGCTGCCTGGAATGGGGTGATTTGAGAAGTGCTTGGAAGCAGCTGGAGTCTCCACGATCCAAAACAGTTCAACATATTTCTGTTCCTAATTTAATTCTGGGGAAAAAAAATGAAGACGTAAAGAATGGGTAGGAATTCAGGATATGATCTCTAACAGCCAAAACTACTCTAAAAACCAGCAAACATTCAAACAGATGGGATGTTCTTCTCTTGACTTTAATAGGCATCAGACAGACAGCCAAAACTAAACTTCTTGTAAGAGTGAAATTTTATGATCCAAGAAATAGAGATAACGAGCTAATAAAAATTTCTAGCTTCATATGACGTAAAAATTACTATGTTGTGTGTGGTTACAAGAGAAGAGGTTTTCATGTGGATCACTGTATGGCATGTTGGCAACACCCTGATCCTCTAGCCTTTCCCTTGTACCTGGTTCTCACTTTACTGGGACACAGAGGGGGCTCATATGCCAATCAGATTGTCAGGATGCACCCAGTGCCCCCTCCACACACGAGAGCATTTTCTGTTCCTCTTCCCTACACCTTTTCATGAGATTAGGGCTCATTCTGCTCCCAGCTTATGGAGCAAGCTGCATAATCAACTTGTATTAAATTGAGCAGGCACACTTCATTTAAATCATTATGGTTCTCGGACCAAAGTACTGGATAGATCTCCACAATGCATAGCTATAACCTTCTATAGAGTGTTTTTGGTGCCTGTGGCTCTGGACTATAAATGATAAATTCAGGTTATTCCTTATTAAAATGCCTGCTATCCTAATGATTGACTTAGCCAGCTAGGTCAGAGAAAACAGATCTGAACTTCTCTCTGAAAATTTTCATCAGATTAGAAATATAGAAAGAAACAAAACTATTATTATTTCTTTCTAAACTATCACAAAATATTTTTTGATTACAGTGTTTTAGCTTTGGACTTAATTTTACCTAATTTTATGAAAGAGGAATTGGCATTTAACATCTAACATGAAAAAAAAATCTTTCATGTAGTTGCAAGATTTATACATCACTAAAACAAAATACAATATTCAAACCAATAAGGTAAATATAAATTGTAATACTTGGCTGCTTCTTTAATGAGATATATTTTAAAACACCACTACTTTCAAAACTTAAAAAAAAAAGTGAAGTAATTTAAAAACATGCAGGCTTATGTAGCATATAGATTACAATAAAGGCAATCATAATCCGACATACCCAAAGGTACTGGTTTAATTAATTTTTAGTCTCATAAAACTCCCTATAAAAAATCAACAAAATGACTTTGACCTTTAGAAACATGAGGAATTGGCCATGCAAACCTTATTCAGGGCTCCTCAAAACTGCAGTTGCATTCTGTGGGCCTTAGTTCAATCAATACCTTAAGTTTCTTATTTTTAACTTAGCGTATTTGATTTCTCCATTTAACCAGTCTCCCTTTTAGATACATCTTATTAGAAGGACAGCTTAATTGATCATTTCAATCTTCTTTGCACATAAATGCTGGGTCAGATTGTTTTCCTTCAATCAGAGAAGTGGTAGGTATACTAGAGAGACTCTGTCTGAATGTTAAGTTAGGTTAATTGTGCTCTGTATCAGACCTCATTCTCTCAATCAAGTGAGTAATATTCATTTGCCTCACCTCCAGTCTGCATAGAGACACATAAATTTCCTGTGCAGCTGCAAATACATTGCATCTTTATCATTTTTGACAGGCTGCTTTCTCCACAGAGAGCATGTCTCAAACCACAGAGAACATCTGTCTGTTGAGGAATACTCTGCAATGAGATATGTGAGCGCCTTGTAATTTCTGGTCTTTGTTGATACAGAGCATTTTCTTCTCTATGAACTTACTTGTAAAATGAAGTCTATTCTCCTAGAGCCTAGAAATTAATCTGTGAGCACCAATAGTTTTTATTTCCACAAGTAATTTCTTCCCTTGCTCATACACATTCATAACACACAGGTAGGAAGTGTTTAGCTGCACTGCTTTTTTCCTATATATCATTCCTTCAGGTAAGAGCAAGCATGAAAGTTGACATGAGTTTTGAGTATCCCTGACGAGATACATAGAAGTTGTACATATCAGAAGGTCAAACTGTGTTTGGCACCCCTCTTACTCACTACTATTAACATTATTATCCCTTTTGGACAAGTTAAACGCAGGATCAAATAGCACTGTTTGTCTACTGCAATCGGCCACCGACCTAGCCCTTTCCCAAAGACTCTAAGATGCACAAAGTTTCAGTATTCACCGGTGAACAAAAGTAGGATTTTTCCAATGTGCCATGAAACAGAAGTCATTCGAAACTGTTCTCAAAGGCATGTAACACTAGAAATTCCCAATTACTCTGCCTATCAGTGATGGTGTTCTTAGAAATTCCAGTGTTTAGCAATACAGGACTTGAAGGTAGATATGAATGAATTTTTCCTTTCTGCATTCCTGGCCCATAGATGCTTTAGAGCATGCAGGGAAGCAGAAATACAGAGCACATTCTGAGATTCTTCTTTTTCAAGAAATGTAGAGATTAGGAACCAGAAACTTACCCAAGTTTTGCTAAACACTATGTGGTTTTGCACTTAGATAAAGACACATCTATGCTAACTGCTCCTGATCTTCCATTCTGTGTTCTGCACAGAGGAATAGACTCCACATAACTGTAAATGCAAATAGACATTTTTTTACCATGGTTGACTTTTATATGTCATAGCTTGTGGAAAAGCAAATAGAAAGTTTAATTAAAACTGAGCTCAGTCATGTTGAACCCTCAACCTTTGAAATAAGAAGGAGGGCTGTTATCCTCTTGGCTACCTGGTCTCCCATGGGTGTGTGTATATATATAGCTGCATATATGTGTAGAGATATATATAGATATACAGATAGACAGATATATGTACGTATGTACATATGTATGTATATGGGAGTTTGCTTGTTGCACTCATGTTCCCAGAGAATAACAACCTGGAGAGAACACAACATTAAAAATCATTTTCAAAACCAAATATAAGTAGTATTCAGTTCAAACAAAACCTATTCCCCAATTCATACAAAGACTTAAGTGCAAAGAAAATTTAATGAAGGTTAGATTTGCAGTAATAGTCTGTTATTTTGCTTGAACCCAAGATATTTGAGTAGTTTTAAAGGCCAAACATTAGCACTATTCAGAACATGAGCTACTGATTTCAGTGGGATCAAGGTTTGGCCCCTCATGGCCTATTTTGGAATTCTAATGAATTTATTGTTTGACTGCTTTGAAAAGTCTCTTGGCAGTGAGCTGCTGCAAATATAATGGTTTGATAATGAAGGGACGTTTTTTCCCTCTATGCTGTACTGGCGGTACTTTCAGCTATTGTGGAATAGAAATATTGTTCAACAAAAGAACTATATTAACACTATGGAGGGAAGTTAATTAAAAGTCAGCTGCAAATGCTGAAAGCAAACAGCACTGAGTCCTTACTTCATAACTCCATAGGTAAACAAAATATAACAAAAAGTGAAGTGAATAATCTACTGTTATTTTATCAGAAAGAATGTATCTGAAAATGAGTTATATTCTTCTTTAATTCTTAATCCATAAATATATACAGAAAGATGGCACTAATAAAGAGACTTCAGGATATGGGAGTGATTGTATCTGTCTGTGCAAGCCCATCAAGGGACTAATATTTAAGAGTTTGGTATTAAATCTCATATCTGAATATGAATTATTCCTGTGTTGTCAGACAATATTTAAGGCCTAGAAAACAATATACATCCATGTATATCCTAGCTTGTTTATGTGAGTTCTGTAGATTAATACATTTTTTTCTCTGTGGGTGATTTTTTTGCAGGGTTTTGGGTTTTCATTTATTCCTATGTGGATAATGTGCTATTTCACTCTTCAAGGATTTCTCTTGAAGATATAGGGATTTCTGCTCCTGACAAACTGTGTGTTGGTATGTTTCTATTCTGAGTCATTTCCCCACATCCCGCTGGTATGTACATTATCAGCATGGGAATTTGGGAATCTGAATTACTTACCTCAATTATTCTGCCCTCTGTACGTGAGATTCCTGGCACAAGCAACTGAAGTCATCCAGGGGTTCAAGGTGAACTTACAATATTAAAAAACTGCCATGAGCTGTCCTAATATTCAGCTTTTAATGGTTATCTGTGATGTCCCTCCCAATCACACACACACAAAAAAAAATGTTCCTTGCAAAATGAAGTCTGCCTGGGAAATATTAAAGTGCTATGGATGACTGTGGCAATGCTGGTTTTGACTACAAAACCATGCTTTTTATGCAAAAAACACTGGATACTCTATCAAGTGTCTTCTTGCCTACATCATATTCATGAAACTCCCTATTCAGCTGAGATCAATCAACCATGATGAGACAGATATGTGTTAAAGTTTAGTGTGTGCTGGTGGCTTCTGATTTCAAGCAGCCTCTCTGAAATTTGACTTTCAGAGGGTCGTCTACAGCAGTAATGTGAGAAAGGTAAAAGAGTTCATTTTGTCCAAGTGGGGGCCACTGAGTGAAACACACTTCATGTCTCACTCTGATAAGTCCTCAAAGAAGAGAGTGAGACGATGCTACCACTGTTTTGAAAAATTTTTCCAGCATTTTTCTGGAGAACATCTGTCCTAAGTAATCCATGTTTGCTGACAGACTGAGCCAATTTAATAAAACGCTTTGTGTGTATGGTGGCCTTCTGCAATGATATGTAGAAAAAGGAAAGAGAACTCAGTGGAATTGCCAAAAAAACCGAAAATAGTTGTTCTTTACAGTGCATCAGGGATAGCTGCAACTGTTTCTCGTTTACACACACCGTGAAGAAATTATGGCATGCTGGACAGGTCTTGAAACCTAAGGGAAGGAGCTGCAGAATTGACATTAATGTGGTTTCAGGGCTGCAACAGCCTATGCCTTTGCAACAGCTCCGTTGTGTCAGCTGGGCTATGCTGACAGGAGGGGTGTTTATGTACCTCAGTCTTCTCCCCTCAATCACTTGAAATCTAGCTAACTTTTTGGGACACTGGGGCTTCAGGCAGGTTGGCAATGTCACCTATTGGAGCTGGAACAGTGGTCTTATTTTAACTTATGTTTTGGCAATAGCAGCATTCTTGCTGACAGCACTAGGACAGCCAGCAAACGAATTCCCACCCTCTCTGCAACTCAGCAGCAGTGGGTGACAGAGCACAGACATAGATTCTTTGCATTTTTAACTAAATAGACAAGTAAGTATGTTCTTGATACACAACATTGTCACCATTATAGTTCAAATAGGGGACTTAAATCACAGAGGAAGAGCTCTTTTTTAATAATTCCTGAATGACAACACTCAGAGAATGAAGATATGAAGTTATATATTTAAACTTCCTGTCTATAAGTACACTGCAAAACAAGAACTAGGTTGCTTTTGGAAGCAATTATTCACCGGTCCTTGGACAGCAAAAGCAGGCCTGTGCAGAGTTAGACCATTTATAGTCACTTCCTCCATTTTCTCCCATTAGTCTTCTTCTGTACCTCTGTCTCTCACTGAAAAGTTCTTGATGAAATTGTGGGAGCTTACAGCTTTTAGATAAAGAAAAATATATCAAGGGTGAAAAAGCATATGACTTTTGACTCCTGAAGGAGTGCACTAAAACTTAATGTATGAGCCACCTACAAACATATAACTTTGGAGAGCGAAAAAGAGAGAGAGAAAGGGAAATGGAAAGGGAAAAAGGAAAAAGGAAAAGGAAAAAGGAAAAGGAAAGGCACAAGATGTCAGGCAACAGTTGGAATTACCTTAGTGTGACTTGTGTGAGTTGCTCTAAGATATTGTAAGAGCTTTTCAAGTAATGTTTCTCCAATGAACCAGCAATGTACTGCAGACTCCTGGTAGCACTGGGTGGAAATCAGAGAGAAAACACCTTAGTAAATACACACTTTAATGATGCTTGCAAAGACTCCCTAACCATTTGTCCTATGTTTCCTCATAATTTTTAATACAGACAAAATATCTAGGAAAAACATATGGGGAAGAAAGAAAATAAAGGAGAAGCAGAGTGCAGAAGCCTCCTGATTATCTGTTATCTGGAGATAAATTACACGTTTATGTAGGAGGTCAGTCACTTCTGTAGCAGAGAGGAGATAAATATCTGGTTAATCAAGCATAACAATTGTACTCTGAACACTTGGCAATAGATGGAATTCACCGTTTGATAAAACTGTTTACTTAAATTCAGTCAGTAGGAATAGCCAACGTTTAAGTGAGGCTATATCTCACAAGAGTATAATCTATGGAAATGTATGTCACATCCCATGAATACTAAGCAAATTCATTATGAACAGCAGTATTTCCCAAGAATCTGTAGTGGTGGAATCTTTAAATTAAATTGTATCTCTTGATTTTTCTATGTAGTCGTGTTCATCAGCCCATTCCTTTTTTTTTCTTCAAGTCATCAAACCCATGAGCTCGTCAACATATGAAAGCACATTTGAGCAGCTCAGTCCAAGAACTAAACAGGGGGAAAGAGACAAAGGAGTCATTCTTCACATCATGGAGCACCAAATTCTTTATTGTAAAAAGCCCAGTGGAAAAAAAAGGCTGGGATTAAGAAATACAGAATGCTAGAGCAATAGAAAGGACTTGATTCCCTAATCTCTATCCTACCAGGGTATTGTAATGCCTAAGAGGGATAAGATACCCTCTGACACTTAGATCAGTCAGCAGGATTTCTGAAAGACAATTGTTATAAAGCTTAAACCGTTTTCCTCCTAGTAGACAAGCTCCCAAATCATACAGTAGCAGAAAAAAACCTGCTATTTGCCTCTCAGACTTTTACCAGGAGCACCTCAGTGCTATCACCAACAGCCTGCTTGCACCTCCACTGGTCAAAGTATTTCCATCATCTGACAACAAAGTGGGGGTTTTTTGGGTTGAATTACCTGCCAGAATGTTTGTCCAAGTGGCGCACGACTTCTTTCATTTCTTCAACATTACCATCAAATCATCAGAGAAACAACAAATGGTTAACGACTGTCCCAGTATTATACAAAACCTTACCCACCTTCATCTCTTAGTGACATTGTCTTCCAAACAGTGCATTTCACCACCTGCATTACTTGCTCTTACAGTGCTCAAAATCCATAAACAGTCACCAAAAGGCAAAAGGTACTGATTCTGCATGGCTAACAGTTCTGAGTTTACACCTTCATATTTCCAGCAGACTAATAGGACAAGTCAGTATCAACACTCTACCTTTTATCTAAACAGGGGATATGTGTATGAACACCTCGAGTGTCTTACTTTTTTTAAATATTACAGCCATCTGGAATGTATATTTTCAAGCAAAAAGTTCATCTGCATCTGTCAGAATTGTTGAAAAGAACATTTACTGACAGTAAATGGCAGCATTTATCAATTTAATTGTATCAGTAAATGTCTATATAAATTTTTATATAAATATTTCTATATAAATATTTACCCCAGTGAACACCTTCTTATCTTCATTTCTCTGTCAGAAATTAGTTTGATTGCTGAATAAAAAGTGTGATGTTATTGTCTCCATCCACTGCATGAGCATATTTTGAAACAGAGCATCTCAATTCAGTATATGTAAGTTAGAATTAGTAACAGAATCAGAGAAACTTGATGCCATTGTTGATGACAAGAGGTATTGATGATTCTCAGCTGGTCACAAATGAATTGCACAAATGAATTCTTATTTAACCAGCAGGTCAAAGTGCATGCACTTTGCTCTGTCAGCATTTGAAACAGTTCTGTAAGTAGTCTTCCTGTATCTGATTTTTCATGTATGAAAAGCCAGAGATGATACTTGACTTTTTTTAGTAAATGTACTTAGATTTCTCACAAATGTTTCAGTATGTGTGTAAGATACACAAAATTATAAACATGGTTGAATTAAATTCCTTTGGAAATGAAATGGAGTCACTAAAGAATGATTTTTTAATTTTTGGTATTCATTTAGCTCTCTTATAGACATGGTATCTTCCTTTTTTTCACCTATCTAGTTTCCTGTTCAGCACGGATACACAAAAGGACATCATTTGTCATATCAAATCAGCCCCGAGGTCCATCTAACAGTGTGTGTCTCCTGTTGGTGATGATAAATGTTAGATGCACCAGAGAAAGTTTAGGACAAAGCTGACTAAACTGTCCCTTGATCTCTCTTAATAGAGACTGACTAAAATCTTGAGGATCAAGATAACGTCCCTTTCAAAGTTTTGCCACCACTTTGAAGTTCAGTGAGTCACTCTACTGTTCAAATAATTCATCATCTCTTCTGAGTAAAACAATAAAAAATCCTGAAAAATGTCCATATATTTCATATTATGGGGAGATGTCAAATGCACAAAAAAGAGGTTTCTAATGTGCCTGCTGCAGCCAACAGCTGCTCTCTGCTGAGTTCACCTTGCACCCTTCAAACACTCACGCTCGTGTATCTTTGATCTGTTTTACTCTCCTACATCTCCACAGAAGAACTAAAAGGATAAAAAGTGTTAGTGCCTTTTGTGACCTTTCTCTTTCACTGTGCAACGACTGCAGTAAACACATATTTACAGGAAGTAGGTAATACAGCAGCAGAGCTGGGATATGTCACTGCAAATAGAAGTGGCTTCCTGAAATTACTTCTCACTTTCCATTGTTCTGTGAAATGCTGTTTCAACAGAGATTCCTTCTCATCAGCATTTCACTGTTGTGGATGTATTCTGTTTAACATGCTTTCTCACTTTGGGCAGATTTATGTTTTTGGCAACACTATATTCATCTGTTGAAGTCCCTACATGTGGCAGCATAGCGCTATCTGGGCTGCTTGTGCCTAACTCTACACACAAGCCTGGCTTTCTATTGCTGGCAGAGAAAAATCTCCTTTTGATCATATAAAGAAAGCAAATAAAATCTTAATAGATTTAGCTGCTATTCATTTTCCATTAGCATTTATTAAAGGTCTTATCCAATACCTATATAAATCAAAAGCAATTTTTCTTCTTTGGACATCAATAAGCATTTGGGTAAGTCCCCAAATCATCTGTTCATCTTTTCTCAAAACTGTTAATTATTGTATCACAGAGAATTGAATGTACTTTTTTGTATTGCTACGCCATAAATATGTAAAGAAATGCCATGGTGTACTTGACATGGCTCAAACAGAATGGATGGTATAGAAGATGTTCAGCAAACCTTAGATTACTCACACCATTTTATACACCAAATACTCACATTCGTTAAAAGAAAAAAAAAGGCACATCTACCTGATGTAGGGTTCTTTAGCATTTACCATCTAGAGACATTCCAACAGTTGCACTGGCATGATTGTTGCAGATTCAAAGAAGCTGAATCTTAGAAGTAGGTTTATGTATACAATTCAATCATAAGAAGAAAAATGTTTGGAAAGTTTTGATTGACAGAAGGTGAAAAAGATTACTATGTTTGACTAGCGGCAACTAAATCAACACCTTTAAAAAGTAAGCATTATGTATCTATTAAGACTGTGATGGCAGAAAAATGTAGTATGAACAAAAATATTAAAATTTAACTGAAAGCCAGTTATACAATCTCTTTAAAACGTTTTGTGTAAGAGACTCCTCGAAAAGATGTGCTGCTAAACGAAGAACCTTCCACAGGCACTTCTTTCAGAATAGAAGTAGCCTTTTTTTTTCTATTAAAAATCCAGTGGACAGCTAAGGAAGAAATCTGAGAAAAATGAGATTAGTTGAAAAACTTCTCATAGTAGTTCGCTATTTTCATGATATGACTGACGAACACATGATAGCCTGAGTACTTTGCAGGGATGCATGGGAGCTAGACAGAAAGGCAAGTGTGCCCAAGTGAGGTGTCCCATAATGAGAGAAAAGATCCCCTGCATCTTGCTTTTATCCTCCCTTCTGAAATAAGAACTCCCCCATTTTCAAAGAAACCAACAAACATCAGTATTTATGGAGCCACAACTATGTCCCAAAAGTTCTTGTTGTTTTCTCAGTATTTCTGTAAGCAAAATACTTGACTGTTCTTGTAGATCTTACGACTGATATTTTCCTTGTCTTCCTTGACTTTCATGTCATCTTGAAATTTAACCAGAAATTAACCTTAAGTTTGTCAGCTCACTAGCCTCTGATATTTTCTTCTCATTTTGTAACCACAATTTCAGAAGACAAGGAAAGAACATACCTATTTCAAAACACATTTACCAAGAACCTTCTTTGTTTTTTAGGTAAGAGGAAAAATCTCTGACACACTTAGAACTCCTGATAATTTCTGAACTGAAAACAAGTTGACACTTGAGTATATAAAAAACAAAATAAAAGAACATTGTTACAGCCCAATGTCACTTGCTGTAGTGCTTCCCTGAAATGAGTAAGAACAATGACTGGATGCAAAATCTGTTTACACAAAATGACAGCTATCTCACCATTAGTGCATCAACTAAGTTAGCACCACAGCAGATTAGCCAGGGAGAGCAGATTGATGCTTGAAACAAACTCAGAATTTCTTGTCCAGTTCAGCTAAAAACAGAAAGAAAAGAAATAGTGTGACATGGTGTCTACTGACAGAATCATCCTGAAGCTTCTTCTCGTTGTTATATCCTTACACAAATGCTTGTGTTGGGCCTTAGCAATAATGGAGTTGAAAGCTCAAGATAAACTAAATGGAGCACGAGTATTGCTGCTGAAACTGTGAAATGGCCATAATTTTTTCACTTTGTACCACAAACCCATCTCAGCTGAGTGAAATTCCCTGAACAAAATTGCAATTACACATATTGTCGTCTTGAAGTTTTTGGCACATAATGCTTTCTAACTGTTTTTATTGTCAGTGTGCTAAAAAGTCCTACACAGCAGCTCATGTACACAAAATTTCAAGAGGGTCTTAAATGTCTCTAATATTGAAAATATTAGCTATTACTCATAGATGACCAAGTGTTCCTCTTAGGTTAATGGTTTCTCAGTCAAAAATATCCAGTTGGTTTACACAGGAAGCCATTAAAACTAACATTCACACAAGAGGTTTTCCCTTAAGCAAACACAAGTATCAGAACAGCAGAAGACAGGCAAGAACTGGATTCAGTAATACTGAATTCTGAAGAATTTTCAATCAAACAAACACTTCAACAAAACGCTTGAACAAACATTTGAACAAAGTCCATACCCTACCTGACAGGGTATACCAAACATTCCATGGAAGCAACAGAAGCAAAAGCACAATCTAATGTATCTCTGAAGCTGGTTCCACTTTGAGGAGGGACTGGACTTCCAGAGGCCCCTCCCAACCCTAGATGGCCTATGATATCACATATCTGTTGCTTTGAGCCATGACTGTCAGCTGAGAAGCCAGATACCTCGTTTCTAGACCCTTGAAGAGTCATTGTTTGCTAACAGGGTCACTGCCAGAGGAGAAAGGCTTACTGGTGAGGGGCAGGGGATTTACTTTTTCCGTCCAGGGCACTAATGGCAGTAGACAGTCCAGACTGAAACAGATAGGAGAGGAACCACATCTGACATCGGGGCCAGGAGACGTATTTTGTATTTCTTCCAGGACAGCAGAGTATAACTGTTACCCACACTACTGAGAAGGACTTAACGAGTACTTCTTCTCCTCTGTGCTAATACAGGTACTGTCTACAGAGGTTTGAGTTTTACCAGAGAACAGTAGCTCCAGAAAAAATTTTGAGGAGATATTTGCTCTCACCATCCTTAATATTTGCTCAAAACACTCTGATCATTATCTCTGAGTTCCATCGCACCCTTAAGGAGAAGGGAGCACCCAAGATTCAGAGATGCTTGTTGTTAAAAGGAGTTACAAATGTCAGAGGATCTGCAAAAGTTTACAAAGTTTTCTTAGTAAATAACACACTAATCATAGAAATTGGCCTCCTGTATAAGCACATGGCAGTGGGTTGTGGATAAAGGTGTAAGGTGAAAGGGAGGAGAGATGGAGAGAGAGAGAAATGAGTTAAACAGGGGGAAGAGAAAGAAAGGAAGAAACATCGATCCAGCTGGTGGGGTGTCCAGAGTCCTGAGCTGTACACATACCTGGGTTTCTTGTGGGTACCTTTTTATAGACAAGTTTTCACAATCCTGAATATAAGTTTCTTGCTTTTTGTGCAAATCAGTTACCATGAGTAATCCATTCTTCTAGACATGTATGGAAATGGTTCAGAGGGCTTTGGGGGTCTTTAGTAGTCTTGATCTCCCCTAAGAGGGTCAGCCTGTGGTCAACAGTCCATTCGCACTTCTTGACCTCATTCCTGCACTTGCACCGTACTGTGTGGTGCTTTTGTCCAGCATCCAGAACAAGGATATTGGTCCCAGAAAAATGCTGCCCTACCTCCATAAGGCCCCTTCTGCAGCCACATCCTGTTCTTTCTCATAAAGTGTTATTACCAACAATCCTTGTGTGGCTCCACAGCTGTCTGGCTATTGGTGTTTGAGACAGACACATTAGCCCCCTTAACTTCTAGTCTTCTACAAAAGAAGGAGAATTACCACCCATGCACGAAAAAACAAGTTTTCTAACAAACGGAAAATTTTTACTTAACTGCTTCTTGTGGCGATGGGTCTGGGTAGTTGAGGTCAACACTCGGTTGAATTCTATCCTTCTGCGCTGGGAATATGTGCAGAGCAAGTACATAAATGCTGAATGACTACAGTCATGATTACTGTTCATTCTCTGAGGACGGAAAGTGGTCTAACATCTCATGTTATAGGAAACAATAGCAAGAGGTTTATTAGATAGTTCTGCATGGGAGACATGCTGTATGAACACTTTTATGTTCAAAGATGTGATTTAAATTAATGTTTAAGCTGTGCAGACCCTGCTAAAATAGGTGGCATCAAGCTACGTGAAAATACACAGCTCAAATATTTCTTCTTATTCAGCTGCCATATTTGTGAGACATCGAGAGGGTTGGTGTTGGTCTGGGAAAAAATAGAAAGGAGTGGAACAAAAGAGTATTGGAGAGACCAGAAGTATTGTGGAAGACCAAAGAATGGAGCTTGACTCTATGAGGTAATGTCCTTTTGGAAGGCTTGTATTCCTCCAGATTTCCCTGTTTTCAGGGCTAAGTGTAAAATTTTCTTTCCCTGTCATGAGTAAAGCAGCATATTAGAACCAGTAACACTTATTTTTCAGATTATTCCATTCAATAAAATGAGATTTGTTTCACCCAGAAAAAAATGCATAGCATCCTACATATGGCAATGCTGAAAGATTTTTAAATTCTAACTCTCTAGGGACAACCTAAAGTCTATTTTCCTTCTTCCCACTGTTGGGTGTGTTGGGGTTTTTTTTCATTATTACTCTGTCTCATATGTTTATTACACACTCCCTCTCTTTTTCTGAAAACACTGATTGCCTTCAGCTGTTTGTCATTTTTTGGTTTTCAGTGTAGCTTTAGTATCTCTTTAGGATTTCTCCCCCTTCTCTCTTTTTCCTCTGAGATAGATTTGACTGTCCTCTCTGCATTTTTCATTTTTAAATCCTTCTCTCCTTTTCCCTCTGTTTTCTTTCTTTATATATTCTTCCCCCATCATATGTTTACTTTCCTAGCACAGAAGAAAGTAATAAGACTCATTTATGGCTGCTGTGTCTTACAGAGTTGGGGTGAGAGGGTCTACGTTGGATTCAGGAGCTGCCTCTCTCATATAAGCTACTGCCCCAAATACAAGTTCCTTTCTCTGTGCCCTGGGATTACCACGGAGAGTCTCTTCAGAAAGTCCTTGCACAGAGGACAAATGCCAGAGATATAGGGCATTTTGTCCATATATCTCTAACAATTTCCCCATTTGAGTCAAAGGTGTTTGGAGTAATAAGCGATAAAAATTTTGCATCCTCTATTCATAACATAAAAAATGCCTGTGCTATCTGAAAGTATAAAGAGATAGCACAGAAAACAGCAACAGCTCAAATGCCAAAATCCCTGGCTTCAAACAGACCCCTCTTGCTACTCCTCTAAAGGATCTTCCAGAGTAAATTTGAGGGAAAGATCTGTGACTGTTGCTCCAGCCAGCAGAAGATTAGTTGTTAACAACAGTGAGCTTTAACAAAATAAGTACTTCTGCTACTGATTTTCTTTTTCCTATCAGCAAATAACACATACGACAACCATTTGGACCCAGTGCTCTGTTTGTCCCATCATTTTTATGCACTTCATTCGATCTTTTTTGCGGATCATTGGTAGAATGAAAATACGGTGAAAGTCAGTGCTTCCAGAGATCAAACTTTCTGTTGTTCTTTGAATAAGGGATTGTATTTGAGTACAGAGGTTTGCATAAGAACCGTCCCTTTCCTTGTATCAAGTCAGCTATTTTCAGCTCAGAGTAGCAAGAAATCTTTGATTTCTTGGTTGTAACTATGGCAATAAGATTAGATGGCATTCAGTAAAATTCATTTTACAAATTAGCATGGGAGGGTGCCCATGACCATGATAGGGGAAATGTGAAAACATTGTGGAATGAGATTGAAATTAAATCAGAACTCAGCATACTCCTCAAAATAATGATTCCCAAACTCATCCAGCACCATCTGGTAGTTTGTGAATGATTTACAGTTAGCCACAACAAACGTGATGGGATCAATGGGCCTGATGGGGGTTATATTTCTTACTCAAAGCCATTTTAAAAAGGCATTTTAAAAAGGCATTTTAACCCTATTTTGGGTGGATGCTGAATTCTTTGATCTGGGACTTTTGTAACAGTAGCAGTCAAATCAATTTCAAACACTTTCATTACTGCACAAATCTACAAAGCTCGTTATGGTCTGAGAAGAAAGAAAATAGAAGAAATATAAAAGTTTTCCTCTAGGCCTCAGGCCATGTTATAATGAGAGTAAGAATGAGCAGTGGTAGATACTATTTTGAGTTCTGCCTCTGTATTTCTGCTGCATGGTACAGTCCTGTCAATTCACCAGAACAGCAGACCTTAATTTGCACACACTAAAGATAGCTTCCTGAAGTTTTGAATCATTTTCAATAAATCTTGGGTTTAATCATAATTCTTTTCTAATGAGTCTCCTGTCAATACCTAGCCTTTGCTGTTCTTAATTATATATGCCATCAAAGTCAGAAGGAAGGCAGGTTTAGATATGTTTTTTCCAGAAGTTTAACGAACACCTTTTTTTATTATTGGCCTTTTTCTCAAGGAAACTGTTACCTTAATAAGAAAAGCCTTGGAAAAAAAAAGAAGTATTTTCAGGAAATATTTAACTAACCTTTTGTTTCATTGGTTAGCTATGATATGAGACTTCATTTTATATGATCTGATCCTGAATTGATATTGATAAGTTTCTTTCATTGTATATTAAGAAAATACCAAATTTAAAAAAAGAAGTGGAGTTTTATTTTGCTTCTCTTTCTTCTTCTAAATACAGTTGTTTACACCTTTTCTTGAATGTAAGCTGACATATTAGAATGCTGGCAGCGATCAACCCTGCAGCCCTGCACAGCAAGAGAGTAGCACTGCATGAAATTTCATCTCCCAACACAAGTTAAGCTCAAACGGCGTCCTTCCGTATTGCATAAGGCCTGTACTAGCCCTCCATGAAGTGAGTTGTGCTCACAGAAAAAAAACACATGTTCAAATTCCATAACTGAGATGGGTAAAATGGAATTTTGCCTTTATGAATAACACACAGCAGCTCAGGATTCACAGTCTGACCTGCTTATACTACCAAATAGCGTACCCGACTTCCAGGATGATGAGCAGCCAAACCTGACTCTTCCAGAGGAAGGAAAATAACAGATCATCTAGACCTATGTCTATTGCTTCTGTCAGGAAAGGTCATCCTCAAGTGTTTTCTCAGAGCTCAGTCCTGAAGCAGCAAAGGTCTGAGAAAGACCACTCAGAGCCTGTCAAAATAAAGCCATTACTTTCGATTTGACAATTCTGGGCGTTGCCAAAGCAAATGAGTGCTAAATTATGTTTGTTACTTTTTTTTTTTTCTAATACCTTCCTCTGAAGTTATTAATTGGAAGTCCTCATTTAAAGCCAGAAACAGGGACACTACTTCAGTAAACACATCATCCATTACCAAAATTCCTTGCTTTTTCTTCTCAAGTAAAAACAAAAGCTATTTGAGTGGAAATTTACTTGCTCTCACTATTGGTTATTCTAAATGAAAATAAATGGATGCTTGCATACAAATAATCATAACCCATTTTGTTGCTAGCAGTACATATTCCAATTGGTGGTATATAAAGCACTACTTGCTCAGTGGCTCAGAAATCATTGTCTTGTAAAAATGGTCCATTTTGCAGGATAAAAGAGTTTCTAACAGCATAGGCAAGAACTTTCAGCCACAGTGTTAAACCATCCATACTTTTACACCACAGGATTCAGCAGTATGCTTAGTTTGCTGTGAATTTCTGAAATTAATCACACCATGTCACAAGTCATTTTATACAGGGTATGCATTAAAACCAGGGGGTAAAATGCAATAGGACAGAAGAATGACAGTGCACATACCAGATTACTAAAATCCATGTAATATGTGGTTCTCCGTGCAGAGTTTAAATGAAGCAAAGCAGCGGGAAAACTGAAATCAAATATTGTAATTGAGGAGGCAACATAATATCCATGCTAATTTCAAGAGCAAAAGGTGAAAGGATCAGTCAGGTAGGTCTGTGGGGGCTGTTCTCTTCCCATGTAGGAAGAGTATCGGCTGAGCACACAGTTTGCCAGGCAGTGAGCTAGATGCAAAGGATTGGAGCCAAACCATTCAACACATGTCAAAGTATTGTTAAACTCTTAGCTTTTATTATTAAAAAAACGGATAGTCCTAGGTTTAGCTTTTGCCACTTAGAAGGAGCACTCATAGGATAGGTAGGAACCAGATAAGGACACCTTTTTAAGAATCACCACAAGGAATATCTACTGCTACATTCATGTGCGATGGATAGGTTTTCCTCAGATTTTAACCCTAAATCTAATTTCATATTCAGGTACCAGAAGTGCTGCATAAAGGCATTTTATGGGTAGCACAGCTCACTAAGTAACTATCCTTATAGCAGCTGCCCAATAAATCTCTTTACTTTTCTGAGCCGCAAAATGAATGCAGGCCCTCCAGTTCTCCCTGTCCCAAGACAAAGACACCCTGACTTGTTTTCTATGTGAGTTGAATTAAGATGAGCTGGGTTGCATGTGTACTGCTAGCACGGGGAAATTGCTGACAGTCCAGTCAGAGCAGGTGAGACAACAAAAGTGTGCTGAAAAAGCCTATCCTGCCTGTCGCGGCAAAAGTTGAAGATCATGTGTATAAAAAAAGGGAAAAGAAGCCCACCTTAAAAGAAGAACTAGTTTTCAGGCACTAAACCGACCTGCAGACCTGCTTGCAACATTTCTTTCCTGTGTTAGCCAAGCAAGGCAATCCAGCCTTGAAATGCTATGGGACAATCAAATTTATCAACAGCCTTTGTAATTGCTGACTGTGTTTCTGCTTTTAATTTGTGGATGCAGTAACTACGTTTCATAATGCCTGCCTCTGATAGCAGGAAATGCCTAAGTGTAACCGGAACCTGTGGATAAGGTTTGCTCTCCTGTTGTCCTTCACATACTGAGGACAATGCAGAGAATGAGTCATTACTTAGCTGACAATGTAGGAGGTCAGAAGTAGCTGATATTTATCTCTGATTAGGAAAGCATCACTATAATTCTTTTTACCTGAGCAACTTAAAACCTCTTCTTTAACCCGAGAGAAAGGAAGCTCTGCTGTTGAACTGAGTGGAGGATATTATTAGAGTTACCGAATACTGTAAGATCAGAATTTCCACCTGTCTTTGAAACGTGCTGCAGTTTTCCTGTTCTTGTGGACTAGATTTCATTGTCTCACTGTAGACTGTCCATCCTGCTCTTTATACAGTTCTCATGCAATGAAAGAAATACATGGGAGCACACTGGAATATAGGGCACTAATAATGCCCCAGTCTCTGTGCAGGTAGCTAACCTGCCAAATTTCAGCTCCTTCAAGTGATATTTCCACGGTTATAAGGCTTATGCCTTTAGTGTACTTTAGAATACCACCTGCTGAAAAAGATTTATATAACATTACATTTTGAATTTGTGGGGAACTGAGTTGAAAGGTGCAAAGAACAGTAAAAATGTCTAGATGGAAAGGGAAAAAAGTTAGTAATTCTGATAAATTTTTAGTGTGGGTGAGGTATTGAATTCTTTTTAGCCCTTTTAATGAAGCCACAAGGAAAATTATGAAAATATATTCATTTTTTATATGGTTTATACAGTTGGTATTCATGATCAGTACAGGTTTATTGGTCAGCAACAGAACATTCAACTGAAACAAGGAGATGAACCATCTTTTTTGATATAGCTGATACAAAGAAAATTGTTTACCTTTATCACAAAAACACAGGTTGATCATATATGTAACATTTTCTGCAAAGTCATATGCTAGTTCACCAGACTCATGAGGAAAAGAGAGCTCAGATTAGCTTAATTTTGCTCCACTTGTGCTTTGGTATACTAAGGGAACAGTGTTTGATGCACAGGCATGAAGAGTACATCTTCATGGACAAATCCATACCTGGAGTGGGAGGCTCTGCTTGGAGTCTCCCTGGCTTCTTCTTGACAAATAAGAACAAACCCTCCACTGAGGATGGAAAATAAATGTGTTGAAAGGGGGATGATCTTCTGAACAAGGACTCTGAGGAGTGAAAACCCACAAGCAAGAGTTGTGGAGAATTCATTGCTTATTCTTTTCAGTGGAGAATGTAGAGCAACTACTGCACTTTCACACAATGCCCTTCAACTGTTTACTAATGGCAGCGCTTCTACTGCTGTGACTCATTCTCAGCTTCTCACTGTCTCATGGTTATTAAATATATGAATACAGTGGCTGGCACTGGAAATCTTTGCTCCATCTGCAATTTGGGAGCCACCCATGGGTCATCATGCTCAGAGAGCAACATAAAGTAGGACCCATCCTGAGGCCAATACCATAACTCTGCTGTCACAGATCACTTCTGTTATTACAGCAGATCCTGTAGAAGTGCTCCAAATCCCCACACAATAACAAGAACCTGTTTTCTGAATACATATTATGGTGCAATCAATTCCTGTAGGAGATGCAGCACTTTAATGTGAAAATTTCCTCATTCAATCTTTGCTTGTTCTTTCTGAACCAGTGGAGCTGCTCTTCACTGCAGAGTGTCCCTACTGTGCCCTTTCCTGATGTAAATCACATTACACCCAGCTACAGCTCTCCTGCCTGCTCGCTTGCCAAATCGACAGGAAGGCTCACACTTAATTTACAGGTATCTGCATTTGCTGACTTGTGCTATTAAGCATGTTGTCTGGCTGTTTTGCTAATTGAGAGTGCAAGAAAATAAGAAAGGGGAAGAAAGAAGAATGAGCAACCAAGCACAAACTGAGAAAACTCTCTCACTGACTTTCTGGAAACTTGTGGTAATTTACATGTTGTAACTCAAATGCCTGACTGTTTGATAGAAATTGGCTAATGGGTCCAGAGCTGCCAGTAAGTAGTGAGAGAATGCCAGGAGAGTAGAAAGGCAATGTGGTTACATAGGTCCTGTTTCCCTGGTGAAAGCAGCAGGGAACAAAATAGCATTAAAATAAAAACTGAAACAACAACAACAACAACAAAAAAGTTGTCATGGAGACTTTTCCTCAGAAAACTCTGGCCTTTTCAGCTCCTTTAGCATTGCAGTCCATCACTGGTCACAAGGCCCATGTGCCACCTAAATCCCACATAATTTTAGTTGAGGGTTAAGTGCGGCTCAAGAGGGATGGATTTTTATTGCTCGTGCTCTCTGCTCAGGCAAGCATTTCATTCTAGTTGAGCGACACTTGGTAACAGGTTGAACACGCAGGACATTGCTCACTTGTCACTAGAAGCAGGAACAAATTGCAGACGCAGAAATTAGTTTTCATAGAGCTTGATGAAGTTGGGATTCCTGCTGCCACTTTGTTCTGTTTCTGATTGTCACAGACAGGGGAGGGTTGTATGAGTGATGTACCTTACCAGGGTGTGCTAGACACACCTAGAAGCAGCCACTAGAGAGCTACCCAGAAAAGGAGATCATTTTCTCAAAACGGCATCAGCTCAAAAATGAAAACAACCTAGAAAATTATTTTTTAAGCTACATTGTATTAGCACATATGTTATGCTGAAGAAGATCAATAATGTATTTTATTATAGGAGGTCTCATAAGAAGCATTGTACTGTTTTTAAATATTATGGCTTAGACATTGTACAAATATAATGAATATTGGGTTTGATTAATAAAATGTAGTGTCAACTGAAGTGAAAGACTAGAATTTAAGCTTCTTAATCTCATCTAAAGCAAAGCTATATCTGAACCAAAAAGTTCCCATTTGAAACATTTTTTTATTCTGACTCATTGAATGACTTCTCTTCAAAAACCTTAAAAATTCATAGATTTATTCATAAATCATCTGAATTTTGCAGGAAAAAAAATCACCTTTCATTTCTTTGGGACACATTCCATCTGTTTTTCTCTAGGCAGCTTTCTAGGGAGACAAGACTAAAATTCTTCATAATGTACCCCATTTTTCTAGTGAAAATCTTGACTGGGGCTTGTGCCCCACTGTCTCTTACTAAAATTACCTACTTGAAGGAGACACCCCAGACTGGAACTCCTTTTTTTTCCCTCCTCTTGAAACTCTTAGCTAAAGAACAGCCTCAAACACAGCAAAAATGAAAAAACCAGTAGGTTATAGAAGATGTAGATGTACTGAGGTACATAGCACATCAGTTTAGACAATTAGTGCATACACAGTAGAGGACTACATACTAAAATTTTTCATTTACAGCCAAAAACATTATCTATGGAACTGATCAAAGTGTATACTAATACACATATACTCCCTGACCATGAACCAAGAAAAATGCATATTTTCAATGGGATTACATGAAATAATAGTGCAGTGTTTAGCCACTGCATTCATTTTTTAATTTTTGCTTTCACACAGTTGTTGCAGGTACCATACTGTGTCGTCATCTGTAGTAAATATACTTCCTAGGGTTTTTTTATTTCAGCAATTTTGAGCCGAATTCTGATGCATCTATTTTCTACCCAATGCAGCAGATTTAACTTACTGCATACTGATGAAAACAATTAATGAATTTCCTTTACCATTGGTTAAAAAGAGCATCCAATAACAATCCTTAATGTCCACTCTCAAATTTGCTTCCTCTTCCATGACATGAAAAATTTCTTTAGAGGTGCCTTTGCCTTATCTCAGACTTGTAGCAATTTATCATCAAGAACTATGGCTTCTTTAATCAGACAACCCTAATAGCCATTGGCTCTGTTACAAGCATTAGGTACATACCTTCCATCTTAAAGTTCTTGTCCTAACATTTGCTAATTAAGAAGAAAGAATATACAATTTCTGAAATTAAAGGGAGACTGTACGAGACATTTTGAACTCACATTGAAAAAAATGTCATTTATCCAGCAAAAGGAGAGTGTATTCCTGGCCTTGAATGCCTTTGGAAGTTGTTTTCATAGTGTTCATCTGTATAGATGTGAGGGAGCATCTTTACAAATCTAGTATTTTTACTTATGTTAAGACAGCTCTGGCCAAGATCAGGGACTCTTTGTACTAATTTCTCTAAAGATATGTGCAACAGACTGCCTGGCAGAGATTACTACCAGGATAGGTAGTGAAGGAAAAGTGTGGGAAGAAGGACACTTTATGATTGCTGCTCATGTTTTACAGACAAGGGGATGGAACCCAAGGAGGACTGTGCTGACATTTTGCAGTGCGATAAACACACACTGAAAACAGAGCAAAGTATCAGGCAAGTGGTCTGGTTCTCTGCTTCTGTGACCAGTGCCTATTCTTCTGAAGGATAAGGCCAGGAATCTGAACACTCAGCATGGAAACAAGGATGCTGGTTCTTTAGAAAATGCACATTGTAGGCAGGATAATAACCCATGGTTTATGCTGCTTCTTGCTTTTCTAGGAACTAAAGGCAAATTAAAAATTTTTAATACAGACTAGTGACCCTCTTTCCTGAAAGATTTCACTCAAAGAGCATGTCTACCGTCAGGCCTGGCCATACATCCTTTTGGTGTCATGGCCCCATGTGTGCATGGTTGTGCTTGATTATGCCAGACTCTGCCAGTCTGTCTGAACTGGAACTGCAATGGCTGCTCTGGACTTGCATAATTCAGGCAGGATCTCAGCTGAAAAGAGAGCTTGATTAAAAAAAAAAAAAAACAGAGAGAGAGCTGGTGAGGAAATGGTCTCATCCTTTGACTGATGGTGTGTGCCCATTCACATCAGCTTGATCTCTTTCAGCCCTTCTCTGAAGAATTATCCATGATGGCAAAGGAGCACAAGTATATGGAAGTCCTTCTGCGCAGGTTGTATGTGAGGTACATTTCATGCCTTTAGTCTTTCTTTAGTCAGTTCATTTTTAGTTCAACCAAATAAATAATCATCTTTGAATGGAGAAAGATTTGGTGAAGGGGAAGTACAGCCTCATTATTGTTCTTACAAAGATAAGACTCAATGGACCAAAAGATAAATAAGTTCTGTGTCCTCTTTCACTCTGCAGTGTTCCTATTTTTGTTGAGCAGCAATTTCCTTATGCAATGAACTTTTTTCTATACTACCCACTGCTTCTGTGTTCTTTTAAAATTTTCCATGTTCATTTTCCCAAGATTTTCCAACTGTTTAAGGAAAGTTTGCGTATCTGATTCATACCTACCAGCATCACCCATTACTGCAAGAATTACAAGTCAACAAATTTTCCTGTAAATTGAGGTCCGGTATACATAGTTTGTTATCATTTATATATGTGTGTTTATCCAATTAAGATTTAAGAAAATATAGTTAGTTGCCAGCTCTGTCAACACAGAACACTTTCATATTTAATCACGTATTGTCATTACACTATTATTATTTCTGAGACATATGCAGATATGACCTTTATTATTCAAATTTCTGCTTAATGTATTTTAACATTGCTGTGCTTTTGATTCATGTAAAATAGGGGGTTTTTTTCTAAAAATAGACTACTTAATAACAATAATGAATGTGAGCTTTAATCTGCATGCAGCCCTGTCCTCTTACTCCCATAATGTACTAAATTGGGATCTTTTCATGCATTGTAATTTGGGAAGTTGTTCCTGAGCAATTGCACACACAGTTAAGCTAATCTTTCTTCCTCAGGATGGGAGATTCCTTCCTGATGCAAAAGTAGGGACTATGATTTCCTTTTCCAGGATACTTGAGTTTGACTGATAGCAGCTAACTTATTCCTTTAAAAGTTCCCTGAAGCTGATGCTGCCAAGGCCAGGGCTGTGTGACCTGCCCTGCTCAGGCGGAGCATCCTGTGCGTAAAACTATTGTGTCCCAGGGTGTGTGTGCAGTGGCAATCTCTGTGGCTGCATATAAGGGTGCACACAGAGAGCAAACCTCCTTCATCAAGGTTGCTGCAGACTTCCAGCTGAAACAGCAAGTGGAGTACAAACACTGAATTAAAGTCAAGACAAGAAAGCAGAAAAAAAATGTTTGGGCAGAATATCGATTTAGAAAAAAATGCACTTTTTTTTACTGACACTTGTGAGAAAAACACATTGACATAATTCACTGAAACAGGAAATGACATGTTCTTCTAATCTGTTTATGACATTTCTGAGTAAGTTCTTTGCTGTTGTGAGCTGTTACATGGTCATTTATACCTGCCTGTGTAGAGTACAAGTCTAACAAAAAACTTTCTTCATTTTGTCCCCTATGTTGATGCTTTCCCTTTCGTTTCTGCTCTTTCTGCAACAACAGCCATGGACAAACACCTTTCCCAGAGTTGCATGCTACTTCATTTCAGTATTACACCTTCCATTCTCCCTTTGATAGAGGGTAACAAATTTGCATTAATGCCATTTGAGTTGCCTTAAGAAGTGATCACTTTAAGACTGTCTCCCACCTCAGGCCATTGCCCATCTTCCTCCCACACTCCCAGCCCCAAACCAGCCAGTCCCTCCCTTTGCTCAATGTCTTCAGACAGTTGTAATTTTTCTTCCTCCTGCCAGAGCCCTTCTTCTGCCAGGTCTGACTGGTATTCCTTGTCCAGCATCAGGCATTCTGTAATTTCAGTTCTCTGCTATCTTACAGCCCCTTAATTTCTGACTCCCAATCCACTCTCCAGCTAATTCCAATCTCTGCGTCAAGAAAGCCTGATCCAGACTGCTCCAGCATCCTGCCAGCTGATGTGGCATTTATCTCCTTGATGTAGCATTGCATGTCTGGGCATTTGCAGGGATAGCATGGGAGACACATTTCTCCAACTCCAAAACACAGACCCTGCCACCACGCTGGCTCCTCAGGGACAGGCACAGGAAGGGTGCAGAAAATTCAGCTGTGTCAGGCTGTAGCCATGGGCTGTGGCACGCACAGTACAGAGCTGCTATTCTCAGAAATGGCTGTCCTGCTCCAACAAGACTCTCTGGAGCATGCATTGTCTCCCAATGGCTTGTAGCTCACATTCACCACGTGATTTAAGTGACCAGCTACTCCAGTCTGCTTCTGAATAGCAAAGGCTTATCATGCAGCAAGGCTGGGCCAGCCCAGGGGTTACTCATAGGATGATTATTTCTGAGTACAGAATAAATCAGAGCACATAACAAGCTGACTTCTGAATTGTCACAAGCATGCAAGGAAGGGCAGAGGGAGCAGTAATTAAAAAAATAACTTGTGGTGAATTAGTTCTAACAAAAACAGAGGGACAAATCCTCAAGTGATCTAAGTCACTCTAATCCTACTGAGCTAAGTTATGTGTTTTATGACCAACTGGGACTTCGACATCATGTAATTTGACCTCTACCAGGACATAGGACAGGAAACTTCACTAATTCATCTCTCTACTGAATTTAGTAGCAAATATATGTCAGAACAGACATTAATGGCCTGTTGGGCTTGATATGTTTTTTCACTTTTTCAAAAATATTTTGTAAGACTGTCAGGATGGAGCATGTATATATATACTTTTATATATATTATTATATATATATTTTTTATATATACATATATGTATATATTATGTACACATATGCTTGTGTGTGTTTACATTCACTGTAAGCATGTGGTGAGTTCTTTAATGTCATGCTTATTTAATTAGGCTCAGGAAGGGACTTTTCAGCTTACTTTCAGCTGAAGTATACAAGAGTGACTGAGTGAAATTCACATCTCCAACCCTTTTTTAACAGAGCCTTATTGTTTCCCAGTAATTCTGGCTAAACTCTCTTCACCCTCAGTGACATACAAAGTTTTCTCCAGACTGCTCTCCTTGGCAGTACCACGGAAACACACTCTAAGTGGCTGGTGTGAACGGAATTTTAAAAATTCAGTGATATATATCTATGAGTGCAATTGGAGAACTTGGTAAGGTACCACAGAACAATGCTGTGTGAAAAGGAGTAACACAGAGAGGAGGTCCCACATCAAGTCAGCACGTCATCCAAAATAGAGGTGTTATTAGGTGATGTTCAGATGTTAAATATTTGTTGTCTGGGTCAGTATCACAGCAGCTGCAAAGAGTGTGGATACAGGCTTTGGCCTGTTGCATTGCTTCTCTCAGCCCTGAGGAACAGCATCTGGGGCAAACAGAATAGTTAAGGCAAAAGGGCTACAAAACTGCCCATCTTGCAGAGGGCAGGTTGGATATCCAAGAGACAAATTGGGACTGGGATGGAGATAACTTTCCCCACAAGCAGCCCTCATGGAGTTTTGAGGTGCATTGGTGGCTAGGAAGGTGTTGATAACACATCAGTGTTTTGGCTGCTGTTGAGCAGTGCTCCCACAGCACCAGCCTGTCTCTTCAGCGTTCTGCCCTGCCACGCATAGGCTGGGAACAGGCAAAATCATGGGATGGGGCACAACCAGGACAGCTGACACAAATTCATCAAAGAGCTATTCCATACCTTATGACATCTGCTCAGATATAAAAGCTAAGAGGAAGCAGGGGGTAGGGGGGCATTTGTTATTTATACCCTCTGGTTGAGGGTATATTTCCCAGTTTTCAGAAGAAGTCACAGCGACATTTGAACCAAAGGCAGAAACCTAGTATTTTCATATGCATGAATGACATACTGTGAAACATCTTGTGATTTTTGTGCTCTCTAAGTGCTTGTGTATCTGTATGTGGTTGCTAATTGGTATATATGACAGAACAAAATATAATTAAAGGATTTTATACTAACTCTCACCATTAAAAATTGCTACAGCTGATAACCTGTTTTCTGAGTTTAGATTAATGCTGACATCTAATTGAGCTGTAACTGAGCTACATCTGGTTATCCATGCATCGTTACAGGAGTGCCCATAGCCACAGAGAAGACTGATAGAGATCAGCTTGCCATGCCTGTCCTTAGTGCCTTCTGTAACTTGGGAGGATAAAATCAATCATATGCAATTAGGCATTAATTTCATTATTGAAAATATACTGTAAAGAAAAATATGTCCTTTGTGCACAGAAAGCACAAATAGGACAGATCATTTTCACTAGGCAAATGTTTTTATCATGTGAAAATCCTGCTAAATGCCTTAATAATTTTTAAAGAGTAATTGTTTTTAAAAAATTCCCTGGAAAGTGGATTCTGGTTCTTCATTCATGGTCCAGTGCAAGTAAAAAATGTTACCTGCCAATTTAACTAAATATTCTCCCACTGATTCTTTTTCTGTGTTCAAAATATCTTCTAAATTGCTGCTTGTTCGCTGTTATGTTTATAAGACACCTTTTTGCCAACACTCTTTTTGTTGTGTGACACTAGCCTCTCCTCAGTGACCAAGTAATCTTTTTTTTTGTTTTCATTCATGCTCTGCTGCTCCTAGACTTCTTCCTGCTATCTCTGTAAGGAGGAGACAAGGGAGGAGGAAAGGATTTTTGTTCTTTTATTTTACCCTCTGTTGCATCTGGCAGTGTTCAAATTAGTCCCAATTCTGCAACTTCAGCCCAAATGCCTGACACCTGCCCCCACGCTCAGTGATCGTATTTTCTGATACTTTTTGGATCTTAGATTGCAGTCCATTGAGAGAGAAATCATGTCTTTTTTCTGTAGCAAAGTACCTGGTTCATATATTAAAAGAATCAGTAATTCATAATAATAAAATCCACCAAGAAATATTTGCAGAACTACAAACTTTTTAACTTCTCTGAGTATTTTTTCACATCAATTTTACAAATACTCTTTCCTATAATTCAAGCAAGTTTACTGTTTTGTTTTCTAACCTATCCTCCAAGCCTGTATATAGCATAAAAGTAAGACCTTTGCACAAGGTCCATCAGAACAGTCATCCCTTTTTAATGCATAAATCATGCTTTTTAATCCACAGGGTTCAAGTGGTTTCATGAGAGTGCCACTTGTTTAGTTCTTGACTTCCTCAAAAAAACCGTGCACAACAGCATTATAGGAATTTGGATTTTGATCAAGGGATTTTAGTGACAATATAAGCCACAAAAACAAAGCTGCTATAGTTTTAACTCAAATTCACAGCTAAATAAATAAAGACACACAGACCCTCTAATGATGCACTCTAGGCATAGGCTATTTATATGGCTCAGAGAAGATTTGAAGAATAAACAAAATCAGCTGATACAAATGTTTACATTTGGAAAAACATTGTGCAAGTTATATCACATGCCTCCTTCATTTTTGGTATCATGTTGCTGAACCCCCCCCTCCAGCAATGCTTTGAACATGTAAGGATAGTCGCAAATTGGAGTAGCTTTTCTCAAGATTTTGGTTAAAACCTGATAGTTCCTATCAGAATCACACTGAGCGGATATTTATAGCATTTTCGCTCCTACTGCATCCTTCCTTTCTTACTTGAAAGCTTCACATCATCATATTCAGCAATCACAGAATAAATAGCTTAGAAGATCATAGCATTTAATTTTGCCAAATGAGCTTTTTGTATTTCAAAAATTGTATTACTTTTTGCTATCTTTTATGAGTGATATTAATAGAATTGCTACACTTCAATTAACAATTACCAGTTAACAGTAGCAAGATCACTTCTGTAATCCCTTTCTTTCCAGACATTTCGTTTGTTTATTTGATTATCTGTCAGAAAATCAGAGATTTCAAGGCAGATAATATTCCCACTGACACAGATGCAGTTTCCTTCCAATAACAGAACAAAGTGTGTTTGCATTGACTCATGACATATGGGTTAGCTAAGACCTAAACATAGAAAGACTGCTTTGAAGTTACGTTTTCCTTCTCGGTAATATTCTCCACAGCTTCCATGACTTCTATTCTAGACCACCTTCTGACTCTCATTTTGGGTCAAAAGTAAAGATTAGAGAAGGACATATACATTGCTTAGCTTCATAATTTTTTCTGAGCTTCAGTTCCCAGTGATAAACGGGAATATTGCGCTTTTCTGAGAAGTTTAGTATTTACTAGAATAGTAATGCACTGCTACCTCACAAAGTCATAAGAGAAAATGAAAGAGAGATAACAAGGCAGTGCCTCAAAATACAGGTGCTTTGTCCTGAATTTGGGACAGATTCACCCTTCTCCCCTAAACAGTGCCACCACTGCCCGTTGTACCTCCGTTTCTTTCTTCAGGGTGTGCAGCCATACTGAGGTCCAGTTTTACAGTGCACTGCTCACACGAATATCAGTATATATTACTAGTTACAAGTGCTGGATTAATGGTTTAAATTTTGGATGGAGTTATCACTCAGCTACAGGGGAGTAACTGACTTTGAAACTATGATTCCCTTTCCTCAGAAAACCAAACACAAAGTCATCAGTTCTTCATACTGAGACGGCACAGTAGCACAATGAGTGTCTGGTCATCCCAGGAGCTGAAGTCACAGTCTATTATGATCAGGGAAAGGTGTGAGATGGTACAGAGGGGCCAAGCTGTAGGGGCCAATGAGGATAAGTCTAAGATGGAAGAGAGAATGGTTCAGCAGGATGGGAAAAATGTTGGGGCTGTTCGGACGGTCTTGAGGGTGAGGCATGATGAAGGTTTTTAAGAGGAATTCTGCCATCTCTTTCTGAAAAACACAACAAAACCATACGTAGTCTTACTTCCAAATTTCCTTGTGATTATTATGATACTAAGCCAAAGTTCTCCAAGCCACAGGAACCTGACAGTTTTTTTCTGTTATATTTCCATGTGTTCAATATTCTATTTTTCCTTCTGTTCCTCATGCAAGAGCAGTCAATGCAAGCATTCCCAAGGACATTTTGCTACAGTTCAGGGGTGGAAATTGCTGTCTATCCATTTGTGATCCAGGCATCAAATCACAAAATGGATAGACACTCTTTGTTTTACCACAAGCTCTCTTTACACCATGTGGAGATTTTCCCTTTTAAATGGCATGAGGTACTCCACATTTCTCTTTCAACATTTCACATTTGGTAACAATATTTTTACAGGATTTTACAAGGTAGAAAGCAAAGATAAATGCCTGAGAGCTTTGTCAGCTGACTGTGAAATGAACTTCCCTTCCCCCTCTCCGGCTGATGTACAGCATCCCGAGTGGTGGTCTGACAGCATAAACAGGGACAGAAATTTCTCATTCACTGTCTCATAGTTAGAGAGTAATTTCTCCTCTGCCTGCACTGCAGTGTGCTATGGAAATGCAGAGCTACTACAAGGGATGATGGACAGTCCCGCTGTGCGTAACTAACAGGTGCCACACAGATAGATTTCACTGGCCAGGCTGGACGTGTCTCTGCAGAGGGTCTCTCCTCACAAGCTGTCGTGCAGTTTCTGCTCCTTCCATCAGGGCTTTATAAATCCACAGGCACACATGTAAGTTGCAGGAGGAAAAGAAAGGTGACATCAAACAATCTTCTACACAGATCACTTCTCTCTCAAGTAGGTTTGCTCAACACAGTTTCTGGCGTCATTTACAGAGGTGAAAAGCTGGAGTTCCACTACTGATCTCTTTAGAATTATAACTGGATTTACACAGGTGTGACCAAAAGTCATGTTTGCTTTCTACAGAAATCTGCGTATTTATCTTTCTTGATAAAGTGCTGAAAACCGTGGGCACAAAACTGGCAGTGTACCTTAGTTGTAAATACAAAACGAAAGACAGGAAAGAATGATGACAGTTTAGAAATTTTATTTTTCCCTATATTTGAGAGCCAAATGGGTTCCTACGTCTTGAACTATAGAGCCATTTAAAAAAACAAAACCATCCTAGGATTTCCTTCGGTTTATAGCACACAGAGATGAGGGAGGGAAAAAGGAAACAGTTTTATTTCTTTTCTGTTTTACAGTCAGTCTGAATCCTCTCTGTGTAAAATGCTAAACTTTTTTTGACCTTTCCCACCATGAATTTAAAAAATGTCTCCTCTCTTCTCAGTCTTGGATTTATAGCAGAACGTCTAATGTCTGGTTTGTGCACACACAATTAAAAAAATAAGAATTGCTGCTAGTAATCCGTGTAATACCATGTGGGTGAATTTGGGTGAGCATGAAAGCTCCAGTGAACTGTTCACCTCCACAGTAAATGTAGCAAACAATTCCCTCTAAGTTCACAAACTGAATGCTGTTTTCCCATGAAGAAAAACTCTTTATCATTCAGCCTGAATGTGCCCATTAGGATGGCAAAGGAGTGTGGGTCTAAAAAAACCTTTTTCTGGCATCTGTGAGAGAGGAATTCTGCAGTCCCATGGCAGCACAGGGTCCTCTCAGCCGCAGGCTCTGGATCCTCAGTGCTCCCAAGGACTGTATCCTTTTAGCCAGAGTCAGCTTTCAGCTACCTGGCTCCAAAGCCAAACAATTCTGAATTTTAAAGCCTGATGAGTTGTTTCAATTCGCATCAGTGAGTCTGAGATCTGAACCTAATCTATTGTGGATGGTCTGTCTGAAAGACTCATTACTTTTCCCTCTAAGCTTTGAGGCAGCATCTGGGCTATTGATAACAATCTTGGAGCCAGAAGCTGTGAAACGCATTGTGAGAACCAAGCTGAGAGTGCCTGAGTGAAACAATCATTAAGGACTGTTTTTCAAACTAGGTACTCAACCATCCTACCTGTTTGCTTGCATAAACACAAGCCATCAGATGGGTCGAGGCTAGAAGACCTTGAAGCATGAAGAGTTATCCCTAATTACAATCTTGACCTATCTAATGTAGCTGTGCATTGCCTAATTATCTACATAAATGTTTAATTACTCTTTGAGTCCTACTAAGCCACTGGACTCAGTGAGACTGGTGGCAATGATTCACAAAGATTACAACTTGCAATTAGATAGCAGTAGGGCACACTCCAGAGGAGAGGGACTGACAGCCAGCACCACATAACTCTGTTAGCGAGCCAGCAGGGAATTTCGGTTTTTTCTACCAGAGAAGATAAAGGTCTGGCTTCCTAATCCTTCTGGGTGTTTTAACCATGGATCCTTATCTACCACAATTTCTGTATATAGCAGTCACTGTCAAGTTGCTTTGCTTTTGAAAGGTCTGCCATTGTCAAGGTTTCTTGGTCGAGAAAGGACATGCTTTTGGCTTTCCCTTTTAAATGAGTAGGTGTAAAAGGACAGAAATTGTCCTGGATTCCTTGGTCAGAGGCACCTTGACAGCTTTCTATTGGGAAAGGTGCAATGATAAAGCAGAAAGGTGCAGAGATAAAGCACAGATGAGTGGTATGTTCACAAAATTAAAAAGAAGCTTAATCTAAAGAAAAAAGAATGGATGCAATCTTGGCCTGACTAATGCCACATTCCACAGATATCACTACAAAAAGAACATATCTGATGGACATACTCTGATGGACAACAGGATTCCTGCAGGGCAGCGCTGGGGAATTCACAGACAGCTAAAACCTGGCATTGCTGCCCTTAGGAAGTCCCTGTTGCCAGATCCATTTGAGGTGGCTGAGGTCTGCCTGGAGCAGAAGGTGCAGAGCTGGATCAGAGTGCTTTGTGCAGTTGGACATGGTGGAGCAAAGCACAGGGGGCTGTTACAGCTGCTGTCACTGTCACCAACCCACCCAGCTCAGCGGGAGAGAGAATAAAGCAGGAGCACTTCTAGAAACACTGTCATCATCTGGTTGCTGACTGTCCACCAAAGCTCGGATTCAAAGAATCACGAGACAGACTCAGGTCATCTGGGACTCAGGCTTGTTACAGCTGTCTGCCTTTTAGCTTGGAGATGCTGGAACTCGCCAGGTGGATACAAGCTCACCGAGCAGGCAGCAACACAGCTTCCCTCCTCGGACCAATTCTCATTACACTTCACTCTGCCAGCAGCCTGATGATTGAAACCACATTCACAGCATAGCAAGGCACATCACAGACAGTTTCACATAGAAAGGAAGCAAATCATGCTTGAATGCCTGTGTCTGAGCTGCCTTGTGTCTTCCTTGCTGTGCTCTCCCGTAAGCCAGAATTTCAAGAAATTGTTACATAAAATGAAGCAACTGCTTTTCCCTCACTTTATGGCCAAAACAAGTAACAATAGTAGGCAAGGAAAAGCTTGTGAGAGGTAAGTATTAGCACTCTGAACAGATAGTTCTGTGAACTTTACCTTCTCCTAACTCTCCTTTCTGAGTACTTGGACAGCTATTGCTCTGAATGCCGTTGCAGAAGAGCTTGGCTCTTGGAGCAGCATGCTTTAGCTGCTGCTTGCCATTGTCTCTAAGCGTCCTGCTGTTTTTCTAAGCCTCAAGGCAGGCCAACAGTACATTTGTTTCATTTCTAATTCTTGCACGACAAACACACAAAACAGAAATCCAGTTCTTGCGCTCAAGGGAATGAAGGGCTGGGTATAAAAGGTATTACTTTGTAGATTAATGTTCGGGTGGACTTTGCCTGTGCATTATTATTTCCAAAGAAATAAACCATTCACTTTTGGGGCTCGCTGCTTGAACCACTGAATAGTTCCCTTTGCAAAATCGAGGGCTGCTCCCCCCAGGCCTGCCTGGCCACGCTGTGCAGGTTGCAGAGAGCCGCAGCACACACAACACTGCAGGAGAGAGACGGCGCTGCACTTAGCCGCCCTCCCCAGTCAGGAGCAGTCGAGCAGCAGGAATTGGTACCCAGTAAGGACTGCAGGAGTGGCACAGGGAGAAACAGGTAATTTATGTGTCCTTAGGACCCCTGCGGGAACTGGGAAGAGGAGAGCAAGCTGTTGCTCTGTGTGCACCTGCTGCTGAAGGCTTGCCACTGAACTCTCAGCTTTCAGCTTTCTCCTGGCCTTTAGTGAGGACACTGGCCTGCAGCTGTGGTCATGTATAAAGTCTGACCGCAGGGTAGGAAGCGCCCTTCTCCTGCTTTCCACCCTGACACATGGCAGTTCTATTTGCTCTCATTTCACCCAGGTTGATGCCTTCCAAATGTGAAAAACATTAGAGACATGGAGAGGCTGAACAGGATGCTGGTGCCCTTAAGAGTGAGGGGAGCACTGAAGGTGAAGACAGAAGCAGCAAGAGACCACAGTCTCCAGAATACCTCATTTATACTTCTTTCATGGTTTCAGTTTAGCAACGGGTGCAGTAGGCACCGTGACTTTGTTCCCGTGATATTTCGTGGTTAGAATAAGTGCAGCTTTGGACAAGATAAGTGGAAAATTACTTAAAGAGTCAGTGATGAACTAACTTATTCAAAATCTTCCCTTGCTCAAGACTCAGACATATTCTCCCTGCAAATCTGTTTGAAGATCTAGCTCAAGAGCAAAGACTCTGATGATAATGAGACATCTGACTCTAGTGGTGGGTCAAAGAACAGACCTGTTGTACCAATCTTGAATGCAGTTTTACTAGCCCATTATTTTGCTCTGGTTTTTTATCATGTTGCCTGAAGGTTTGTGTCAGTTCTACCTTCTCACTTATTTCTCTGTTTCTTGGCCTGCTAAAATAAAGCGCAGAACACACGTTAAAAAGCTAACAAATGTAAAAAATGAATTAGGCTTTGCTGGAAATTTAATGGGGAAAATTTTCATTAAATGTCACTCAACACATTCAAAACTATATCAAACACTTTCTGTACTAGAGAGTCAGCATTCTTCATGAAAAATTGGCCTCTTCTTCCTTCTTCCAAAATAGACAGAACAGTATAGATTATGGTTGAGAAACACTTTAGAGGCTTGGGGTTTTTTCCAACTGAAAGAATGAAAAACTTATTCATGTGTAACAAGGAAAAAGGAACAAGGAAGACTGTATTACGGGAAGGTTATTTTCAGTTCACCTTTGTGTTACTCTTAGCTGATTAGTTAATTTTTAGATCTCCAAAGCTTTCAAACAATGTTTGTCCTCTGGGCACCTGGGTGTCTCACAACTATTAGTCTGGGGCTTACAAACTTAGAGATGAGATTTTCAAAGCTGCAGGAAGAATTTGAATGCTTAATTTGGTTACTTCAAGACTTACTGGTATTAGAAGACCTATCCTAAGTGTTTAAAGCCCTCATACTATGTTAAATTCCATTATAATGGTGACGCAGTGCTCAGCTTATTGATTTGTGTTTTTCTTTTCATAATTAAGGTGTTTATTTAGAAGGTTAATGATGGATTTGTAACTGAGGTTCTCAATATGAATGTTTTGCCCTTTTAGCCAGTACATCATACTTACACACACACACATACATACTTACTCTTTGGTGTCATAGCAGCTGCTACATAAAAGGCAGAGAGAGAAGTCATTCGGAGAGCTCTCACTCCTTGAGCACTCCAAATCTAGGAGCTGCAAACATTTGAGGGAGTGGAGCAATCACTAGGAGTTTACTGGCTTACTGGCAACACTCAACAAAATGAGACCATTATGCTGGACAGTTAAAAGATGCTTGTATTACAGATCTTTTGGACTTCATAGATTTAATGGGTTTGGTGGCAAATACTGCACAGTACTGCAAGGTGAGGCCACACCTTGAGTACTGTGTCCCGTTCTGGGCCCTTCCACTCAGGAAGGACATTGAGACACTTGAGCGTGTCCAGAGGAGGGCAACAAGGCTGGTGAGGGGCTTGGAACACAAGCCCTATGAGGAACGACTGAGGGAGCTGGGGTTGTTTAGCCTGGAGAAAAGGAGATTCAGAGGTGACCTTATCACTCTCTACAACTTCCTGCAGGGTGGTTGCAGTCAGTGGAGGTTGGTCTCTTTTTCCAGGCAACAACTGACAGAACGAGAGGACACAGTCTTAAGCTGCGCCAAGGAAAATATAGGTTGGATATTAGGAAAAAGTTTTTTACAGAAAGAGTGATAAAATATTGGAATGGTCTGCCCGGGGAGGTGGTGGAATCAGCATCCCTGGACACGTTTAAAAAGAGATTGGATATGGTGCTCAGTGCCATGGTTTAGTTTAGTTGAGGTGTTGGGGCATGGGTTGGACTCGATGATCTTGAAGGTCTCTTCCAACCCGGTGATTCTGTGATTCTGTGGTATAAGTGCTGGATTGCTGCAAACTGGGTTACCTGAAGCTTCCATTTACTTCTTAAAGGTAACCCTAATTAAAGTGCTTACTTGTACTCTATCTTTGATATTCAAGTGTTAACAATTAAGTAAGCCTCGTTTAACCAAGAAACAGCTTCTGAACAAAGTATACATACAGAACAAATGGTATGTTTATGTCTGTGATATGTGTTAATGAGCAAATTGCAATGTAACATTTACTAATGAGGGATGATCTTTTAGAAAACTTAGGCCTTAACCTAGTTTGTCAGCTTTGCTTCTTTATCATCTGGAATTAGATTCCTCTTATTCCTCTCATCCCCACTACTCCAGCCTTCTTTTTGTGTCTAGGAAATCAAAATCACAGTATCACTTAGACATCCGGGAGACCATCTGATCTAAGTTCAAAGAAGCTTAACATTTTGCAATGCATTGTCTGCTTGGTGTCTTCAACCATGTTTAAAGTTTCGTACAAGTTGCTATGTAAGTGGCAATGTCCGTGTTCTCTGACTTTAAGAGACTGGAAGGACAAATTATTTAACCAGCATGCTCAGTTTTGTTCAGGGAAACCCTTAAGTAATGCAGATGGTGAATTTGTCTTAGTCTGACATTATCATTCCATATGGCTCAACCAGCAAGAACTATTACAGGTTCCTTTAATTCTGACACTGGTATTATCTTTAAAGAAGAACATCCTGTGGTGAAGTGTTGCACTTTGTTCTGCCTGATATAAATAACTATATTAGGTTAATATGATTAAGGCTAATGAGACTCTGAACCTCATCCAAAAATGCTGTCATTAAAGCACATTTACTACTGATGAATTAATTAGTAAAATACAAATCACCTTTTATGCAGGATGCCTGCCAGGGTTGTTCCAAAAATGCCAACATCCAAGCATTTTCTCTGTGGTTGCTTCAGCTTATATATCCAAGAAGAGTATAGAAGAATAAATATGCTGCTGATGTATGCTCTGGCACTGAACCTCAGAACTCTGAGAGCATCATTTAGGACAGGGAAGGAAAAGGGTAGCATGGATATTTACCAGCATCTTTAGCTCAGGGGACTGTTGCTTGCCACTCTTCCTGCCTGTTTATTACCCTCTTTTCAGTTGTATTTAGGAGCAAAACAGAAAAGAATATTTGGCATGATTTTGTGAATAGCAGAATATAGTTCTGGATGTATTCACAAAATTATAGATCATGACGGATTTTCTCATGAGATATTTGTGGACAGTTCAGAAACAACTTACAAGAAAACCTTAAGAATCACAATTTGAGCCCTGGAAACAGGATTAGCCTCACTTCTCTGATATTTAAAGAGGTTCCAATTCCCTTCTAATTTACTTAACTTCAATTGAAATTGAGAGACCAATCAAACTCAAGCTGACGTGAACCAGAATTATTACGTAGTCAGGCTTCTCCTGACACCACTGTGTCTCCATGACGTAAACCATCCAGCCATTTCTCAACAAGCCTGTAGTTCCTTTTTGAGCTGAGGCATCCAGTCTTGACTACATTATAGCTCCCGTCCAATTGTTCTTAAAACTGATAATGCTGTTTTATTGTTATTTCTAATAACCCTGCGATTTTCTCAGTTGGTCAGGGCATCATGCTCAGAACAACAAGGTTGTGGGTTCAATTCCCATATGGGCCATTCACCAAAGAGTTTTGCTTCATGGTTCTTGTGGCTCCCTTCCCACTCAGAATATTCTGTGATCTGTGATCCCAATTATTTCTGTTCTGTTGATTTAGCCCAAACCTCCCACAATTTGTATCTCTGCAAGAGTACCGAGCTCAGTTCAGCAGGGACAGGGACTAAGCCTGACCTGTACAAACTACCATAAGGTTTGCAAAAACTTGAGTTGTTAATCTACAACCACTTACATAGTATAGTTGTATGATGACCACTCTTAATTATCTTGTGGCCTCTTTTTAAACTCACCCCTACATGGTTGCCCTGAGAAGCAAGTTGGTCATGGGATACGCATTTCCTAAGGGTTAGTATCCTGATTTTGTGTAGGTATTGTGTGAAGCTATATGGAGTTTGCTCAGAGACTGGCTTGATAATCTTTTGGTGCTCCCCAGCAGGATCTGGTTTCATAATGAAAATGGGAAGTGGACAAGTTCCAGCCTTATCAAGCCGTTCACACTCGCATAAAATAATCCAATAGAGCTGATTAGCGACTATCTTAAGAAAATCTCCACAAGTCAACTTTAAAGACTCCCTGGTAAATATGTATCACTTTCTGTTTAATTATTTAGTCAGGCTGTTATATGGAGATGTAAAACATTTAATCCATTAGTATCAACCCAGTGCCACCTGCATTTTTTTGTCTGCTAAATGTTTGGTTTTATTTCAGCTATTAAGTACATTTAGTGGTATGGTACAAGGGCTCAAGGAGCTATGAGAGGCTTGATATTATATACTCCAGTGCTTTTCACATCATTGCATTAGGCAGCAGAGGCCTGAGTCTGTTATTGGTTCATTTGGCATAAAAGAGCAGACACATGACCCAGACACACCTCCAGCACACATGGCATTGTGTGGGTGTGGCATGGGACAGGAGGCGAGGCCTGGGTGTGCAAATGCACATGCGGTTCATGTGCCATGCAGCTGCACCAGGGAATTGTGTGTTCACTGTGCACAGTGTAATTGCATCTCTACCACATGCAGCCCGCAAAAACTGCCTTTATTGAGAAAATGAGCGCTGGATAATATCGTGGTGCTGTCACCAGTCCATTCAGAAAGGGTGATAGGTTTGTTCGTCAGTACCTGAGCAGCCGTAACAGTGAAACAGACGGGATCATAGAGTATGCACACAATTCACTGTCTAGCTGATCCACAGGGATGCAAAGGTACATCATAATCAGTCAGACAGCACTTACGGGGACAGTATGTCTTTGCAATGCCTTTTATGTAATTAATCTACACTGTAGGGCAGAGCGTGTACTGGTTACTGCCACCAGGTGAATGCAGTTCCCAAAATGAACCCTCTGGTTAGGGAGGGACTTTGGGCTGGGATTCACCATCTTCTTCACGTCATGTGCGACGACATTGCTATCTCTTTTTCATTGTTATCTTACGGACTGCAAAGGCCAAAGCTCCCTGAATGTTTGAAATCCACCATTGTATTTCCACACTAAGAGTTACACAATCAAGAGCCTCTTTAAAACACATATTCAAGTACAAAATATAGTTTTGCATATAATTACATATGTACTTAGTAATGTATAAATGTAAATTCAGTAATTGCATATGCAAATACACAGAGTAGTGATCAGCACTGAGAGATGTCTGGAATGTGTCTGACATTAAATTGCTGGGCCAGGGAATTTTGAATTGGACTGATGTTATTATTCTTCCAATTATGTGTATAATCATTACCTGACAAATCTCATGTACAGGGTGTGTTTAACTGTGGTCTCTAGCTCCTATTCACTTCCTGCTGGAAGGTTATAGCTCTCTGAAGCATTGGAAATGCATTTATTTATAATTCAAACATCTTTTTTATCGTTTCTTCTTTACTTCTGCTAGATTTTTTGTGTGAGCCTTTTTTTCTTTTTTTTTTTAAGTTTCTGTTTTAATTTTACAAAGCAATTTAGAAGAAAACAAAGTCCAGAGTTTCTGGACCTGAAGACCTATATTTAGACTTCTGTAATCAGATTTATGGTACATAAACAAATATCTCACCATCAAAGTTGTTGAGAACCCGTAATTATCATCAACTTCATCATGTATCTTGTTTCCACAAATCAAGAGCTACACAGGCTGGTTTTGAAAATATGCAGACCAGTGATGGTCTATTTTTAAAAATATGATCTTTTGTGGCTTGTCTGTGAAATTGGTGGCAAGCTTAGAATAGAGGAATTCTTAGCTTCCAGGCCTACGGCTGATCCTTTCACTGCTGTAGATGGTTATGAAAGCACAGGTAATACTTTTATTGAAATTCAGTCTTGTTTTAACAGGAAATTCATTTGTCTGATAAGGCTTAAGGTAGCTGTACAGCTAGCCCATGGACTAAACTTTTTTATAATAGCACATGAAGCTACAAACCCACCATGAGTCTGAGATTGGTTCCTTGCTACCTGACTCTGCAAATACTGAAACATATAATTTATCATCACCGAAATGTTCTAGCAATATGCACTCTTTGCTAGTTTTCAGGAAAGTCTCTTTGTATGTCAGTACTAAACAAAAGTGAGAGAAAGAAAATTACTGGTGAGGGCTGTTACAAAACACCTACCGACTGTGTAAACTTGCAAGGGAATACAACTGCTTTTTTAATATTTTCTCACAATATTTAAAATGGTTTTGGCTGTGGAAAGAGGTGCTGAATGGTCTCAGTAGATCACCCTAAAGGCATTTTCTCCAGGTATACCTGCAGCTCATTACTGAGTTTCCCTTGTTCATTGTGCTAGCCTCATTCCACAGCATCCTCTCTAGAACCATTCGCATGCTGCTGTTTGTTAAAGCTGTGGTCGATCAATTCTCTGTAAGGAGAGGGTTCAGGCTTTCTTTTATCCAAAGCTTTGCAGAAGGAGGCATGGGAGCAGAGTCAGAAAAGTTAAGACTTTCTAGCTTCCATAGCTGCTAGACGTGGCAAGCTGAAAGCCTGCAGAAAATACTGTCTGAGACAATTATCTGAAGCTCAAGGGAAAAAAAAGTATTAATGTGACACCAGGAAATGCTTTAAAAAGAGTCTTTTCCTGATGGTGTAAATTCAGGGGATAGAATCCATTAAGAGATCTCTCACTAATGAGAAAGACTTTGTATCTAGATTCCAAGCTTTATTTTGTCACTGCTTTGACAGTCCATGATGTCTGTAAGTGCTTTTCTGATATTCTCATGTATCGAATGAAGCTGACGTTCATTAACTAGCTTTTGGCTTTTGAGTTTGCTTCCAGCTTAATTAATGTATTTAGGCAGTTAGGAGCTACATTTACATGAAAATGAGAGTATAACCGGCAGAACATCTACTGATCTTTTGTGTATATATAGAGATATACTTGGGAATGAATATGGTCAGTGAAAAAATCCAAGCAAAAGTTTCTATATTTAGGGTAAAATAAACAGAACAAATACATGTAAAATACAAATCATCGAACAAGTCACTTGAAGAAATGTGGCAATGATAGATGTTATGAGAAAGAGTTTTGGTTTGTTTTGGTTTTATGCCATTTTGATTAGACATTTCAATGCTGTAATACTTTTCCAGCTTGTAGTTAATTAGCTATGGTTGGTCAGAAGATACCAGAAAAAGGCTTTGTACAGCATCACCATGTCATTAGAGGCAGCATAGGGCCAAAACTTGCCAGAAGTCCTGGAATCAGCCTGCAAAGGCTGATAAACTTTCTCAGAAAGGGATTATGTGTCAGATACAGCACAGAATTACAGAATGAAATTGCCGTGCAGGGAGCACAGTGCAGTAATATGGGAAAAGACTTGGAACCTATGCATGATGGTGACACACTGGTTTATGTGGATGTTTATCACTAAAAGGGTTGTCAGAGCCTCTCACCAATAAGAGGAAAGAAATAGAGCAGAGAGACCACACACAGACCAAGCTGGCATAAGGAATAGGGTCATTTTTCAAGCCTTTCTCCACATCTACTTTAGATTATTCATACATACATTCGTTCATTTAATCTGTTGTTTGCTGCCTTATATTAGTGAATAATTTGCTTTAATGAAGAGCTATTCAATGTCTAAAAATAAGCCAAGCTTGACAACCCTAAACTAGGGGACAATACTAGGGAAGTTTTTTCAGAAAATGGGGTATTGTGTAAAATAAGGGATTTTTTAATGAATTAGTCTTAAAATTAGGATCTGCAGGCTCAAGCAATTTCACATCACAGGCTTAACCTGCTATGTAAACAATTTTTATATCGAAATATGTACCTTGAAAGGCATAAGACATTTCTGATTATGTACGGTTGAAATGCATCTTTTGATATAAATAATTTGGAGAAGACATTCTATAAATAAAAATGAGCAAGGAAACATTTCTGCTTTGCTGAGATGTAATAAAATGATCATGAAAAATTTATTCTGATTCATAAAAAAGATTTGGCCCAAATTATCCTGTTAAGTCAGGTGAAGGGGAAAGGCTTTATTGTCCTCAGAACAGAAGGGTTTATTCACTTGCTGATTTATTTCATTCTTCTCTGTCTCTCCCCTTTACTTGTATTTTCTGAGGCTAAATGACACAGTGCTGAGTAGTGAAAGCATAAGGTTTGGCCGTAACAGTTTGCTGCCTTGGCTGATTCCACTAATCTTTGCGGCACCACACAGGTGGCTGTGAGGTGGCCCCTGCAGCCACCCAGCCCATTAGGCCCTTAATGCCAGTGCAGCAGAGGCAGCATGAAGGTGCAGTGTCCTGGCTGCTTCTGGTCTCAAAGCCAGCTGCTTTGTGAGGAGAAAGCCATCTGCTTTGTGAGGAGCTTCTAGTGTCATGGCTCACCCACTGTAGAAGTTCAGGAGGGACCAAACAGTCCAAGGGCAGCAGGGATTCTGGTGACTATCTCTCCTAACTGTGCAGTGTAACACTTCGATTGCAAAGTGGTCTCATTTTCAGGGTATGCCTCAAAAGAGCCAGGATTTTGGGGTCTGTCTCTTCTCCAGCAAGCATATTCACTCATGGTACCATATTCATATCACAAGTTTTGTGACCCCTCCCGGTGGTGTAACTTCAGCTGTGGTATAAAGCTGTGAAAGTCATTTGTACAAGTTGAGTTAGGAACCACTCAGGGAGACTTTTCGTGATCTCCTGCCAACGTGACTCATGTCTGTGCAGGGAGGCGACCCTTTGTGAATGAGAAAACAGCTTTGGTTTTTGGCTTCTGTTTTGAGACTCTTGGGTGTTAAAAATACAACTCTTTTACATCATAGATCAATGGTTCCTCTGCTCTGCTATCACATGACCAGAAGGTTTCAGTAAAAGCTGTAAAAAGAAAGATTTAGAGACTTGTAACAAACATTGGAGCAAAGACATGAGACTGAAGAAAACGTTTTGGGTTTTTTATATAGGGGCACAGAAAAAAGATTGGGCTCATATCTCCTACATATCTTTCAATAGCATTTGACACTTAAATATAGGTGTTGATCAGAGTTTCCATAACTGATGTTAACAGGCAAGATGGTTTAATAATCTTAGGTGAGAAGAAAGTGCTATGGCATAATGAGAATTTTTTAACATGTAAATAACTGTCAGATTTATTTTCCTGCCATCTATTGCCATCTATTAAGTGTTTCACTAAAGTCAGGCAAATGTTTTGATAACCGTAAAAAAAAAAATTAAATTAAACCACTGAATTCTCCTGAGTCCACATAAAGTCTTCTAAAACTGAGACTAAACAAGTACAGTTTCATGATCACGTGCACATAGATGTGACTGATGTGGTATGATGGTAGGTCACAGGAAGTGGAGGTCAGTCATTCAATTTCTTCATTTGGCGAGACTAACACACTGGTTTAAAGTACAGAGAACTTTAATGCCAGCTTTGCCCCCTAGGAAGAGGCCACAAGTTCTGGTACTGGGAGAGCATTTCAGCTTGGACAGTGATCTAGAACACCTTTAAAACAGGGCTGTGAAATTGTGTGTGGATGCACAGAAAACACAAATAGATGCACATTTACTGGGTTCAATGAAAATAATTACAGGAAAAACCCTGTCTACTAGCTGGACAACAAAATTTAGTTTTCTTGCTTTCCCCTGAGCAAGCGAGTAATGCAATTATTCTAAAAACTGTTTCATTAAAATCTAATGGTTTTATGGCTGAGAAAACAGACAAAGGGTCACAGTTTCCTTAAGTCTTCAGTGTTTAACCTGTCCTTTGGTCCCCTGAAGACATTCTACCCCCTAAATTCCTGATGAGCTCATGAGGTCTTTATCCTGTTAGCAAAGTTTAGACCATCACATTAGGGAACGCAGCATGAACTTACTTAAGCTAATCAGGTCCTGAAATGCCCAAGAACTCCCCAAAGGTACAATGAGCAGAGAGTACTGTTAGTCCTTAGGATAATGCATATGGCCTGCCAGCCTCATTTTCATAAAGGTTAGGAAGCGGCAATACTTGGTTGCTGTTGACTGATCTGTGCTGATGCTACCCTGTGGGCTCTCCTGGCAGCCACGGTGCTCCTGCCCATCTGCTCCCCTTCCCAGCCAGGTCTCCCCACCTGCCACGGATGGGCAGGAGGCTGGGGAAAATGCCAGCCCCGACTGGAGTGCAAAGGTACAGAGAACTACTTTAATCACCAAGCAACAACTTGCATCATGAGCTGCAACACAGAAGGAAGGCGTGTTATCTCTCGCCCTTTTTTCTTGCAGTGGATGGCAAGAACAGCAGGCCCTTTCATGCTCCGTGACATATGCCCAGGGTAACTTGTCTTATCTTAACTGTCCATATTCCTGTTAGCTGTCTCTAAATTTCCAGAAATACTCCGTAGAAAGTGTAGGCGTGGTAACATAGGTGAAGGTGAGATTGTACTTGCACAGCTCCTGTACAGCATGGCCTGTGCTGTTTCCTGCTCTTTGAGACCAAGAGGGTAACCAGCAGAACTGAATTGTTCTGGGGGCAGTTGGAAGGAATTACAAACTGCCCAGGCAGGTCACAGACGCAGTCATAGGCACAGTTTTTCACTGACACATCTCTAGCAGAATGCACCATTTTCAGAAATACTTTGGTGCCAGCATCTGTGATTTGCATCCTCAGTGGGCGAAAGGGGCTAACCACACTGGAGAGATAATTCAGTGTAAAACATCAGCTCTACAGGACTTGTCAGCTTCATCTGTGTTCCTTGGGTTAGGAAGACTTCTTACTTTATTTGAATTTTTGGTTCACCTGACTAGTTTGAACAGTTTTTCTTGATGATGATGATGATGATGATGATGATGACTGTTTTCCAAAACAAAACACAGCCTCAGCCTTTTACTCCTCATCTCTTTCTCATTATATTGGGCCCATTAAAAAGAACATTTCAGTAATTAATGTTGGAACAAGACCTGAGATTTGGACACCTGAGCACTCCTATCAGCAAATAACTTCAAGCACATTTTTAGTGCTGCGCTACTGCCAGTTTACCTAGGAGCAGTTACGTGGCCGTGTGATTTCAAGACTCTCTTGTGGAAAAGAAAAAAAGAATAAGACAAGAGCATTTTCTGAAAATTTTCTACAGTTTCACCCTCAGAATTAAGACAAGATGTCTGTCTGACAGGCAGAGGGACGGGTCTCCTGTCCAATCAATGAGCTGACCTTGTTTTCACCTCTCTTCTGTAGTCTAGCAGCATAAATTGATCATCATTAGCATGTAGGTGTTCGGTGTTTCCAGCAGACAAGCAACAAGAGAGGTGTCTCTAATTCATTCCAGGATTTTTGCTTTCCAATTTAATGTGGTAAGTTCAGTCACTTCTTGAGCTCAAAGTACTCCTATATCTGTTTCCTAAGAAACCACTTGATGGGAATGGGGCAACATTCTCTGCTGTCTTACTGCCAAGCCTCCAGCTTCAAAAATTAGCTTTTAGGATTTTCCATTAAAAAGCTGAAGAAGAGAAAAAATACAGGCTGCCACAACAATCACAGCAGAAAATAATCCTCTTGCACCAACAGCTATGGAACATTCTGATTTTATTTTGCAACTCTGGTTCTGTTAGATGGAGCTATGAATTAAGCCCTATGTTGCTTGACTGCTGTTACCATTTATTATTCATGTTGCTGTTCTGCCTGAAGACCCCAGTCAGTGACTAAAGTTCTTTTGCAAACCCTGCATAAGTCTGGTGTATAAAGACAGCCCCTAATCTGACCTCAAAAGTCTAACAATTCAGAGTTTGATCAAATACCCCTTTTTCCACTTCTCTTGAGATTTTCTCCTTATGTTGTCACACCTGTGCTCGATCTAATAGCTAAACAGTAACTAATAATTAAATAAGGGGAAACTACAGAAACTCTACTTTAACTCTGCATCAACCCAGTTAATTCACAGTTAAATCTCCTCTGCACTCACAGCATTGCAGCCATGGCACCCTGTCATGTACTTACACACAAGCCCACAAGACAAGACAGTGTCATGGGCTCCCATACCACCTCTGCATGATGGAAAAGAAAACACAAACATTGCATTTGAAGGTCTCCGGGCTCTCTTTTATTTCTGGGTTTGTTTCTGTGTTGACTTCAAATTCTGCTCTGTGTGCTGAAAAGCAGGAACCCCTTGGATATGTACATTGTAAAAGCAGTGAAGTCTGGTATTTATTTTTATTTTATTTGCAGAAAGAGCAAAGGCTTGAAAAAAAGGTCTTTGAAATTGTGTATGACAGCTTATCATGAACATCACTGTTATCCTGTCAGAGAAAATAGGGTAACGTTAATTCCAAGAGAAGAATATAAGAACTGGACAGATTCTCATCTAAATTATATGGTGTAGATACTGAGCAGTTCTTTGGTCTACCTGATTTATTGTTGCACAACTGAGCTCAAAGTAGGTCTTAGTATTTAATCTGCAGATTAATATTTTATTCATATTTAAAAATATTGCCAAAATGGTCCCAAATATTAATAGAAAGAGACCAATGCAATACAGAAGCAGTTGTTTTCCAAATCTCCTTCACAGAAATCTGACTGATTGCAGATTACTGCAACATATGAAATAGTAATAGCTTCAGATGCCTTAGATGAAATCCACAGAACAAATCTATATTAAAATATTTGGGTCAGAAATGTAACTGGTCCATACAGAGGTTTCTGAAGAAAAATGCCAGTGCTTGTGTGAATTTGTATGAAACTTTTATGCTTGTAGTTATCCCAAAGAGGGAATCACAGGAACTGTCCTTGCAGTGATGTTCCTGGGCTGAATGGTGTCCTGGGATCGACAAGGGAAGCACATGAACAACTGTAGCCCATGTTGTACACTGGAACTTGGTTTTCTCTGTTTCACTAAATGCTACTTTTTCCCATCCCATTTTCAAAGGCAGAGGGGTCATCACATATGCAACTGCTGTGTCTACAATATTACACCAAGACTAGGTTGATGGCAAACTCTGTGTTGGACAGTCAGGGACCCAAAATTCAGAAATAACAGCTGTCAGTGTCTCACCTGTGTGGTCACTGTAATAAATCTGGTAGGTGTATCCTCTCACAGTGCTTTCCACTTGGTCTCTGTATTGCTCGTGGATATACCAGTACTCAGCTGTACTAGCTTTCCTGTGTTCTCTTCCCTTTACTGCTGCTTTTCCATATTATCTTCCCTTTACTGCATGGCTTGCCCCAGGCCCTATTGGGTGCTTTCAGGGTAAAAGCCTTGCTCTCCTCTTACGGTTATTTACTTCCTTCTGGGCTTTTCTGAGGCACAAATCAAAATTTCACGCCAGAACCAAAGAGAAATGGATTTTGTGTTGTCTTGGGGTGATGTGTTTTGACCTCAAAACATTGTGAGGCAGCTCTGCCAAATAATGAGCTAGTTGGCCAAGTTCCCTGAGTAACATATGTTGAGGCAGGCATTGCAAGAGGCAATCCACAAGGACAAACACAGAAAGATGCAGCATCCACCCCATGAACAAGGAGGTACCTAAGTTGGACCAATGGGGGAAAAAGGAAGTCCTGCTTCTCTGCAGGGCTTAGAATGCCCTAGTGAATATGAGGATGTGATATTTCCCTACAGACAGACTCCACACCTTCTAGGGCTTGTGGTCCATTCCTCTTGCTTTGGGGAAAGGAGCAGGATTTACTCCTTTCTTTCAGAGTGTAGTCACTAACAGAAGAGAAGGAGGTGATAACTCCTAAACTTTTATTGGAAGCAGTAGGAGTAAAAGGGGAGCATGTAAGGTATGTTTCTTCTCGTCCTAGGAGAACAGAGGTTTAATTGTCCTAGAAGGTTTACTAGTTTCCTCTGATTTGGCAGAGACATTCTCTTCCCAGTTCATGGAAAATTAATTAAAAATATGTGACGCAGGGGGTCTGAAAACAAATGTTCATAATGGGAGACATTGAGAACATCGTTAATAAACCTTGGCTGCCCTTCTGCTGATACATTCTATAACTTTTCTACTTCACAGCCCTTCCACTCCCAGCAGATTAATTTTTCTAATCTTAGTGAAAAAGAAGTACTTTACTTCCTCAAGTATTTGCAGGGATGTGGTGTGATGCCTCCTATGACTGGAGTGTTGGAATGGAAAGATACAAGCTCTGTGGGAAGGACTAGCAGGGGGAGATGAGGAGAAGGCGTCACCCTCTATGTCAGACACTGGCTGGGGTGCATGGAATTCTGCCTGGGGATGGATGAGAAGCTCACTGAGAGCTTATGGGCCAGGATTAAAGGAGTGGCAGGGACAGGGGACGTGAGTCATCCATAGGCACACAGGAACTACCTCATGTTCACAAGCCCTGGTCCTCATGGGGGACTTCAGCCACCCTGTCATCTGTTGGAAGGACGATACAGCAGGGTGTTAAGCAACCCAGGAGTTTCCCGGAATGCCTTGGTGGTAACTTCCTTCTCCAAGTGATAGAGAAGCCAACAAGGAGAGGTGCTGTGCTGGACCTTGTTCTCACCAGGAAGGAGGGGCTGGTGCGGGGTGTGAAGCTCAAGGACAGCCTGGGCTGCAATGACCGTGAAATGGTGGTGTTTGAGATCCTTAGGGCAGAGAGGAGGGGGCAAAGCAAGCCCTGGACTTTGGGGGAGCTGTCTTGGCTTAGGGGGATCTGCTCGGTAGACTGCCATGGGATAAAGCCCTGGAGGGAAGAAGACCCCAGGAAAGCTGGTTAATGTCCAAGGATCACCTCCTTCAGGCTCAGGAGCATCCCAATGAAGAGGAAGCTAGGTGAAAAAGTTAGGAGGCGTGCACGGATGAACACGGAGCTGCTGGACAGATTCAAACACTTAAAGGAAGCCTACAGAGACTTGGAGCAAGGACAAGCAGCCTGGGAGGAATATAGAGAGATTGTCTGAATACCCAGGGATTAAATTGGAAAAGCTAATAGAGAGAATTAAGTCTGACTGGGGACATCAAAGGCAGTAAGAAAAGCTTCTGCAGGTACACTGGTGATAAAGGAAGACTAGGAAAAATGTGGGCCTTCTCCAGAAGGAAAGAGGAGACCTGATTACCCAGAACATGGAACAGGCTGAGGTACTCAATGACTTTCTTGCCTCCGGGTTCATCAACAATTTCTGCCAGTCACACCACTCAAATTGCAGAAGGTAAAGGCAGGGATTGGAAGAATGAAGACCCTGAGCCCACTACAGGAGAAGATCAGACGCAAGAACATCTAAGGAACCTGAAGGTGCACAAGGCCCTGGGATCTGATGAGACAATTGCAGGTTAAGCCACTATCACTTACATTTGAGATGTTTTGGCAGTCCTGTGAAGATCCCACTGACTGGAAAAGGGGAAATATTACCCTCATTTTTAAGAAGACATGGGGAACTACAGGCCAGTCAGTCTGACCTCAGTGCCCGACAAGATAACAGAGCAGAAATTATGCTAAGGCAGATGAAAACTAAGCAGGGTATTGGTAACAGCCCACGTGGCGTCACTAATTACAAACCATGCCTGACAAATTTGGTGACCTTTTACTACAGGGCTACAGCATTGGTAGATAAGGGAAGAGCAACTGGGGTCATTTACCTGGACTTGTGCAAAGCATTTCACACTGTCCTGCACGAGAGCCTGGGTGATGAGAAGCCCAACACGTCTTGGCAGTTGTGTGCTCACAGCCCAGAAAGCCAGCATCCTGGGCTGCATCAGAACAGTGACCAGTCAGGCAAGGAAGGTGATTTTTCCCCTCTATTCCATTCTTGTGAGATCCCATCTGGAGTACTGTATCCAGCTCTGGGGTGCTCAGCATAAGAAGGACATGGATATGCCGGAGCAAGTCCATAGGAGGGAGGATTGGAACACGTTTCCTGTGAAGAGCAGGTAAGAGAGACACTTGTTCAGTGTGGAGAAGAGAAGGCTCCAGGGAGAACTTAGACCAGCCTTCCAGTACCCAAAAGGGCTAAAAGAAAGCTGGAGAGGGACTTTTACACTGCTGTGCAGTGACAGAAAAAGGGGGAATGGCTTTAAACTGAAAGACAGTAGGTTTAGATTGATACAAGCAAGAAATTCTTTACTGCAAGGGTAGTGAAGCACTGGAAAAGGTTTTCCTGGTAAATTGTGGATGCCCCATCCCTGGAAATGTTAAAGGCCAGGTTGGATGGAGCTCTGAGTAATCTGGCCTTACAGCAGGCATCCCCACCCAAGGCTGGGGGCTGGAATCAGATGATCTTTGGAGTCCCTTACAAAACAAACTATTCTGTGATTCTATGATTAATGGTGTCCAAATGGTGGCAGTAGGAAAGACAAAGTAAAGGTCCTGTATAGAAAAATTTACTGAAAACAACTGATTATTTTGTGGGAGTGAATTATTATTTTTACTGGAGTGAATTATTATTTTTTACTATCTTGTCAATCTTTTGCCTTTGAAAGGAATTATAAGCATGAGGCCAAAGCACTGATGAGTCATTTTTGAACAAAGATGCTTTGCAGTGATGCTCTGAACACGCAATTATGTGCAAATATACATGCTTCCCCACAGACAATTAACATGAGGATCAAGGGCTGCGATCACAAATTTCCTTCAAGGTTGCATTCAACTTGTTTCAACTGCGCTTTTTCAGCACATAACTATATTGCATGCTCCTAAGTCACAAAATAGTGCTGCTAGCAGCAATTCACACTTTGAACATCATATAAGAAAAGGCAAAGTTGCTCCTACAGTCACAGTGCCTTACGCTAATAAACCTTGAAAATGAGTATATAACCCTGGGAAGAAGATGAATGAAAAGACAAAGGCCATCAGTAGTAGTAGCTGATGCTTTCCCAAGGCAGCAACTTCAAGAATTAATTCTCTCTTCAGTCTTCACTCCTTTCCACCATTCTTTTTGTCACTGATGAATTTGTTGCCATGCCACATTTCCAAATATGGCATCTGAGTGCATCATGAAAGGGGAAAATATTCTTTTAGATAAAAATCAAAAAGGAGCCACAACAAAAGATAGAATGCTAAGACCTCCTACTACAAGGTTAAAAGTCCATTTGAAAAATCTCATTATCAATTGTCCTTTACTGTGCTGCTCCCCTTCATTGTGTGAGTTGTTTGCAGCATGGCAAGATTCCAAAGCTATTTTTCAGGAGCTTTGCAGCAGATGTGATAATTACAAGATGTGCCATCACAGGATTTTGGCATTTATCTCTTTTCCTTAATTTCATTTTTACTATCTTTCTGTTAAAGACATTATGGATTGAGGCCATAAAATGCCAAATTCTGTACGTTATGTGGCAACCAATATCAGAAAAGGCAAAGTTACCTAAATTTTCAGTCACATGGACAGAAAAAATTACCACAACTTCAATAGAAGCATTTAAAGGCTCCCAAGTGGGATTTCTTTTCACTTCCTTCTAATCTATAATTTTGGTAGTAACACTAAATTAGACTTTGTAGAAAATTTTCATGTGCAAAATTAGATCAGGTTAATAATAGGATTCTAAAGCAATCGAAGGTTGTTTCTCTCCATCTTTTCCTTGGAGCTTTTAGGAACTTCCTTCCCCCAAAGAATCAGGCTCTAGGGCATGATTAATTCTTGCTGGCAAGAAACAAGAATGCTATGACACTTGCTAATCAGGAGGGAAAAAAGGTGGGAAACAGTCACTCATCTGCTCTGATAGAAGGATTTCTGTATCTAAGGATGTGAATATTAATAAATCAAAACCGGAATTGACAATTAGAGTAGACAGTCTGCGGACAAAGCAGCAGATGTGGCTATTCTTTTCAGCTAAAAAAGAGGATCTTGAGCAAAGGCACTGTGCTTCTCCTCCACCCCACCCCCACCCCCTCGGAATATGACATTGTGAACACACACACACACACACACACAGACACGCACACATCACCAGGGAAGCAAATTTGTCGAGTGGCAGCAAAAGAGAATACAACCTGCAAAACACAGGGAGAAGTGGAGAGAAGGACATACGGTGATGTTTTGCTGTGCTTGATATTGTCTTGACATGAAAGACAACTCTGCAGGAGGATTTGCAATGCCCATCAACATGCAAAAGGCAGCTTTCAGCTAAGCAGTTCTGATAGCATTCAGTGGCTAACAGGCATGGAGAAGTGTAGGCCACCTGGGGTCACTGAATAATTAAATTCAATCCTGGTTTTCTCTCCTTCACTGTGGAAAAAAAAAACAAACCAAAAACCAAAAACACAACAGAAACAAAATAAAAACAATGAGCCCTGACCTGAGAAAACCAAACAAATCTGCAGGTTTTTCTCATGTAATTAGTTACTTAACTTCTGTTACTACTTCTGGTTAAGTTTTTGTGCTCAAATCTAGAAGCTTTCACATCAGTTTCATATCTCTGTGTGAGATGTCATAGGATAATAAAAGACCCAGTGGCAAAACTTCAGGAGACGAAGCAGGGGGAGGGGAAATTCTATTCCCACCTGAACTGTTGAAACCACTTGCTCCAGTTGCTCTTGTCGAATTATTTTGCATCAGAGCTGTTTCAGGGTTACAAAACGCTCAGCACACAGCAAACCAGACTCCTCTGCAATCAGGAGAACTTTAAAGGCTTCTGGGCACCACAGGCTGCAGAGCTGGGGAAGAGATTTTAATAAGCTGCACCTAAGTAAAATCCAACATATGTTTTTGTTTTGTTTAACTGCAGCGTGGCTCAGGTGGGAAGCAGATTTCAACATACAAAGGCAAGAGCATTTGGCTTTGCAGCTAACTCCTACTTCTCATAATACCTGTATCTGAAGCCTTATTCTTGCACAAGGATTTAATTTTGGAACCAGGGATTTTTATGCAGGTAGAATTTTGCATATCTAAATACTAATCATTCAAACTGATTCCATTAACTCTGCTTTATTAAAGTAAAGATTTCAGGCTTTTGAAAGTCACAGCCCATGGAAAGAATACCTTTTTAATTTTTTTGAAGCTAGATGATAATTCATACTGAAACTACTAATCATCATCGTCCTCAGTACTAACATAATATTACCACTTTTTCATCTTGAAAACAACCTTCAAGCACTGCCCATGAGGCGGGAGCAAGTCCCATAATTTCCATTTTATAAACTAAGAAGTTGAGGCAAGAAACTGAGATTTTACTATTTTACATCTAGTATAAAACCTTAGCTGCTGAAAATATTTTACCTTGCTTTCCTCTACTGTTTCCACTCGTGTAGCTCCAGCATATCAGAATCTCTGCTAGTGACATTTTCAAGCTAGTTAGCCAGTATTGCTAATCCTACTCAAGATTTTGATGCATCTTTCCTGATTTCAAACATATTTATTACTGCCTTTTCCTTTTGTTAACCTATAATGTGTTCAGCAGTTTCCAGCAGCAAAAGAGAAATGTCACTTTTTTATTTCCTTTGGCCTAGAAAGCACTTCTGACTATTACTGATGTTGCCCTGCAAATTATTGAGTCTGAGGGCCCACTCATAAATTACGTGCTGTCCTCAGCACAAATACTTATCGAAAAGACAATTCTTGTTGGGAGGAACTGCACTGTACAATTTAGGTAGTGCTTATGAGGAACACCTCTTTTAGTGGAGTTTAGGAGTAATTTAATATAGCTTGAGGTTCATAGTGCTTCTCACTGGAACCTGCAAGCAGGCATGCACGAGACAACATGCCCTTTGCATGCTTGCAATCTAAAGAGGCCTAAATTCAAAACAGCTGAATAAATGTTTTCATCTTGCTCTGTTGGTATTTCTGCATTTCTCTCTTCTTTTAATATTTCATCTTAAAACTGTAGTACTGGATTTTGAAAGTGTTCGGGGGATAGTGTTAGCATGACATCTGTTTGACAATGTAAAAATGTGTTTCGCTGTAAATGTTTGCCTTGAATCAAAATCCACAGTACTTAGATGTCAGGGGCTTTCTTCAGACACACCCTAGCAAACACCAGAGTATTTTGCTGTGGAGCGGGTTGACTGGCTTGATTGTCACCAGCTTGTTCTAGAGCTGGTAATTGTGTTATTTAAGCTACAGTTTATTTTGTTGGAATACCAATATTAATTATACTTATTTCCATTTGAAAAAAAAACAAATTAAAGACAGATTATGTACTAAGACATATAATGTAATGGAAAAAAAGGGGGTGTTGTTTAGACCATAGGCAATACAGGCATTTCATCATTTCATGAGCTTAAATCATGCCTCTTTTTCTCCCCAGTTTCTCTTTCTGTAGCACTCTAGTCCTGCACCTCATGAAATGACACGAATGTGAGCTAATACCCCATACATTACTGGTATGCAAAAGCAAATTAGACTGTGAAATGTTACAACATATTCCAATATAACAGATAATACATTTTATAGTCATTTGTTTATTTCATTGTTCAAGTGAATATTTGCCTCTGGCTCAGAGAGAGTCGCTCTTCAGCCAGTAGTATCCTTTGGCAGCCTCAAACAAAAACAGCCTTCTTGGCAAGGGAGACATATTCCACCACTCATGAATTGTAAACTGCTCTGCTTGTTGCGCAGCCTGCACAGCCCAGCCCCGAGCCCCTGCGCAGGGCAGGAGCTGCAGAGACCCACACAGCTGCAGGGAGAGTCAAGGACATCATCTGAGGACCAGTGAGCAGGGCGAAGATTGAGACATTGATTAGGCACCCTGGGTTTGCGTCTATGAATCATTCACTTTCTGGTGTCTGAAACACCCCACAACTCCCTGGAGCTGAAAAGAGGAGCACAAAACACAACTGGCAGCCATTATCTATTTAAGTCCTGATTAGATGTGACTTTTTTCACACTAATTTCCTTTTGTAACCACATAAATTAGAAGTTTAATTTTATTAGGAAATTATTATTTTTCATTTTAAACTGGCCTAAAATTCAGATTAGTGTGTAGGTATGTGCATCAGAATCTCTCTCACTACGCCTGAGCCTTTCTTCTTCCCTCCCTCATATGCTGGAAATCTGCTGATCATAAAAATTTACTGTAAAATTTTCTGAAAAGATTCAAAAAGGGAAAGAAGGTAGTGTGGAAAAAAGTCCAACAGGATATCATTGAACTTGAATGAAACTGCGAGATGCAGTATAGTGCCATATGCAGTTGCCCTTACTCTTTAACCAAACAGAAGCCGTCATATCTGCAAGTCCTATGAAATTCATTGTGAATTTTCCTGGGATTAGTTTAATTCTATGTAAATTCCAGGCAATCTGTAGTTTGCAGAAGGTGGGGTTTATATCTGATAGAGAGCACAATTAACAAAATAATCCCCCTAGGTACAATTCTTCTCATGTCTTATGCCACAACAGCGGGGAGTAACTTACTATGTGAGTCATCCTATTGAGATCCATGTAAAAACTACTGAGTAACTGCTCAACAATAGGCCTTCAGATTAAACAGAAGATGCTCTTTGGTTCAATTACACAAATAATTAAACAATAAGAAAGTGATAAGACCAAGATCCACCACTCTTAGACTAGCATAGCCACACACATACAGATCATTGTGTCATGAACACTATGACCTCATGGCATTCGAAAGATTATATTTTTGTTAGCCAGAAGGAAGATTGCCATGATGCCTCCCAGTAATTTTAAGACACAGGCCTTTACATGATTAAATTTGAAGGAACTCAGCTTCCCTAGTAAGGCAAACATTCTCAGAAAAGCCAGACGTCAAAATGGAAGCTGAATTTTTCAAGAGCATTCACTACTTAATACAGTTCCTGCATGGTACCTCTGTCTGTGTTTTCAAAGGAGATCAGTATTTAATGTGACGAGGAAATGATTTTGTGAATGTTGAGCTATTTTGAAAATCCTGGCCGTGAGGTAAAGTTTTCAGAAATGGTGAAGACATTGTTTCAGAAACCAAAATATGATCTCAAATACACAAACAGGTTGCTATGAATAAACAAATCAAGACTTACCAGCAAAATAAAATGCCTGCAAGAGCATTTGGGAGAGCACAAGCAACTCAGTAACCCATTCACTGACTGGTAAAAAGAGCATGTAAGAGTCACAGGGCATCTTCAACACTCAGAAACCTCCAACTTCTATTGAAAGCAGAAAAGTAGATATTTTTGAAAACAAGAAGAAGCCTCGTATCTGCAAGTTCTTTAGAAGTTTAAAACAATTTTAAAATGTGGTTCTAAAGCACTTTTGATCTATAGTAAGTACACTCTTTTAAGTCTTCTACAAGCATGTTTTTGGCATGAATGATGAATGATTAAAAAACTTTTAGCTATTTTGATAATATTCCTTCTTTTCTGCTCAGATATTGTCTACCAGGAGTTATGTTCTCAAAAGCAGGCAAATACTTTTGCTGATGTGTTCCATGAATCATTTTTAATCTATGGCCCATTCAGAAACAGTTCACTGCAAATATTCAGAAATGAAGATTTGTCATTTAGTTAGATATATTATATGATACTGTTTCTTTTTGCCTGAATGGGTGACTTGGATAACTAAACGGCAGCAGGAAGATTCTCAAAATGCAATCGGAGTGTAAAATCAGACATTTGGAACTACAGATGCAATTAGAAACTTGCAGAGAGTTATGTGTGTGGGTATATTCCAGTAAGGGGCTCATGTATCCACATGCACACGTCTTTGTGTCCAGCTCTTTGACTGTTATAAATTAGAGAATGTCTGTGAGAGCTGAGATTCTGGTCCATATCTTTGTTTTTCAGAGCTAGGTAAATCAAGTCAGCTTGTTCCTTGCATCTTCCTCAAAGTGCTATAAAGAGTGCATTGCATGTTTTAATGGCTGGTGGGCACTGGACAGCACAGAAAGCAGATCCACATGTATCTCTGTGACAGTCTTCCCACTAAAGTAATAAATTAATAATTAAGGCTACTCCCAGGGATCTTAGTTCTAGCTCTTAGCCCAGCTGTAGCCAGCTTGGAGGCCTGAGAATAGCAATGCTTCAGGGTAGACACAAATGATTTAAATCTTTTAAGGGCACTTAATGGGGCATCCACACCAGGACACACCTCACTGCCTCTTGATCAACCTCCTAATTGCCTAAAAGATATTGGTGCAGCTGCACTCTCCACACCTGATTCTGGTTTTGCTTACTCTCAAGCAGGAACTGCTAAGAATACCTCACAATTTCAGAAGTCTAAACTGGGTATAAATAAAGATTGTCATCTCTTCTGTGAAAACTTAATAGAGATCCAGATTGGCCCATGCTCTGCCAGGGCATTAGTCACTTTCAAAACGATGATGGTGCAGCTTTAGTGAGCTGCACTCCTGCGGTCTGTTTTTCATTCCCTTAATGGAGCCAGCACACTGAGGGAGATCACACAAGATAGTGGAGACTGAGTCACTGGTTCTCTTACCGTATTTGTCCATCAACGGGTCTGCCATTGGAGGGATGACACTTCACCTTCTAGAGCTTACTCATACATTAAGGGTATGTATTAATATTTATCTCCCTTGAGAAGTCCTGCATGACTTGCAACTCTCTGAGACACGTAAGGACCAACAAAGAAGAATCCAGTATCACCACTGTTGCTTCAGCATGTTAGATTATGTAGTAAAAAGGTACAAGAGTGGCATGCTTGCTGACAAACATTGTGGCACAGAGTGGTTCAATTAAGCTGCTTAAAATGTTGACAAAACTATGCATCCTTATGTTACCTGCAAAACAATCTACAGCATAAATTACAGTTCTGTATTTGGTATCTGGTAACAAACATGTCTTAGCAGAAAAAACTTTGAGACAACGATGTGTTGATGATTACTTCAAGAAAAGCTCCCATGCACTCCCATGCTTATCTGACTGCATACACTATGTGTTGAGCTATATCACTGAGAAATTTAGTCAGTGGGAAAAAAAAAAAACAAAACACTTTCTCTCAACAAAAAAGCAGGCACCACAGCTTGTTAAACGAGTAAAATTTCTGAAGGCAGAAGCTTCTTACTTGTGAGAGTAATACAAGCATATCAAGCAATATGGGCAGATCTAATTTCAGCCGCAGATCATTTTCAAAATTCAGCCATGGGAGGAATTTGCAACCACGATTAAAATACACAAGTAAATCAGAAAAATTGCTCCTCTGTGTGTGTAATTGAAGGTACAATTAAATTAATTAGAGAAAGAGGTGTACAGAGAGCTATTCATAACTCCGTTTTTCATCCCTCAAAGCCCTTTGAAAAATGTAGCCCTAGCAGGATTTTCTGAAAATGACGACATATTGCTCCTTAAAATACACCAAACTATTCTGCCTAGCATTCTACACATAAGGTAAAGGCAGGTTTGAGTGTCAATATTCTAAAACAGAAATATTGTACCTGTGAAATAAGTGATAATGTGTATGACATGACAGCAATAATCCAAGTGTCTGGGAGAAGTCCTCTCTGTCAAGAATCTTTTAGATGTAACCAGAGAGAGATGAACTCTATGAGAGGGAGAGATGTAGCTCAGGGATAGTCCAAACTTAGTTGAAGGCAAAATCGTAGTGGGTGTCTCTAAGTCCTGAGCAATTTTTTTCCAGCACAATTCTGTTTTAGAATTCTGAAGTTAGTTACAAGATTGCATATCTCCTAAAGAAGCAGCAATAATTAAGTGTGTAAGCTTTGGTATAGATGCCTGATCAGCTGCCTCAAAGGATAATAGATTTCAGCAACACCACAGAGAATAAAGTCCTTTCTGGAGGTCTCTTGCCAGGCTCATTCATTCTGTTGGCTTTATTTAAAAAAAACTGTATAAAACTATATATAAACTAGCGATCTCTCTGTTGCTCTAGTTTATGCTTCACTGAAGTTACTCCAACATAAAACCTGAGTAAGGTGTGAATCAGCTCTTAAGATTCTGCAATGTTTTCAACTCAGTTGTGGCTGCTAAATCCTTCTGTGGCTGACGCACCATCGATTTTGCCCAAACATTTCTTTTTAATTGATTTGAATGATATATATGTTTTACAGCAATTGAGGGAATAAGAATTGAGTATCTAGCAGAACAATATAGTCTGTGGACCTCTGGTAATCAGGATGACAGTTTATATGGTACATTTCTTTCTCTGTTTTTACCAGTGTATGTAAATTAATACCCTCCGCAGATCTGCTTTTACTGTGATGGATACAAAAAGGTGGAACGATCTAATAATTCTCATGCTGCAAGGCAGTTAGGTATAGTTTTTGCAAATTTAACTAAAATTATATAGACAGCACCTGAAAATTACTGATGTTGACCACCCATGATTCCCTCTGACATCCATCCAAGGTAGGGGTGCTCATCACTTCTGAAAGTGGGCTAGTAATGTATTCATGACAGACTCTGCATGTACAAGCCATCCTGTGAGCAGCACCACTAATTAGGCCTGATTTCAGGAAGATTGTGTTCACACTTGCCTGCCCTGCAGCAACTCCCAGTCCTTCCACCATGGCCTTCTCTCACCTCTGTAACCTCAGTTCCCCCTGCTCTGTTCCTAGGGCTGCCTCAGCCCACGCTTCTTCTTCTTCCTCGAGGTATCCCATGCCCCATTCTCTCCTTAATAATTCTTGTTTCTTTCTTCTACACTTCCCCTCAGGCACCATACACTTATCTCTTACCTCCTTTCCAGTTCTTTTCTACACCAACTGAAAAAAAAGCCTGATTCAGTGATTTGCTGATGGGCTTGAAGTCATTTGGCCATGTTGGCTGGCCAGCTGGCAGGTAAAACACAGCAGGTAATTATTTAATTCATGCTGAAACCCTCCACTCATTTGGAGTACTTATTTAGCTCTTATTCCTGTCTAGCTGCCAGTTTTCATGAAACCTGGAGGAACGGAATATATTTAAGGCTGATACCTCTCTGATAAATTGAGTTGAAATAAGCCAACAGAATCAGAAGTTATTTGAGGGCAGGACAGAAAAAGCAAATGGGCAAGTAATACTGTTATGCAAGTCCTATTTCCTTAGGAAGGCGGGCTAATAAAACATGCAGGCAGCTGTTCATTTTATTTTTCTTCTCATGACCTTTCCTGTCCGCTTGGATCCCAATTCCACATCTTCATCCATATTAGAAGACCTGTCTGCCCATTCAGTATCTCAGTTACACCAATGCAGCTACATGCAGACATCACCCATGGGCCCATGGTCTACATGGTTTATGCCTATGTAGAGATCATACAAGCCTTCATTTCCTTTGGACCAGCCACTGGCTTTGGGCAAGCACTTTTTTGTGACAGTGACAGTGCATGGTCCTCCTTGATACTGTTAATGTCTTAGAGAACAGGTACCTCATGCAGTAAAAGTTTCATCATTTTATTCCTTGATATTGCACAGATTCCTGGGAATCTAATCCTTTAACAGTAACCTTGCAGTCTCAGACATCAGTCTCTTGGTGTATTATTATTTTATGGTGTGCTTAGAATTGCAAGGGATGTGTGGGTTTTTTGTTTTTCTTCTTAGATAGCAAACTAAATATTTTTGTCGCTTTTTCTATTATAAACGCTTGATCTTTTTTTTTTTTCACCTCCCAGCAGCTTTTGGAGGTATCCATAGAGATGTAGCATACAGACATAAACTGAACAGTGACTTTTCCTCCTTGTATGGGAGCTATGGATGTGAGATAGATGTTGATTCCCAGAATTGCCAGAGCAGTGTAAAATCCTGTGGGAGAAGGTTGTCCAGTTGTAAACATGGATGTGCTTGTTTGCCTAGGGCAGCTGTAGTACTATGGTTGGCACGGCAGTGCTAAATTTTTTTCATGAGTAGCAAAATAGAGTTCATTGGTGGTCCTGTAGCTTCTTCCACAAAAGGAAGGACTTTTGTCCTACTGTAGACAAATTCCATATTGAGCAATTTGTGTAAAATTAATGCAATATGGTTTTCTTCACTTCTTGCCTACAGAGGTTGAAAATTTCTTTTAGCCTCATCTAAAACCACTGAAGTGAACTGAGTTTGGAACAGACCCTCCATGGACTAGTGCATGCTGCCTATGAGACCTAGCTGAATACAAAACTCTCAACGATTCCATAAGCATATCCTAAATACAGCACACATGTGTAGCAAGAGGATTTTAATTACCACAAATGGTTCTGATTACAGCTCCACACCACACTTGAAGTGCTGCCAGTACTGCCACTTCTGAGGAGACACTCTTCTGCACAGACCTGCTGATCCACCGACCCTCTCCCCACACCTAAGGGCACTGGGATGTCACAACAGCAGCCACCACAGCCAAACAGCTCGCACTAAACCCCAGTGAAGCAAAGTCTATGGTACAGAAGGGGTGTTGGGGCACAGTTAAGGGCTTCCCAGCAATGCCTACCTTACTTTCCAGCTTTGAGCCTATTGGCCTCAAGACAAATAGGGAAAGAGCAGAAGCAATTCCACCTACCAGTTCAAGGAGATGCCACTGTAACCTTTGGTGCTTCATCTCTCCAGATGGGTACAGAACTCATCAGGAATGGCTGAGGAACTGGTCCATAGCATGAATTTCTCCTAGCCCACTCACTGAGGCATGGAATTGTTAGCATATCAAGTCTCCTCAGTAGTATAGGCTAAGAAAATTTTGCTGACATGCAGTTGGAAAGCAAATAACTTCCTTGGACAGATCCTCAATTTGTACAGATTTAGTGGAGCCCTTAATCCTCTGAGAGAATTGAGAGAAGTCGTCTACCAGACTGGATCGACTTTGCCTTTGCTCTGAGCTGTGAACTTGAGAAGGACTCAGCAAGGATGGCAGATGGGAAAGTCATCACTACCTCTTTCCTCCTCCATGGGCCCTGTTTTTGGAGGCTCAGCAGCAGCCAATGTTGCTTAGCTCCCTCCAGAAGCAGCAGCTCAGTCCTGCCACTGCTAAATGCCCCGCTAAAGGTAAAAAGGCTGGTGGAGAGGGAAGCGTGTTCAGCTGCAGGGAGCAGCCAAGGCCATTGCCTCTACTCAGTGTGGTATTCTGTCCCCAGAGCTGTCTCCCAGGGGATGTCACATCTGCCCATGTGCACAGTGCGCCCATGGCCAGCACTAAGCTTAGTGGCAGACTGTTTCACTGGAGCCAGGCTCAGTTGCTTTTGACCAGAGAGCTGGGGCAGCAATTAAAAGAAGCTAGTGTGGAATGATGTCTCCTTCTGATGCAGATACGCCTTTCCCTAATTGCTGAGGTAATAAAACAGCTTCCAGTCTGGCCCAGCACACAGCCGCACTGTTTCTGACCATCCTGCTCAGCCACATTCCTCCCAGAAGCATACCAAAACTTTTGGCAGGTGTGAATGGTTGTCTGCTGAGTACGGCAGAGGACCTGAGCTACCCTGCTCCTTGCAATTTCATTTAGCTGATTCCACATGTCTACATACTTGTCAGCTCTGAAAGTGGAAATCAGCATGTGATTTAGACATTCAGCAAAGAAGTCTTGAGGTTTTCTGTAATGAGACAACTTTTCAGAAGGGTGATTCAGAGAACTATTAGACCACTCCTTGAACAGATCTGCCTCCTACTCAAGAGGAGACATGTCTGGGTCTAAATGTGGGCTCCAGTAGAACGTAAAAACTACAACATCCATATTATCCCAAGTATCTGTTGTCTCAGACCCCAAAACTTCTTGCTGTGCTTCTACAGAAAAGGAACCTAGTTCTAAAGCTTAGATGGGAATCACAGAAAGCTCAATGGATCAATAAACTCAAAGATGAGAAGTACCTCACATTCAGTTTAAAAACTGGGTTTAAAAACCAAGGACATCATCTTCCCTGAGTTACCTAAACTAATGAGAATCCCACAGTTTGGGACCGATCCCGCAAAATATTTATTAGATGATTGATAAAGGCCTAATTCTGTGTGGTGTATCTTTTTGATGCTTTATTTCCATGTAATCTGAATGAAGAGGTTCTTCTTGTACGCTCTGTGGAAAATCTCATTGTAAAAAGCAGATTTGCACAACCATCCTGAGAAATAGGATGGTAGAGAATGCTGTACAGGGATACTTCTCTATACTCAGGTATCCTGTCTTGTGAACAGTTCTGGGTACTACAGACATCAATCAAAGGAACCGTGAAAAGTCCTGTAGTTAATGCTGATTTCGGTTATTAACCTAAAATTCTTTCTTGACACTTTTCCATGCCTTAATTATGCCTTCCCAGATGGGGGAGACTTTCCAGAGTCCTTTTTAGAATCCAGAAGATGAACGGGACTTTTCCACGCCTCTTGCTTTCAGATAGCTGTTTATTAAAGCTTATCAGAGGAGCTGAGCCACGGGTGTGACCCAGAGCAGAGAATGCGAGAGAAAAGGTGAATTATCAAGATTACACAGCCTTTTAAAGGTAAATCACTCAATGAAAACCCAAAACTAAAGATATTTTTACTTTTCTGCCAATGTTCAATAAATCTCTCTGTCATGTAGAAGGAACTGCGGAATTTTTCACCCAATCCTCTCAATCCACTTTCACCGCAGAACATGGAGTAACAGAAGAAGAAGAAGAAGAAGAAGAAGAAGAAGAAGAAGGTCTGGAGAACAACAACAATCTTCCATTTTGAAGTTTTTGCTTTTTATCTATTTACTATATTAACAAACCCAACACCTCTAAATTTTCACCCTGTGACAATCTTACATAATGTTCTATCACCTAATTCACACCAGTGTAGATTCTATTTCTTCCCAGAGGGTAAGCAATTTTCTCCATGGACAAAGGTCAAAGGTAGTGTTGTCCAGGGGGGTAGAACCCTTCAAAACAGGCAGAGAAATATTCCCTGCACTTTGGATTCCCACATTTCTGTTTCATCCCAACTATTACTTGAGAAACTTTGCACATTAAAATGAAATAGCATCATTTGACTTAGATGTTTGCACAATGCTTTATAATGGAATTATAGAGAGGCTTTTTGAAATAATCTGAGTGATGCTGGAGCTCTCTTCCTTTCTCAGAGGTAAGTGCAATAATAAGAGAGGAAGGCGCAGGGATCTACTTCCCAGAACTTCTTGTCTTGACCAGCATTGAGTGACATTTGTGACTGCACAAGGAGAAACTTTCAAGAAGGAGGTTGACTTCTCAGCTGTGACAGTCCTGCAAGCCAGAGGGACTCTAGGGGTCCTTGAGCACAGAACAAGCAGCAAACAGTTGTTTCCTCTGAATGTTTATAAATTACTTTTATGAATGACAGTGCAGATGGGGCTTCACCATAATTTGTCTTTGCCCACTTACTTCCCATGTCTATCTGTAATTAGTTGGGGGGCCCTGCAATGAGTGAATACTTTTGGGACCTTCAAACTTGAGGCATGGTCTCCCTCTCCTCCAGCCATGAGGGCAAAGGCCTGACGATGCTTTTCATGTTTTCGGATGAAGGCCCTCCATACGTGGGTGTTGTCTCTGAAGCGTGCTGGACCACATTCCAACCTCTTTATTTTCCTAGCTTTCCCCCACTGCAATTCCTTTTGATGCAGATGATTGTCTGCAGAGTTTGGTCCCATAATAGTTGTATCTTGGCTAAAATAGTTTTTAGCCTACTAATTCCCCAGACTAGAGATCCTATACCTGTTCTTTAATGTGCACAGTAATAATACAAAAGCAACTCTCCCATTAGCCTAGCAATCGCCGAATTACACCAAACATATAAAGAAAAATGACTTAGACTTCTAGGCTTTGCAAAAACAAATCCTATGGGGAGATTTAATTGCTAAATGCTCTGAAGCTGCAGCTGAACAAAAATAACAATTCAGTGGGTACAGACCAGAAGAACGAAAAAATAGAAGTCCATTTAACCAGTAGTAACACAAACAATAGATACTCTGTGGGACTGAAGAACTTGCATTGTGCGATATGAAAATACATCTTATTCTTTCTGCTTACACTCAGTTCTTGGTGAGACCATTTGTCTGTCTCTTCCCCTCTCCTTCTAAGATTTCCACAAAATGGACCATTTTTACTTCACATTTACTAATTCATTTCAGTTCTGGAAGAAAAGACAGTTCTGTCAGTTGTAATATCTCTTCCGCACTCAACAACAAGCAGAGGGCCTGGAAAATATACGTTATGCAACAAGTCAACCATTTATAATATTTCAAAAGTTACTTCCCTTCTGAGTTCTCTAAACAAATATGAAAGGCTGCTAAACCAGAAAGAAATCACATTCTACCACTGAAAACAGCAATGAAAAAATGCCAGTACTAAACTTTAACTCTCAGCTGCTATAACCATCAGTGGGTGAAGAGCAAATCTTTCTCATTGCAAAGAACTTGGTTAAGACTTTTTTTAACCTTTTCAGTACAAGGATCTAAAGAATGCTGTTTCTCATAGTAACGCTTGAATTCAGTCCAGTGAGACTTTTAAATACAGCTATGTGAAATGTTAGGCTTCTATCTTGCACGAGATGGTAGGCTTTTTTTTTTTAATGTTTGTTAGAGTTTTGTAAGAACCTCTAAATCTCATGGCCAAGCACTGCTAAAGTGACTGCTCTCTGGCTGGCTTTGACATCAGGTTTATGAAACCAAAACTGGGGTCAGACCCACTGGAAACCTGGAGTTTCTCTGAGTTTCCTCTCTGCCAAGCTCTCTTTGCTAAATGCAGAACTCAAAACAGACTGAAGGCTTCTTGCAGCCCTGGGGAGCTCTTGGCTGGTAGATAGAGGAGGGAGCCCAGCCTCCTTCCTCTCTCTCCCAGCCAAAGTGTCAGGATTGGATGCAGATGCACTGCACCGCCTTCCAAGTTCCTTCACTAAGTTGGGAGTCAGCGAGATAAAATTAAAAGTCAGCACAATGTGAACATGAAGTGAGGTCGCTCTGCACTCCTGGGGCTGTCTGACGGCCACCAGACAGGAGAAAAACCAGTTTGAAGTGCAGCTGTGGTTGCTGAACAAATGGTTCCTCACTACAGGACACCAATATGAAAGGTGGTTCAGTCAGAAGCTTTTCAGCAACTTCCATTTCTGTAATACCAGGAAACTTACGTATGACCAAAATACTCTTCAAACACTGGGCCAAATTCTGAGCTCAGTTTTACAGAACACGTCCAGAATGACTTCTTAAGCCAGTAGAATTGCTGCTGCTTAATATCAGCATCAATTTGGCCCGATGCAATTTGGCTAAACTTGCTGAAATTATGGCAAAATATGTAAATGAGAAATTGTTTTAGTCTCTTAGTTCTTCTTTTCAACGGTTTGCTTTTTCCCTTTTGGCTCCTGCTTTCCACTTAATTATGCCAGGCTCTAAAATGCCTTCTCAATGGCAAGCCAAGATTTTGAGTAATTGCAAGGAAGGGAGGATTTTTTGTTCCGACATACGCATTAGCTAATTTTCCCTGGGTTCTGATACTATCAGATTCCACCACCCCGCCCCCGTCTCTGGGCTGGGTTGTTTTTTTTCCCCTTGTTTTCCAATTGAGAAGCAGACATCTGGCAGCTCTCTGGTGGCAATAGCTGATACACTTACTCTGCTTACTGCACTTGGCCATTTCTCTGTGGGAGGTAGGAGGAGAGGCAAAAGGAGCCGTGGTTTCAGATTCAAACCCTTATTTTTATCCTATGTAATTCCACAGCGGGATGTTTTCTTCCTCCTACCACCCTCAGGCTTGTGCTTTCTATTATCACTGAACGACCAAACTAGCAAAAAAAGGTTTCCCCTGCCTTTAAAATCAGGGAAAATTTTTCCAGTTTTTCTTTTAAAAATACCATTTATTTCTTCTCCTCCTAAACCTCAGATGAACTCTTCCTTCTCCAGCAGCCCTAGAAGCAAGGGGTACCTGAACTGGGGCAGGGGATGCTCAATTCAGCGCTGCCACCTGGCCTGCCTGATTCTTGCTGCCTTGGAGGTCGCAGCAATCGGAGAAGTGATGTGGAGAGCACCTGCCACGCTGTTTTCCTGTGGGAAGAGTTCCCAAGGGATATATTGACATGTGGGGAGGGGAGGGGAGAAGGGAAGTGGCGCATGACTGTATCTGCCATTATTTGCCCTGTTTGTCCCTTGAGTTCTTGAAAGAGAATATAGCAGAGCCCTCCATGACCTCAAGCTTCCACCTGAATATTTAATAATGATTTATATTACTGTGATGTTGATTAAGACTGAGTAAATATATATGACACATAAATTATTTCATTCTAAATCAACAGCCACATTTTTTTGCCCGGTAATGATCATCATTAGTCTGGAATGTTTCTCATGGTTATAATTTTTTAATAAATTGAAATTATTTTTCTTGCAAAATAACCCCCACATGCCCCTGTGTAATTTTGAATATTAATTCATTCCTATTCCTATACATGTGACAATCCTGCCTGAAATCATTTAGGCTCATATGAGAAGGATCAGATTTTATTCTTGTACAAACTAGAGTCTTCTATTCTTTTGATACCAATGCACTTCAGCTTCAAGACTGATGCTGACACTACACAATTGTCCAGATATCAAGTGGTCTCTGTAAGGGCGTAACTTCATGTGAGACTTGTTTTGTTCTACATCACAAAATATGTGCCTGATAGACTAGAATTTATTTTGATATTTGGTTCCAACTGTGCAGGCTTGTCCACATAATCAATAGATATTTCTTTCATGTTTGCATTTTATCATATTTACCCTACTGTCTTTATTCACAGTCAGTTACATTGCAAAAAACCGCTCCCTGATATTTAAGAAAAATAGGAAGTACTGAATGTCACTATTAAGCAGACTTACATCTCTGCAAGAATAACAACTATGATGTGTCAGCCTCAGACAACATCATCAAGTAATTTTCTGAGTAATACTGATAATTCAGCCTCAAAACAGCATTTTTCAATTTCTAAACAAGCCATCATAATGTTTGGAGTTGTCATATGAATATGTATTATAAAGCTTTAGTAACTCAGAATGTCTGAATGTATAAATATGGAAAAAAAACACAGAAGAAAAATTAAAATGCTTTAAAAATAGGCTCAACTGATTGAAAACTGGCTAGAAATTTCTGCATTGTAAACTGGGAACGCACAGTAGCAGTAAGCCCAGGATGCTGAAGATGTGCCATTACTTTTTAGCCATGTAATCTCAGTTTGAAACTGTCAGCAGCTCTTAATATACCCCATCAAAGGATCTTCCTAGAATACGTAGAACAGGCCTGGTGAGTAGAGACACAAAAAAAGACCAAAAAACTCTGCAGCCCACAGTTCTGGCTTCACTGCAAGTGATAGTAATTATCTTCACTGTTTCCTTTAAGCTCAGTCACAGAGCAGGACAGTGAGGGCTGGGGAAGAAGGTTTTAAGCAGAAACCTGAATGTGAGGCAGAGTGAGAGAGTGTAAAAACAATACTTTTGTGTGTCTTTTGTCCTAAGCACATTTATGGTTAATTTTAATTAACTGATACAACACTCGGGCCAGCTAGAGAAGGTATATTCAGGTTCTGCAGCAGTAGAATAGCCCTGACACCGGCCTAAGGGCATGTTTCTACCAGCACGGGGGTTTATTTATCCAAATCGCTGGTCCATTAGGACCATTCTAGGTTTCAGAGGCCATTAGTGCTACAACTGCTGCTCATTTATGTTACAAACCTCTGTAAGAAGGTCCTTCCTCAATGTGCTGCTGGGTGAGAGCAGGTTACCTCTTGTGTCTGCAAAGAGTGGGCAAGGTTACACTTGACCTGTCTTGGTGCGTCACCCCCAGCACACAGATGGAGTTTAGCCAAACCTATCCTCACAGACAGCTGGTGTACACTGGTGGTGGTCTGTAAGACAATTGTACTGCTTTACTTTATGGCTTCCTGCATTAAGATGACTAAACTCTAGAGCCTGCAAAGTGCTGCTGTCAGTCTTAACTCAGAGTGAGCAGTCTCACCACATCACAGTAATCTTGAGGGACTGGGTGTTGGCTCATTTTCAGAGTTTACATTGTTTTTAAAATTGCTTCGATGACCTACATATTTGAGGAACAAATTGGGGAAAAAGGATTTGTCTCTCCATGTAAGCCTAAGCACCAAAAGAGACATCCTCACCCTCACCAGCAGAGGTTGGAGTCACAGCATCCTCATGCTGCAACTATTGTGCATCCCAGACCCAAGGCTTTGAGTCAATTGCAGGAGGGAAAAGTCAGTAAATTCATTTTAAAGGCAACTTCCAGTTATTTTTCTCCAGTTTTTAAATGGATCAGTTCTGTCCCATGGAACTTCTGTCCTCCTCAGCTTTTTTAAAAGTGACGTCCTATATGTTTTAGATTCAGTCTGACTTGTTTTGTGCTTGTACAGAAGTTAATCACATGTCAAGTATTGGCTAAAGTAAGAAAAAAGAGAGACTCAGCAAGAGAGTTGTAAGCACTTACATTTTACCTCACATTTGGGAGAGACAAAGTGCATGTATATGATTGGTTACTGTGGCTCTGCTGATGTGCACTAACTCGTTGAGCTGCAGTAAACTTAGCATCAGTCTGAGCCCTGAGGGTTTGTCTACACACAAAACTTGTTGTGTTTAACCATACCATTAAATTGCAGCATTGCCCTCAAGGACAGATGCAGTCAGTTTGATATAAAAGTATGTAAACCCACAGAACTCAGACCTGTAAGAGAATGGCAGTAGGCTAAAGGTACATAAAGTATCTTTATAACTTACTGCAAGATTAGCTATAGGAGAATATGCCAGCATACCACCACTTCATGCAATTAAGTCAGTGAAAATACTGTGCAGAAACCAGGCTTGAAGTAATACAGGACCATTACTGCTGTTAAAATTGTAACTGAGCACGTATTTCAAATCTTTCCACTTCTGTGGTGTGTGCCATTCAGCAGGGGAAAAAAACTCACCCAGATTGCACACAGGAAAAGTGTGTGGGGTGGGAGGGAAACACACAAGTGGTAAAATGCCACCAAGAGTCTTGTGTGAGAGATGTTAAACCTTTCTGTTCCAGTAAGAAATGGTGCATTAAAAATTCGGGAACTGGAGAACGGGCACCAGTCTGAACCAAAAGTTCAGATTAATCAATGAAACAGCAAATTGCTAAGCTTTCTGCATTACGTGTTCATTTGGTAATTCATGACAATTAGGTGACTTTAGGAAGGTGGAAAGTATGACAGTAACGTGGTAGCAAACAAGTTTTTCTGGAGTTCTTGTAGGAGCTTGATTTGAGACTTGGAACCCATATATAATGCATTCACTGTTTTAAAGAGGAGCAAGAGAAAACATGAGCCTTGCACATGTTTTGGTAGATAGACCTAAAATCTAATATGGAATACATATACATTATATGCTGAATAGATGCATGGAATAAGGTCTGTGAGGAAATTCTTTGTGGTGGAGGGACAGCATTGCTCCTGCACTGGATAATAAATTACAGACCATTTCTGCCACGATTCAGAAAGTTCATTGCAAATATCTGCCATAACATAACCTGCTGTGTGAAACAAACTGGTAAAATGTGTAGGGCATAGTCTTTTGTCCTCTGATGAAAATGTGAAGCCTGAATTTCAGTGTAGAAGAGATTCCTGTCAAGGCTGGACCACCACAGTCAAATGCAAAATGACAGCACTTTTATAGAACAAATGGCCATCCTTCACTGCTAATGCATGACTTTATGCTGTTGTATTTCCTTTTCACTTCCATGGTGTACTTATAGGTTAGAGTCTGTTGGGGTTACCTGGTGAGGTTTTGGTAGCAGGTGGACCACAGGGGTGTGTGAGAGACTGGAATGTTAAGGGTCAGTGACCCAAAGAGTGGGTGCTTTGCTGAGGCCAGGTTTGCAACCTCCAGCTGAAAGGGAGGAGGAGAGGTTTTGGGTGTGCAGTGAAACCTCTGATCTGCGTAAGGACAGCCCAGGTGCAGAAGGGGTGAGCACCCACCACAGGAGGACGACCGTGACAAACCAGTCTTTGCTTAGCAACAGGTTGTGAGCCAGATGGGGGAAAAGAAACTGACCCTGTGGAGATAGGGTAGTGCCTTTTATCATGCCAGTGTCCTCCCTTACACAGCTGGTTCAGGTGTAAAACTACCTCCTGGCGGATTTATCGGGACATTCACATTCACATGTAGGGCTGAGGGTTTTCATCCCTTCTGATGGGGCATAACTGGCTCAGCCACACTGACGTGAGAGGCAGCTGCCGTGTCTTAGGAGGAGTCATAAACCATCAAAGACCCCCCAACCCCCCCAACTCATTTCCGGGGCCTCCCACCAGAGGTCTGCCTGTGATCCACAGTGTTGCAACAGTGTTAAACTGCCCTAGGGGAGGTACCCGGGCATTCCCACCTGACTACATTAATTAACCCATTGAATTCTGTGTTTCAGGGCCTTCCCCCACCCCAGACAGATCAAGACTGAGACCATCACTTCACCCAATGGTTATTGTAATTGAAACAATCGAGTCTTGTCACTTGATCCACAGGTGGTGACTGTGTACCTTTCGACTCTTATCCTTTCTTTCTGTTTCTTTTCCTTATGTATTTTCTTAAGTGTTATTTTTTATACTTTCCTATTGCTAGATTTCTACAGATAATAACCAAAATGGCTACATACCTCCTTTCCATTGCAAACAAGATTGTTCTAAAATCAGTGTAAATGTATTTTATATCTATATACACAGATACGTACATAAAAACACTGGCCATTCAGTGTCATTTCACTCTAATCCACCCCGGGGGATCTATTAACAAGAACCCCAGCTACCCTTGCCTTCAGGGATGGGTTGTAACGGGGTGGCTTCTGTGAGAAGACCCTAGAAGATGTCCCCACGTTGGACAGAAGGAGTGGGCCAGCTGCTGACCAAAGCTAAGCCTGTCCATGGTGTTGGTGGCACCTCTGTAATGGCATATTTAAGGAGTGGTAAAAAAAGGCTGCACAACAGCATCTGAGAGAGAAGAGTGAGAAAATGTGAGAGCGAAGTCCTGCAGATATCAAGGTCAGTGAAGAAGGAGCAGGAGGAGGTGCTGCTGGTGCCAGAGCAGAGTGTGGCACAGCCCACGGTGAGGCAGACACCCGTGGAGGTCCATGGTGGAGCAGAAATCCCTCCGCAGCCCCTGAAGAAACCCACGTTGCAGCGGGTGGGTGTGCCCTGAAGGCGGCTGAAACCCACTCACGATGGGGTTTTCTGGCAGGAGTGGCTCTGCAGGGGACCCGCACCGTCGCAGGTATTCCTGAATGGCTGCACCCCAGGGAAAGAACCCGTACTGGAGAAACTCTTGAAGAACCACACCCTGTGGGAAAGGCCCACTCTGGAGCAATTTGTGAAGGACTGTATCCCATGTCCAGGACCACAAAGGGAAGAGCATGAGGAGGAAGTGGCAGAGATGAAGCACTACAAAGACCACAACCCCTGTTCCTCATCCTCCTATACTGCTAGAAGGGAGGAGGTAGAAAAAGCAGGAGAGAAGCTGAGTCTAGGAAGAAGTGTAGAAGAAGGGGTTTGAGTTTTATCCTTAATTCTCACTATATTAGTCTGTTATAATTAATTGGTGATGTATTGCATTAATTTCTCCAAGTGGAGTCTGTTTTGCTCCTGACAGTAGTTAGTAAGCGACCTCCCTGGCCTTAGCTCGACCCATGAGCCTTTCAGCAAATTTTCTCCCCCTGTCCTGTTGTTGGAGAGAGAGTGATAGAGCAGATTAGCACATTGGTGGGCAGGTGACAATCTAGCCAAGGTGAACTCACCACAAAGGGAGTAGTGTTAAAGGACAGATTCTCATATGATTTTATGTTCTCTTGTATTAACAACCATCTCAAATGGTCAAATGCCACTCAAGTGTAACAGAAGCAATAGATCCTACACAGCTACCTCTGTAAAGAAGAACCTTCCTCTGCCAGTCACCAACCTTTCAGAACAAACTTTTTTCAAAGCACAGGCATCAAAGTGCTGATTTTGTTTTCTCACGGCATTTAGTTTTGTCATTAGATTTCAAAATCACAAAATGCCCTCTAATTCTTCTGTACCAATATATTTAGCACTTCTAGAAGGATACAGATTCACATCCAAAATAAAAAAGCCAAAGCAAGGCACAGCAGTATCAGGACACATTGTGGGAAACTGTTCCAAGCAGAGTGATGCACCAGTGCTTTGTGTTGATTGTACAGATACACACATGCTCTGAATCAATGGAGTGGAGATTTTCCAGAGATATTACATCCAGAAATAGTTATTTGGTGGGCATTTCATAAGGATGAAAGCAGCTACAGCCAAAAACAATATCTGATTGTTACATCAGTGTGGAACAGGCTGTCCCTCTTCAGGCCTGTTATTATTTAAAGACAGAAATATTGGGAAGAGTGTTAAATTACTGGGCATTATCTTTTATATCCCTGAAATTAAGAGGGACTTAATGTTTACAATGACATAAATGCAGAGTTTGAGGCTACTCTAATTCCAGCTTACTTTAGGTGTATCAAAGACTGTCTCATTACTAAATACAGCCTCTCAACCCCAGCCTAGCACAGAGAGGTAGCCTGGTGTTTCCTTTTGCCTGTAACCTGTAACACTTTCTGATACTCAAGATATGAAGTGAAAATGGCTTTCCAGTCATCCCTTACATTTACCTCTCCCAGCCTTTAATATGCCTTCAGTATTTCCTCTGTGAAAAGAGCTTCACAGGAGGTGTAGGTGATAACTATACTGGTCATCATTCTTGCATGATCCAAGTGGCAGTGAAGAGAAGGTGCTCTGAAGTTTGTGCAAAGCGAGCCCAGGTTCCCCACAAACTATCCTAGCACCTGGAGCGAGTTACTTCCTAGATGGCCACAGCCCACATTTCCCTCACTTAACAGACTGAACCAAGCATAATTCATATGACGAAAACTCATCACATACAAACTCACACACTCTCAACCATGCAGTAAAACCCTGTAACATAGTAAGTTTCAGCTTTCATGAGGGAGGACATTATTTCACCTCACCTTTTAAATAATAATATGTAAAATCACCTATCAGTGATGCATAATAGACATGGTAACTCTGTCTTGTATCTGAACCATGTGTTAGGTCTAATATATTCATTGGCATATGCAGATATATGTGAACTTTATTTATGTCTTCTTTTACTGTTTTTACATCTATTTATGTCAATTGAGTTCAAATCTTTCAAAATTAGCAAAAGAAGAGCCAATTGCATAGATCTGAATAACAAGTATCCTTTAAAAGTGCAATTTCACCAAACACTTGTGGTGTAAATGAAATGTTTGGTTGATTATAGACACCGCTGATGCACTATGGCACACAAGATGACCACAGCATAGTAGCTGTATCTCTCTATTTTTAGTTCATTTTCATTAAAATTTCTACATAAAGTAGTTTTGATAATAATAAAAAACATGCATTTGTAATGCATATCAAACAATGATAACACACTGCCCACACAGCAGAGCAGGGCGCTTCAGCTATAAAATTGCATTTCATACAGAGAGCTTTTAGAAAGCACAAGTTTATACAATACGTAGAGTAATAAATGACCCAATAAGGCCATTAGATGTAAAAAATGACATGAAACATGCAGGCCTCTGGAGCAGCATCCACAGTTTTGAATTTGGTGATTTCTGCCCCATACATACTGCCAAGGGAGCCAAAACCCCCTGGGAGGACAATCTGGACATCTTGCAAGTTGAGCAAGTGGTTAGGAAATCACTGTGGCACCCAATGTCAGGGCTGCAGGCAGGCCCCTCCCCATGCTCCAGCTCTGAGCCCGCCTTTAGGAAGCAGGTGAAACTGTACTTGTGTTCTATTGGAAGGCAACGAGGGATGAAGACGTCCTGTCTTCCCCTGTAACCTCTTGTTTCCTGCTCCTTGTAACAGCAGGGAAACTTTCTCATCGCTGTACAACAGTGTCATTGCAGTGCTGAATGCCTCAGCTACCAAAGAGGTGACGTGGTGCTGTGCAGAGACAGGGACCCTGTGCTTTCACCAAGCACAGAGCTCTGCTGTTGCAACTTGCAGCCTCCTTTCTCTTGACTAAAAGTCTGGAAGACAATGAGGACAATCATCATTCTTCTTTCTTGCTTTGGATACACAGGAGTGGGAAATTACATGCAAGCTTTCTCAGGCTGTGAGAAGGACTGAACCGAAGTCTCCCACAAGTTGACTGAATGCTTTTGTTATCCAGTGAGTGGTGGCTGCTCCTTTCTCTCCTGAGACAAACGAATTGACCACATCAGCATTTAGATGAGAATCTGATCGTGACAACAAGGAGTCACATATATTTGGAGGGTAGCACATAGGTGGAGTCGGGCATCATACCAGGCAGAAACATGGAGCTTAGCACTGAGAGCTGCAAAAGGATTTCTGAATCAGAGCTCTTTTAAGACTTTTAAGTCAAAGAATGATATGCCCAGGGCTAAAATGAAAGACAGTATGTATGGACCTCAGTTTTACACTTTCATGGTGTAGCTCCACTCTGGTTCTACTTTAGCCATGAAAGCCCTTTATTTGGGATAGTTCATGCTTTCATCTTGACACAGATAAGTGGATCTTCCAGTTAGGATTAACTGTGATAGAATCACTGATTTTTTCAGATATTTGACCTTTTAAAAGTAAGATTTTAAAAAAGCGAAGTAGAGAATACGACATGTTTCTATTAGATTTATGTTTTATATGCATACTCAAACTTATCAGGAACTCTTGGACAAAAGTAACCTCTGATGTCTCGGTGATGTCGTAGCCATTGTCCTTCCAAAATGGGGGATGTCCATTACCAGACAGTCACTGAAGAAAGAGTCTATGTCAAAATAGGCACATATAGGGAAATATTCTTTGTTCCTTAACAAAATGTTCCTCATTGACAGAATTCTTAAACTGTCTTCTCAGTTTTATGCAAATTATTTATTATTTTCAGGATCTCAGTATTATAAATTTTGCAGGCTTGAAGAAAAATGTTATATACAGTAGAAAATAGAAGCTACATAAATAATTATTAGTAGATTAAAAATAACTTACCCATGAATACATGGTTAAAAAAAAAAAAAAACCATGCAATTAGTAGAGCTCTATTTGTTAATCCTTCCTGGCCAAAAAACCACTTGGAAACAAATTGGCAGAAAACCAAAACTCACTGCAAGTGCAAGTACGAGACAATGAAATTAACACAACCTTGAGTTCATTTTAGCTGTGAATAGTTAAAAAAAACCACCCACAAAACAAACAAACAAACAAAAAAACGAACCCAAAAGTCCATCTTTCAACATGTTTATTCTTTCTTCACTGTGTACTTTTTCCCCTCACTTAAAGACAAGCACCTGAAAATCCTTGTCAGCTGAATTGTCTGGGACTACTTAATATTTTTGAAGAGAAACACTTAGATTACACACAAGATTCATAATTCCAAACTAGAACTGCAATATTCAATCAACGTCTGTCACTTAGAGCAATTCTTGTCTAAAGAACCTCAAACATTTTGGGTGGTTTATGTCCAGTTTGAATGTCAGTCTTTATGTGTGTTCCTATACACTTTCAAAACATTACTACAACCAGAGAAGCAGAAAGCTAAGCCTTTCTGTCACCTTTGTGCCCTCCTTCTCTGGAGGGGCTTTAGAAAGTTTATTTATCTATTTTACACCATATGATTATAAAAATTGCCTGAGTCGGTCAGAACTTCTGGCCTAAGATGGGCCAAAAGTTATCTCCTAGAGAGGTGCCTTCAGAGCAAAGCAAGGATATGGTTGGTCTTCCCCTAAATCTTTTCTGGGTTCTCAGAACTTGCAGCTTGTAGGGTTCCTGAGTCAGAGGTGATTTTTCACATTTTAGAAGGCTTCAGGTATCCACCTTCCATTAGCTAGTTCAATTTTCATTAAAAAATGAAATGAAATGTTAGGTGTGAAATGTTAGGTTTCACAGGAACCTGTGGTGAAGAATTTCTACCATGTAATTACCTATAGTGTGTGCAAGATCCACCTCCTCTGATTGTCCTGACTTGTCCTCTTCTGGATATTTTCTAAATCTATGACCAACTTTCTGAAAGCAAAAGAAAATAGACCCACTACAGATTTACACAATAGTAAAATTCTTTTCTGTGTATTCTTTCCTAATACTCTCCAACAGTTAGTGTGCTATTTTGACCACTAAGTAGATTTTGTAACGAAATTTTCTGTTATAAACTTAAGTCCAAGTCCTGCCTCATTACTGTCAGCTCAGACCATTTATTTTATATTTTCCCTATGAACTCATTGGGAAAAGGAGAGCAAGGCCGTGTCCTGTGTGCATCAGTCTGTATTTATCTTGTTAAATTTCATCTGTAATTTTAATCCCCAAGTACACAGTCCCACAAAGTTCTTCCACAGTTCTGCACAGGTAGCTCCATCATTGCTATCCTAAGCACTTTGGTTTTGTCATCAAAATTTGTCACCTCTCTATACACCGTTGCCAAATCAGAGAAGTTTCCTAGGTCTGTGGCAGTGAGCTGTCAAGCACATCTGCACAGTCATGCAGAAAAGGGAGAAAATCTTCAGATACATCAGAGCTAGAGAGAAGAACAATGAAACAGTCACAGATTTGAATTATTTGTTCATGCATTCATTGGAGTCTAGATTCCAGGAGACTGACAAGGAAAAGATGAGATAAAATCACTCTTTTGGAAAAAGTAATCTCTAAAACCATGGTTTTGTTCATGAAATAAAATTCCTGCAAGGCACATCAGTTGATAATATTTTAATAGAGTTTAGATTTTGATACAGTTTAACCAAGTCACACTCAAATCAATTTAGAACCCATCTAGCAGACTTAAGTGAAGAAATACATCACAAAGTAGCCAGTTTTTTACTACTTCCACAGCAGAACTACTACAGTAGATTACAGGTATTGCTACCATGAACACTTGTCTAGAGTACATGAGAAATGAGACATCTCAACACATTGCATTGTTACCAGAAAAAGCACATGGACCCACAACAGTCTTCCAGTATGCTTAATTGTGACAGGAGGCAGAAGTGTTCTCCCAGTTATTCATTGCTTTTTATTTATTTACGTGCTAATATACTAACTCACAGGCACTGTTCAGAAATGCTGCTGCATTTCTCTCAGCCAGACCCTCCTTCTAGCAAACCAGAGCTAGCTTGTAAGCTGTGTGTCTTGGGTCAATAAATTCTGACACTGCTGGACATATGGGCACCGGGAGGATGTGCACCACATACAGCTGCTGCCTCTTGCTAATGCCTGGCTCCTTGAGCTTCCCCGAGTCAGCACACAGAAGGATGGCATAGTACCTCCACTAAGACATTCCCAAGCTAAATAGATCTACTTCTATCACAAAAATAGTGCTGTAAAAGTGCTTTTTGGAGCAGTGCCTAGCACACAGCCTGCAGATAACAGAGCATGAGAATCGCTGGATGGGGGACACAAGCAGGAGCTTTTGTGGTCCAGAACAATTGGTTTGCACCACAGCCATCTTTTGCATCACCCCAAAGCTGTGGCACTCCAAGAGTGAAGGTAGAGTAAAAGACTCCAGGACTATGTAAATTTTTGAGGAACTGTTCTGGGATGACGTTGGTTTCTGCACATTAAAGCAACCTTTTCCTGGCAGCCTGTGGGCCATATAAGTTCTGCCCTGCCTCTGCACACATGCCCCACCAGCTGGTTCTGTTTTCATATTTCAGGTGGCACCTGATGTGTGGCCTGCCAAAGGCCCCTGAAAGGTTAATCTGGCCTTCAACAAGGGAAATAACTTCATGTTAATCATTCTTCCAATTTTTTTCTCCATCCTCTGCTGTAGTTTTTTGCACTGAAATAACAACATAATTGAAATGCAAACAGATAAGACAGGAATTAATAAAAATACCTATCTTCTTTTAGTTATTTGGATTTCCAAATAAATGCAAGAACACTGCACGACTTAGAAAACAGCCAGTAACTTTGGACCAACTTATGTCATGGTAATGTATGCCCACTGAAAATTAAGAACCATTTCCTGAGGCCTCCTTACCTTGCTGCTGGCTGTCTGCTCTGAAGTCAACAGCACTGTTGTACACTCTGCTGCTACAAAATGCAGATTATCATTTGAATTATGGGAGTAGACAAAACATCTTCACTAAAAGCTGCTCATGAGTTCATTAATCAGAACCTATTCCTAAATTGCCAGAACCTTTGTTAACCCATTGTGAATTTTCTGATAGAAAGTTGTGGGTTGTCAGTGAAGTAAAATTTGAGGGAGCTTCTTTATATACAGTGGTCTTGGGAGCAGTGAGGAATCACAGGTGACTGTACTGAATGCCTGAGAGGAATGCTGCCCTCTCTGTCCCCTCCTATAGTATGCCCATTGTTGATAAAGGCTGTCTTCCTTTTGTTGGTGTTCATTGTGGAGAGAAATGCACTAGTTATTTACTGGTGAAAATGAGATGGCAGTAACAAGCAATGGAAGACAGTGTTGTTTTTCATTTTGCATTGATGCCCCTCTACAGAGGCATGCATTTCTCACATTATTCTTCTCAAAGCCTTTATTGTTCTGGCTTCCTGTTACAAATCAAGCTGGTGATGGCAGCCCCATGAAATCCCATTAGCATACTGAGAGCAGTGTATTACAGTACCAGGCAATAGAATAAATGCAGAACAATAAGTATAATAGGGAATGCATTACCCCAAAATGGAACAGCAGCTCTGTACTGAGCGCCAGTTCTATGAAGGTGCCTTCTCCACTGCTTGAAAACAAACAAACAGCATTTTTAGGGTTCAGTTGCACTGTCAAGTAAAATCTGGCTCGTCCAAGCCAAGGAAAACAGAGACGCAAAAGGTGCTATGCACCATGTCCAGGTGCAACCATCTATCTCTCCCTGTTCATGGACTCTAATTTTAATGTCTTCGGCAGACTGAATTCCAGATATAAAAAGCTTATTATTTTTTGATACAGAGATATTACTGAACCCTGCAAACAACTGAACTCATTTTAGAGTCTTATTCCTTGCTTGGCTGGCATCAATGGCAATGATATGATGGCAGCCTTCCGAAGACAGGTTGTCTTTAAAAGAACCAGTGCTGATTTTTACTGTTAATTCTTGTGACGCCTGAACTAGATGGAAAATTGCTGGTTTATAGCCAGTCAAGCAGCAGCCTGCTATGGATGAGCAAGAAGACAGCTGGCACATCAAGATATACCTCAGTAATGCTGGCAGTTCTCAGGCTTGTATAGGCCTTCTCCAGAGGTGGTCTTAATGGTCTTGAAGTAAAGATAGACAACTGCAAGACACTTTTGGGGGAAAAGGGACAAACTGACGAGGGTAAGGAACAATTCTGCAGAGGAATTGACACTAACCTTTGCCTCAAACAAGGACTGTAAAAGCCTCTTCAAAGATGTGGATTCCCACTGCCTGTCAAATACTGGTGTGTTCAAAGGTGGGAAAGCAGCTGTGTTTTTCCAGAACAAAAAGGATGATCAATTTGAAAGACTTTTAAGAAAATCTGTCAAACATTATAAAAAAGCAAACCAGACTAGGTATTGGCATACTGTTTCTGATGACTAATCACTTTCTAGTTTTAAATATAGGTTTTAATTCTAAAAGTGAAAAGAGAGAGTTCAGATTTTTTCATGAGAGTTTCTGTGTTAGTAACTTGCAATGATATAATGATAGGGACTATAATTTTCTCTCAGAAGTGGTTTAATTTTTAAGTGGGTCTATGGCTTAGGCAAGAAGATCCACAGCCTCTCTTAGACCAACAGGTCTACAGTTAGTTCTGGGCACTCTCTTTGAAAATGAGCAAAGGAGTAAAATATTAAATGAGAACCTCGCAATGAAGATTTCTACTAGGACAAACATTTGCATGTTTGCTTGTGTGGCTGAATATAGCTGAAATGCATTGCCATGGGTCTTAATGCTAGTTCATGTTACTTAGTGTATTCTTCTGTCATTTCAATTCAAATATTAAATGGGGAAAAAATAACCTGAAAACCAAAAGAAAAGAGGTGATGCTGTGTGATATGTTTGTTTCATCTTTCCGAATAGGTTAGGCCTGCTCTGACACGAGAAAAAACTAGGTCTTCATGAATTAGGTCAAAGATGGGCATGGGCAAGGAGCATGAACATCTTCAGAAGCTTAGGAGAAATGTTCTGTTCAGGAGTTCAGACTGAAGCTGGACAAAGGCTTGAAGTTAAGAGAGAAAGCTGACACACAGAAAAGCATCTAGACTATCCTAGTTTCATCTAAGCTTTCATGCAGCTCTGCCTTACCCCTCAAGATGACGGTTTCATAAAAAGCATGTCAAACAGCCAATACAGGTCTCATTATGTGAGCATGAAAGAACTTGTTAGGATTTCCCACCTTAGGATATCAAAGGGGATGCCCATTTGAGTTGGGTGTAAAAACACAGAAAGAGCCTAGACAGGACCATTTTAGTTGTCAAGTATAAATAAGCATGCAAGAGATTTTTAAATCACATAGGTCCACAAGATCTCTCCTTTACCCAGTACTGTATAACACATGCCAAAGAAAAACTCTTTCCTCTTAGAATGGAGACCATTCAGTATAACAGATGAAAAATGAGGTTGAACCACAGGATGGGAGCATGAGAGTTCACCAATGTTACCACTACATGCTGCTCTAGAATCCATAAACTCCATTTGCTCAGCAACACGTGTTTAGGAAGAGTCAAGAATAGTCATCTTAGCAAACACAGCATCTGTCCCTAACTCCAAAACAAATGCTGAAGTATTCTTAGCTATAGAAAGCTACAAGACAGGAAACTCCGTCATCTTTCATGACGATAACTCCTTAATTAAGAGATAGGGGGTGTTAACAATGTTTTTTGAAGCAAAGCCCCTAGTAATCCATCAAATATGGAGGTATTCGTATATCCACACACAGTGTGAGAGGGAACGTGCTAAAAATGTCATAGCTACAGGGCAATTGATTGCACTGCCTTTGAATTACCAGCAATCGTGTAATTGTTTTTCTCCCTGTATTACTGTGTGCATGCATTAGATGTCATGAAGACCTATGAAACAGAAATTACTTCATGTTCACCTACCTGCTTCAAATTAACACCCTTATAAGTCTCCTCAAACAACCTGGAAGTTGCTTCATTTCAGAAAGTGCAGATGCAGTGCAAGGTAGTGGGTGAAATTATTTATCCCTCAACTACTTGGAGGTTCCCTTTTGACACAGTGGGCTCATGCTCTCTAAATTGTTAATTGCTGTTGTGAGATGAGTCCTGCAAACATTACTGTTGTACATGAAGAGAGATACGCATTTTTTCACACTAATCTCATATTATTCAGCAGTAATGAGCGGCATAAAGAGCCAGTCTTGAAAGTTCAGTTCCAGTTTAAACTGACCTTTGAGACTGAGTGTTCATTAATGTTTAAGATTTCAAAATATATGTGTAGCATAAAAAATTAAAATTATTAATATGATACACAACATTTGATGTGAGAAAACCATTAACAAATATTTTAATAAAGCACATGCCTTTCTAAATCTCCATAAGAAAACCTTATTATAGCAGTAATCCACTCTGTAATACCTTCCCCTAGCACTAAAAGCAAACTAGATGAAAATCATCTCAGACGTGTGTCTAAGCATACCTTCCTTTGAGCATGAGCATATTCAGTTTTTTGATTTAGCTTCACTTACAACTAGTCTGTAGAAGATCTCAAACAGTCCAGCCATTACTGCCCTGAAAACAGATGTGATTTTCCACAGCTTTGCTTTTCAGATGTAGTCTTACTTCTCCTTCAGATCTAATAACAGTACAAAATAATCTATTCCTCTTCTGTGCCAGAGCTCGCAGTCTTCCGATCCTTAGATTATAATTTCTCAGCACAGAGCTCCAGCAATACACAGCAACCAGGAACAACCACCCCCTTTTCTTTGGCTCCTCCCAGGGCTTGATTTATAGGGCTAATGCCCGCCCTGCAGCCACAGCTGTTTGTAGGAGGTTAATGAGCCAATAATTGGATCCTGGTGTGGATCCTGGTCTTGAGTGAGAGTTTGGCTAGTGCATACCAACAGGGTTTAAATACATTATACAACACTCTTCGAAAGAATAGAATTAAAAAGTAGTCTGCAAGTTGTGCTGTTGACTGCATGCACTGAGGAAATTCTGTCAACTTGCCTAAGTACCTCCTAGTATCTTGGTCAGATTGGTGTTCTGCTGTGTAAAACCCTACTGTAAAAATGCTTCCTCTCTCATAGACCATATGCTGGGATCCAGAAAAGCCTTTAGAGATCTAAGATAGTCTTTCGCTGTGTAAATATAAATGGCAGTCCTTAGAAAAGTCACTCAGCTGTTGCTTAAATCTGGAAAGATCTCAAGTTTACAGCATTACACTGACTTACACCTAATGTTTGGTCATTCTTAAAATGACTGGGAAGCTCTCGCAGTGCCACACAGCACTGTCTGTCTCAAGTGCAAGCCCCACTGATTTCAACCATCCACATCTTAACTAGTGGCTTCATACAATCCAAATTATGAGAGCACATCTTCCAGATGGGGTGCTGCAAAAAGCATGGCCATTGCATTGCCCCCACATGTGTCAGATGATGGAGAGGATACTCCACTGCTCCTGATGCTTAGGGAAAATATATTTCAGTTTTGGTCCCTACTTGAGAAGGCCTTAAACTGTATATCTGATCCCAGATCCTCCCCTCCTCTTCTGTCACCTGCCCTGGTAAGAGAGGGACTTCTTTATTCTCGGGTTTTCCTGTTGTGGATCCACTTGCTATTGAATATATCAAAGCAAAGTGGGGACAGATAGTGAGTGTGAATGTGTCCATCTGTCATACTAAAACTAGTCCCTGTGTATTGACATCAGACATTTTATCAAATGACTGTTTAATGTAAAATACACCTAGTGGGAAGAATAAGGCAGACTGTCTGCTCTAAATTCCAATTGCAGATTTTCAAGGTATGAATAACTTAAAGGAATTTGATTACAGTGACCTATATTCAGACTGTTCATTCAGTTACATCAGTCCAAAACTGCACTGCAGGATGTCTGGTGCCATATGTTGCTTTCCAGCATGCCAGTTGATGAAGCAGCCAGTGAGGTATTGCACTTCTAAACTGCTTCTCCTGGGAAAAAAGAGGGAAAGAAGGGAAGAGGGGAAGAAAGGAGGGAAGGGAGGGAGGGAGGGAGGGAGGGAGAAAGGAAGTAAAGGAAGGGAGGAAGGGCGGGAGGGAGGGAGGGAGGGAGGGAGGAAGGAAGGAAGGAAGGAAGGAAGGAAGGAAGGAAGGAAGGAAGGCTTTTTTCCCCATGCTATTTAATGCTACTCATCACCAGCCTGTGAAAGTGTCAATTAGATATCAGTAACATCCTCACAGCATTACTGTGATGCTGCACAGGCTACCAGACTTACTACTGTGCTTGTAGCACAGGTACTTTGTGTGCTTGGACTGTCTGCCCTTCCTGACAACTTTCAGTTTTTAGTGCAGCTTAATGTAAGTTTAGTCAAAAACTAGTCCCTTGTTTGATGACTGATGATTCCTGTCTCTGATTAGAAGTCCGTCCATTGTGAGGTGGTGGAGTGTGCTCCATTTTGCTGAAATCAGATCACTCTTTCTGTTTCTACAAAGTGTGTTTGTCACAGGATTCCCTGCTTTAGTTACCTTTTTCTTCCCCTTTCCATAACTGTTCTGCTTTGCTTGGGCTTTTTTTCTACTTTTAGCCGAAGTAAACCAAAAAATATTGCAAAAGATAAAAATCTTAAGTGGAATTACATTTCCAGAAATTCACAGGCCTGTTTCACATCCAAAGATGAGAAGGCAAGTTTGATTAATCTTTGAAATGTAGCATGAAACCCTGCTAAAACTCTGTGCCAAGCCACCAGCACTTTCAATAATATCAGCGTTGTACTGACCTGCCCGAGAACTTCACTCTGACTTTACACCAGCTAATTGTCCCTGTGGTTCTGCTGGCTCACCAGGGTTTTCACACCTCACCAGGGTTTCCACACCACGTGGTTTGCTCACCTGCAGGAAATGGTCACTAAACCTCTAAGATCTGTGGAGATCCCCAATAAGATGTCTAGAGATCTCCCAGTCATTTATTGAGCCCATTCCCTCTTTCCTGGGAAGTGTCATGCTGGAATTGCTCCTTTATTCCCAGGAACATATCAAAGTAATGTAAGCCTAGGCTGTGCAGAGGTTTTGGAGGAAGAGCTGCGGTCCAAGAAAACTCTAGAACGAAATGCTGCAATTCCTACCCATTGCCTTGTCCTGTCCTGTTTTTACACACGTCTCTTGCAGAGGGACGGCCAGCATATTTGGTGGGGAAAGGCAGGAAGAGGTCATTAGGATACCCTTTCAGTAAGGTTAAAAAACTCAGGTCGCTTCACTGCGGATTTCTCAGGGGAACAATACAGATCCCCCCACTGTAAATGAATTATGTTTTCTAAGATAACATAATGTTTTTGATGATGATTCCCAGTAATTAGAAGAAATATACAGCATGTAAGTAAAGCTAATATTTTAATCAAGTGCTTTGTTGAATAATGAAGCTGTTTGTTTTTTCTCTCTGGGCTTAAGTACAAGGTAAAACAGCAAAAAATAAGGATTTTGTTTTCTGTTTGAATTCTATGCAACTTTATTTTGACTGAACAGGGAGGGAAAACAACGGGGGCTTTAGAAAAGCCAGTCTTATCAGTTCAACTAGTACACTGAAATATTTTGCTTTTGCATGAAAAATGATGACACTAAAAGTGGTTGTTAAAGAAAGGAAGTCTCATATGTCTATCAGTTGCCAGCATTTTTAGCTAAGGCATACACTAAAAGTTGTTATTTTTGTTGTTATTAGTGGCCTTTGTTGGGTCCCAAGCTTTCAACAAATTTCTGTTTCCGTTTGTAGGAAGCTATAGGAAATCAAAACTCAAGACATTTTGAGAAAACAAAAAGTATTAAAATTTTTGAGTATTTATATCATATGGAAAAGTAGACAAGTCACATAATTTCATTTCTAGAACTATTCTTAATATTCCTGCATATTTAAGCTGAAGAAGGCATTATAAATAAGTCTTAGACACAGTATATGAATTAAGTTTAATTTTTTATAAATTCATATTTTCTCGGAAAGTGTAATCAAGCAATCTGTCTTACTTTCAACTCAGCAGATTAAAATAATCTCTTAGGGTCCTACCAAGAAAAAATTATACAAATACTTCATCATGCATATTTATACAAAGCTTTACTACCAGCACCTCTGCATCTACAAAGCAGAATTTTTTCACAACTCAGTTTGGGAATTTTATTTTCCTTTCATCCAACAGTGGTATCACAAAAATAATGACTGTTTAGGTCAGAGCTTCCACAGTTCTTTAAGAATACCACAAGGACTTTATTACTAAGTGAATAAATAGATAGCATGTGTCTTTTCTTCAGCAGCCTTTATTTATTTTATGGACACTTTTCATCAACTTACAAACATTTTCTGTTTGAAATTCTACATAATTTAATGCTCCCTGTCTGGAATGTTAATACTCGGCGTGAAGAAAAGGAAGTCAAAGGGAAAAAAAAAAAAGTAACAACATTTGTTTGACTCCCATGTCAGTAGTACCAATTAGCTACATGAATTTTCCATCTGCTTTCACTAAAGAATACATGAACAGCTGCATCCTACAGGAAGACAACCTGATGTAGCCAACAGAAACTGTCGAGCACCTGGTCATTTCCTGTCACTAGCTCCACTACTGCTGCAGATGTCAAATCACACTGGTATAAAGCCAGATAGCTTTGTGCAAACTCTACTGAAAAAATCTGCCACTATTTTGCTTTCTCTTAGTGAAATCTCTTTGCCTATTGATCTAAGTGGTCTGTATTTATATTTTACTTTATGTGCATTGAACTGGATAGCAAAACACTGTATGTCTGGAAATTTATTGGCTTCACAGTGTCTAAAAAATAATGACACCAAACTAATGCTGCAAATTAAAGAGAAATTAATGATTTTGTTTGGAATGGTCTAATGCTGCTGTTAATTGGTAATATACATTCTGTTGGGCAGTTGCACCTAATCTTTATTTTCTTGAAGGAATATCTACCACTTTGACCTTATGTTTCACAGAATATTCTGAAAACGTTCTCATTCCTCAAATTTAAAAGGAAACACTATTTTAGACCCTCCTCCTCCCCACCACACCACCCTCCCGGGGGAAAAAAAAAAAAAGCGTAGCTATTATGGAGATGGATAACTTCAAAATGTCTGGCTAGGTGATTTATAGAAATGGAAGTACTGATGTTCTCAGAACTTTTGTATGAAGCACAAAGTTCCTTGCAAGATACCTGGACCTTTTGCAACTGCCTCCTGCCAAAATTCTTGAGGGAATACCTTTCTCCTTCTTCATTGTCGAAGCAATCTTCCTACTCACGTGGCATTGTTCAGCCCTCTGAATCAGTGGAAGGCTTATATGGAGGTAAGACCATATGTGGTGCTAGGCAGAGAGTGAGAATGCTTTCTGGAACTCTCAGGGGAACTAGATTTCTAATCTTTTTGAACTCAAGGATTGTGAACCCTGTAACTTTGACCTTGCTTATCAGGAGATCCACTTAACTGTAAAAACTGCCTGCCTTATTAAACTTACTGATACCATGCCTGGGGTCTGCAGAGCAGCAAATACAAGACCATCTTAAAGACCATCCTTTAGAATGACTTCTAAGGTCTATATTCCTTCTAGTTCCAAATGGTCCAATAAATTGTGTTTCTCCCCAGTTTCCCCAGTAAGCATCTAAAACAACAGTTACAACACAGGTTTTTTTGTTTTACAGGCGTGCATGCACTGAGAATGCAGCCAGGGTTTGCTAACAGAACCAGGCCCAGAAAGAGGGAGGATCCTTGAACAAGCTGTGCTCTGTGAAGGTCTCTGTTTCAAAGACTGCGTCTGCTTTGTCCTCCCAAGTCATCAGCAAACACAGACTCACAAAAACAGCAAGGCCACATCTGTGCGGGAGCCTGGGCAGGCTCTGGGGGACAGGCTTATACGGGTTGTGCTGGCATAGCTGCATCAGTGCAACCCAGCGCTGGGGTTAGGGCAGCTCACACGGGGACTGCAGCACAGCAAGAGCAGCCTCTTCATGCTGCTTGGCTGGGAGAGACAGGTTTTGTGCCACCAATGCTTTACTGTCCCTCATTTCTACACAAACATTTGTGAATCTCCTGCACTTTCAACAGAGGGAATTGATATAAAGGGGTCAGAACTTTGACCAAGTGCCTTAGCTAATTGCAGGTGCTCATCCCATGAAAGCTACATCATAAGTTTAAAGAATTTCAGGACACTTCATAAGTTCTGGGTGAGCTGTTTCATTTCACTTCTGTGTTCACACCTGTCCCCAAAGCACCTGTCCCTCATTTTTTCCTTTCACAGTTGACAGCCATGTCATTTTTGGTCTTAGCTTAAGGAGCTAAAAAACTTCAATTATTTGGAATCTGATTGATGATGTTGTAAGTAAAACTGAATAAAGAATGGAAAATGCATATGATTGGTATTCAGCAAACTAAAGTTGTGATGGTGATTATTAAAACTCAGCACTCACAAGACACCTCAGAGATAAAAGCAAATTCTTTTATGATATGTTTTTCTAGTCCTCAAAATACCTAAATATCTGTATCTATGAAAAAGCATTGACTTTTTAATATAAATATCTAACTTTTAAAGATAATATCTGAAGTTAAAACTTCAGATATTTCTTAAGACATATTTAGAGCCTTGAAGACAAGCATATAGATGACTAACTTTTGGATCTCGAACTATTAGATTTTCTTGTTATGATGAATTTTTTTATTCAGAATGTAGAAACATACCATTTTTGTGTATCTTCTCTCTTCATAATCCATTCTGTTGCAAACTATCTCCATTCTGTCTCTTTCAGGCAATTGCCCTTGTCAATAACTATAACATGACAAAATACACTTTAGATCTGAGAACAGAAGATCATAATAGGAGATTCTGTAATTAATTTTCAGAGCTTATATCCATAAACAAAAGATTAAGCTTCAGCAGATATTCTTTTTCATTATTGGAACTATTTGTGCGAGGTTTATTCTTGGCTCCTATTCAACACCTTCTACACTTGCCTCAGCTGTATACGGGCTCCTGTTTCAAAAGATTTATAATAGGTGTACCATTGTCTATAAAACCAGTTCCTGATATTTGGCTTTTGAAAATCTGCATCTGTTCAGTAATTCCCCAGATCTAGCTCACCCTCCATAAACACTTCCCAAGCACCTAGTCATTATTAGTATCCCATAACAGTGTAACTCCCATTTTAAGATTCTTTTATGATGACAAAATCTCTGATAAGGACTCCTAGTATATCAAGCTTTATCACTATAATCCCTGCCAAACCAGGATCGCTCTACAAGACACAAAAAAGTGGCTTTTGAGAATTGTTTTAGGTTGTGCAAAGTATCCATTAGACAGACACATACAGTACGTCATATATCCACATCGGACAGCAAGAAAGAATGGGACATCATGGCAAAAGCAGCTGTTCTTTTTTGATGAGGGTCTGTCCAACTGAATCATTTGGTTTTACTTACTGACTCACTGGATGAACCAAATGCTGCAAAGCAGAGAATTGTGTCAGATAGAGATGATGAACAATAATTCTGTTACAAGCTGAAACACAGACAGGTGTATTATCCTGCACTACTTTATTCAGAAAACAGAAGGATAGTGAACCTGTTGAGGGAAATTTATTTTTATTTCTTTTGTTTTATGATTCCACCCATTTTGCAGTCTTTAAGCTCTTCACATTTTGTCATGTGGTAAAAGTTCATACTCTGAAGCATCAATCAGCTTGTGTGTCTAGATACAAAGCAAAGCTCTTTTAGTTCCATAATTGCCACTATATAAAACATATACACAAATATATGGCATCAGTCACCAATTTCTTTGGTGTTTCCCATCAAGCATAGGGCTCCACCAGGAGAAGTGTTGGACTAATAAGGAAATATTTAATGCATATCTTATTAACTCGAATGCCTTTCATTTAATCCCCATGGTTACTGCCAGGCTAAAGGTCAGCACCAATAGTAACACACCATCAGAGAAAGGTAGATAAGAGGGGTTGTAACAGAAAACTGTGTATTCACACACGTGGAAATGTACCAGGAGAAAGAGAGAGCAAAGGAGAGAGAATGAGTGGGAGAGCAGAGAGAAAAAAAGACAATGGTCATTCAAAGAGCAGGAGAAGCAGTGGTTGAGAGGGAAAAAGAGCAACTTATTAGCAGTAGACAGCTCTGAGAAGCTCCACTGGGGGGACAGAAAGTGCAGCTTCAATGCATTGCTGTGAAAACCATTGGCTGTGGTGCCAATTTTGAAGTGGTTCTGTCTGTGTCTGCTGCTGTGGCTGCTTGTGCTGCTCACATCACTCCCACAAGCCTGAAGGAGAAGGCAAGCTTTGCAGTAGCATTGGGTAGGTGTAAAAAAAGCCAGGCAACAGAGCCAAGAGACTGAGAAGGGGAAGGAAATTTTTGCCTGTGAGGATACGTCAAGCCTGTCCCGCTAGCAACCCATCGTTTAAATCACCAGAACAACAGCTTAAGCGCCTCCGAGCAGTAATGTGCTGTGCTCTGCAGTGCTGTGCTGTGCAGGGATTTAGAGTGTCTTGAGTACACAGGCTTGTGCCAGAAATTGTCAGCATCAGTGAGAATGCGTGATGTTGGATTGGAGGATTTGTGCTGGTTCTGTGAGTAAAGCTTTATACTGGAGACTTCACAGCTTTATCATAAAGATTTCTTAAGGAAGAAGCTGAAAAGATAGTGCTCAGTGACTAATTTCAGACACTGCAAATCAAGGGAAAGGAAAAAGGCACTCAGTGGATGTCAAATATGTTCATATCAGTCAACCAGTTTTTGGGTTTTTTCCCAGTTTCAGGAATATAATTATTATATAAGCAAAATCAACCACTATAAATTTCTTCCTCATTCTATTTATCAAAGCAGTGGGACCCAAGGTATGACTTACTAGCTATGTGTAAATGACAGAGACTAAAAAGAAGTCAAGTTAATTAAAAGGAGATGAAAATGTGAATTGATAGTTTTTCCATGGTTGTAATTTTTTCTTATCACCCTCTATGTTCTTTCTTGATGCGCTCATGTGTAAAATAATGCTACTACTTGAATCAGTCATCCAAACTCTTTTCAAGTCTACTGTGCACTGCAACCTTTAATGACAAGCACTTAAAATGTACTGTGCCACTGGATTTACTGTGAACCTCTTAAGAGATTCTTCTGGTCAGCAAACTCACTTGAAAACTTGACAATCTAGCCTTTTTTTTAAGTTGTAGAGGAGCTAATTTAAAATCACTGGAGAAATCAAATGTAGGAAATTAAAGCAGCAAATCTACAGAGGAAAGGTGAACAGAATTAAGTGGTCAGTGATTTAACTGATCCCATCTCTGATCATGGATACTTGATGTGAACTTCACCCCCCTTACTGCCAGTACTTCTGTAAGATCACTAGGGATGCAATAGCATCTTAATACGTACCTTAGGACTAAAAATAATCCTAGCATGTTTTTTCATATGAATTAATTTTTTTGTAGTGAAATAAATGAATATAAACTATATCTTTGAAGAGATTTCCATGTAGCATGATTTCTGATGTTCTGATGTTCTGATTTCTGACGACCACCTAAAGGGAAGTAGACAATAACAGAACTGTGTCCAGATATATCTTTTTTCTCTTAAAACCCGTTAAGACCCCATTTATTTAAGCCATAACCCTGATTTAATAGTCCTGAAACTAGTTACAAACTTGCTAAATCATTTTTGACTTTAAAAAACCCCCAAACCTAAAGCTAAACAGGCAATCTTCAACATAGGCTTCAGAAAACCAAGGAAGAAATATCGATGGTACCTATGGCCCTTTTAATTTCATGGGTTGGTGATATGTGTGCCCACTGGAGATCAGCTCTCTCATCCCCCTGATGAGGATTTCACATGGCATCTCTTGCAGCACTGTCAACATTCCAAAGTGATCCATCTCCCTGTTCATATCCTGTCAGCCTTATTGCTGTCCCGGTGCAACGGCTTCGATTTGGTCACGTGCAGTGGAATAGTGTGACAAACAAGGCTTGGAGTAGCTGTGCCTCACAGCCTGGCCATGTGTCAGAGGCAGCAGCACTCCCCTGGGGACTCCAAGCTCTGAGCCTTCTCAGAGACAGGAGAGGATTGAACCCAAGCCTTGCCTGAGCCATTGAGCAGACCAGTCCCCAGACTACTGGATGAATGAAGCTGCCGCTGCAATGACATCAATGCTAAAAGCTCTCCCAACAAAAGCAAACTCCACTCAATTTGAAGCACAGTGTGTGAAGTTTTCCTCTCTTCACCACTGAGCCTCCAGACCTCCTTACACAGGCTGTAACGCACATTGTGTTATCCTTTGGACGCACAGTCTCAAATGACTGTGGTTAATCACTCGACTTTTTAAGTACTCCATCCATCACCCAGTGCTAACCCCAGGTCTCCCAAGCCAGCTTTCTGCAGCTCGCCTGGATTATCACCCTCTTCGATCTTCTAGGGGAGTTGTTTCTGTGATTCTCACTTTAATACGTTTCAATATAGACATGTCAGGCTGGCAAAGCCCTAACACTTGATTTGTCTAAAGCAGATAAAGCACTGTTTGAAGAGGCACATGGGAGTCTTTCACACCTATTCTTTCTGAAAATATTTTGGAGACAAAACACTTGCACTAAGCAGGAGAAATATAGAACTGCAGTGATTTTGTGAGTGACTAAAAATAGCATGTCATGGGAACTTCTTTTTTTCCCCAAGTCTGCTAAAAAGAGACAAAAGTAATCATAAATATGCTGTCCTGTTTTACACAGGACTCTATCTCAATCCTGAGATATAGTCATGAACTGTCAAATCACACACAGAGGCTTTCATAAGATGCAAACCTACAACTCTCAAATGTATTTTAGGTCTTTCTTTTTGCTTTTGGGTGTGGGTTTTTTCTGCCTCTGTCTACTGACTTCCATGTAAAAAATAACCGTAATTTTTTCCTTCTTTGTAGAAAACAGCACTCTTAACTTTAAAATAATTTAAAGGAATATGGGCTTTCACACAGTTTTTGTACTTGACTTTTTCAACATGTCAGCCTTTAGACAGGCACATGAAAAGATCTCCATGATGCTATCTCAACCTACTCCCATGTAAAAACCTCAGTGAAATCCTGCCCCACTGAACTTAATAGTATTTTAAGGTAAATTGCTATGGCATTGGACTCCTTACCTGTTTTCAGGGACAGCCTAGCATAATCTACCAATATATTTTACACTTTGAATCTAAGGGATGAAAACCGTTTAAGAGCAAACTCAATGTCTCTGGTTTTCTGCTTGCTGCTGCAACTCTATTTAATTTTAATTCTGCAGAATGTATTTTATAGGTGCAATGCAATGCCAACTGAAGGTTACCACAATAAAGCAGGAAAAAAGATGAGGACTACAAAGACATTGGCAGTGTATTTTAATTCAGCTGAAAAAAGTGACTTCTGCTTTTATCATCCTTTGTATTTGGCAAAGGTTAGAGTTTATCTGTTTCACAGGCTGCCAGAATGCTGAGTAGATCCTGCCATTGTCTTGGTGAACACTGAATTGCATATTAATTGAAGATCTAAGGCTCTACATCAAACAATAGAGGTGTAACCAAACACTGCAGACCTGGGACAGGAATGCCTCTAGAGCTAGATGGGAATGTTTGATTTAACAAAGCCCTTTAAATGTTTCCTTCAGAAAAATTGTTAAATCCTTTGAAACTTTGACAGTGTTTTGCTACTAGATGCTGTTAAAAATTATTTTCTGGAGATCAGCATGCTTACCTTGTGGTCATATCCAAATGACCAGAGTTAGGAACAGCCCCAGCACCCCAGCTTCTAGGACTGCTTGAAACAACACGTCATGAAGATTAAACTCCTCACCCCCTGTGAGGCCTATTGATCATGCCCGCAGGTGTGTTCTTACAGCTCCCTGATGAAAGAAGAAATAAGATGAGGGCCATGAGAAGAGCTGCCTCTCATCCTTCTAGAAGGTGTATGAGTGTTGAGAGGGCAGAAACCAGCTGCCAAGGGACAATTGTAAACCAGCCCAGTGACATTTGTGCACTGCTTGAATAAACAGGTGAATTCAGTCACATTGTAATGCATTAGGAATTTCTATCAGACACAGAAGACATCTCCTGGATATAATATAGTATTTGTGCATAAAATAGAAGGAGGCAGACAGAACCGAGCATTTCTCCAATAAGAGACACTAATAATATAATGTGTATCACTAGAAGTGGAAAAAAGGAATAATGCCAAGGAATTTAATGGATTCAAATCCATATAAAAATTGGCCTCATAACAATTACAACATATTTGAGTTTCAGAAATTGATCGAAGCTGTTTATCTGAACAGATTTATTCTTTTATGGAAACTTGCATTGGGTCTGGGCCCAGCTTCACTATTCAGACCTTCTTTTATAGTGCTCCTGATCTAAGTGACAGAATTCCAGCATTTATAAGTTTATTTCTTTATGTGTGACCTCTCTCAAGCATGATTTGTTTGTTCAAGACAACATTGTGACTTAAATCCGCATTTAAACAATACAGAGATAACTGGCAATAGTCAGTGGCTACTTAAGTCCCTTGCTTTAGAAGTAGAGTCACAAACAGAGGTTACAACGTGGATATGGTATCTTAATTACATGCTAGATGCCGGCATCCCTTTCTGCATCTGACTCCACCGAACTGTACTCTGTGCCATTCACACAAGATACTTTGCTGAACAAATCCCTACACATCATTTTTCCTCAATACAGTCACAATGCAAAAGGTAAATAGTGCATAGATGTAGAAGATTTGCAACTATAAGTGATTAATGATAATGCATACAGTTTTAGTGAACACTCTTTTAGCAGAGAATGGATGATAATCTTCAGCAAGCAATGGTGTAATTTTAGATGTGGTCCAGAAGTCCAGGAATCAGACATTTGAGTAGGAAGTAGCTTAAAGCACTACATATCTGCCATAATTTTAGACTCTGCATGCTGTAAACTGCAGCCAGGAAAATTTGCATCCCCAGGTTGGATATCATCCAGGGAAGATCATCAGGCTCCAACAACTTCTCACAGACTTACCATAGTAACTTCCATCTCTACTTCATCCATACAGCCGACTCCTTCCTCCCGTCCAAACTTTGGGGATGCACTCAGAGATATTTCCAGTAAATACATAGGGCAACTGACCCTTAAGACTGTAAAGGATTGGTGAACTAAAAGATCTTAAGGCTCTATGTCCATATTTAGCAAACAGACTGTAAGTGACAGAGGTTTCTTGAATTTATTTCTTTTCTCGTGGGCCTATAACTGATGTGTTACAGAGACTTTGTCGTGCAGCTACTGAAGCCAAAACAAAGAGGTCATGGCCTTGACTAATAATTTATTACTAAGTGTCTCCTCTATATATTAAACACACATAAAACCTGTGATTCTAAGACATAGCAATAAAAATGGGGAAAAAAATTAGGGATTTTTTTAAAAATCTGTGAGATAAGGGAGGTAAATTCAATGAGGTAAGACCCACTCTGTACAAAATTTCTACACCTTGCTCCTATCACTATGGCAAAATTATTTTGGCTGCTGTCTATATTTCATCAAATTCTTCCAAATGCTGGTTTACCTCATGGTTACTATTCACAGACACTAGCATTAGACAGGCTATAAGTTCTGAATAAATCATACCTAGTGCTGTTGTTGAAATGTTCAGTTCCATAAACAATTGTGTGCAAGAGTATCATCTCTCTACAAAAAAAAAAAAAAGTTATAATGTAAAACTTGAGTTCCTGAGATAGAAGATACTATTTGTGATTTAGCCACATGTTCAGAGGTGACCAAAAAGCCCCACCTTGATTCAAGATCTAACAATAAAAGCATGCTTCCCAGGTAGCTCTTCCAAGACAAATTACAACTTCAAAAGGAAGAGTGGTTCCATTTGCAAAATAGGTCACCTACAAGAGCTGTCAGATGGAAGAAAACATACCAACCAAGAAGCATGGCAAAATGGATTTTTTTTTTCAGAGGGTGATATGTACAGTGCAAAGTCAACTGGAACACATATTAAAGTCTTTTACAGAGTTTCACCTATGTATTGCCACACAAAATGCAAATAAGGAAGAGAGTGTATTTAGTCTCCACTATATTTTATTCCCTCATTCGCCCCTACACTAATTCAGTCCTGGTATTCCAGTCATATAACTTAAATGCCATTAATTGTGTCCTGGAACTCTCTCTTCAACTCATCCAAAAAAAGTGAATTGTTCAGCCAGTTTGGGGATAATGGTTACATAGAAGTCCCACTTGCACCAATCTGCATCCAATATATTACTTCTTCTTCAGAAAATGTTGTCTTCCTCCTATTAATTTGCTTGTAAAAACAATAAAAGTGCCTCCCACTCTTGTGTACAGCCACATAGTTCAGATGGGCCTTTTCAAAGAGGTGGCAACCCTTACTTAATTACCTGTGCAGTTACACAAGCTAAGATAATGAGGCTAATTGAGTTCTCCATGTCACACTGTAAACTCATCTGTAGAAGGGATCAGTCTACTGATCCAAATATCTGGTAAGTTTTGCTTGTCTTCTAACAACAGATAGAGATAATAAATACAGCAGTCACAGATTTTTAAAAATCCTCATTTACTCTCAGTTGCCATACAGTACTTTATTCAATGCTTCCCTATCCAACTCTATCAAGGGAACACAGGGCATTTCCTACAGAGCATGATCATATTGCTGTATTTTAAGTTTGTAACAGAAATTCTTGTCTGGCAGCACAGTACACACTGTTTTCCCATCCTGCATTTAGAAGGCTGAGAATTTGGGTCTATCGGTTAAAAACTAGATGTGGATATACAGGACTCACCCAGATTTTTTTTTTTTTTTTTTAGCTACATATGCAGCACTGGAATACCCAGCTTGCTTGTTTCATTGTATTTCCTCCCAAAGAGGAGCTCTAAAGAGACATTTCTTTGGCTGCTGAATGCCCTGTATTTTCCCTCTTCACTAATCATGCATACTGTGCAATGTAGAGTTTGAACTGCTAAGCATAGTGTGATTCACTTTCTTATGTGAAAAAAAAGCAGGACTGTTGCACTTCACATCAAAATCAGTGAGTTTGTAACTGCTGGGACTTTTAATGATTGATGAGAGCTTTGGCATAGTTTCTGTTTGGAAAAGAGGGCTTTGAACTGGTGGATGAAATACCAAGAGGAGAGACTTACATAATGGGCCCATCTCCCCTAATCTCCTCACCAAAGAATACACAAGGAAGAAAAACAAGGAGTCCCTTGTAACTCTTGCAGTGACGAGCGTCTCATTTAATGTATTCAGTTACTTATTAGTAGGCCAATATAAATCTAGCACAACAGTGTGCAAAGCCAGCAGGGGGTCTGAATCCTGATGTTATTTTTCCCACCACTGAATAAATGATCCCAACCACCAGCTTCAGAAGCTCATCCTCATTAGTATGTATGAAATGAGTGGAATAAGCACTGAGAGATTTATATTGTTCTGTATTCAATTTAATTAATTGGAGACGGTGCTGATTTCTGGAGAAAAGAAAGAGGCAGTGTCCATATATTACTGTTCACCTTTCAGTGTTCTTAGTGATAAAAATCTATCATAGCATGGCACCCTTAAAAAGCACACTCATAATTTTCTAATCCTACTGACATTCATTAACCAGACCTCTTAGCAACATGCATATTATAATCTGCCACCATCACTAAGGTCACTGTAGAGTTCTCATTACAAGCCCTCTACTTACAAGGTTTTGTAACTCTGATGGACAATTTAAGGATAATCAAGGAGTATTTTTTGCTGCAGTCTTGTCCACTTTTAAATTCTAGACAGGCCAAACCAAAAAAGAACCACATGAATGCCAAACAAAACAAAAGCAAAACAAACAAACAAACAAACAAACCCCACAACTACCTGTTGTTGTGTCAGACACTGGCCTGACAGCAATTAGTACAGTTAAAAGTCACCGTGAAAACAGTTCTCAAGAGGCATGAATTATATATTCATTTAATTAGCATGAAGTAGATTGTGGGAAAGGTGGGGTTTGAATGTCTTATCTGACATACAAAGACAACACCAAAATCAGGACTTGAGCTTGAAAACTGCTGTCTCACTACACCGAGGTCAGCTACAGTTTGGCCACTGATTCAAGTGAGACCAAAACTTGAACCAGACTTTACAGTTTAATGCCCAGGGGGGTTCTTAAATTCTATTTTACACTTATGATTTTCCTAGTTTTCTGTTTTCATAGTTAGGAGGTATGGTCAGAAACTGGTTAATGTTACCACTTTTATCTTTTGAGCAATGTTTGAGTCCCATGAAAGACAGTGATGAAACTCCCAAAGACTTCTCTAAGTCCACTTCTTTTCCCCAAGCACTTTAGCCCACATCAAACACAGCACGTTTATAAATAAACTTTGATTTTTATTTAACTGAACATCCAACTTAAAGATTTCAATTGAACACAGGCCCAAGCAAAAATTTAATACTCTAACATCGAGTTTTATTTGTGTCTTTGACATAGTGTATAAGTAGATATTAAAATGCACATATGTTTTCTGCTGATTTTCTGTGAACAGTAATGCATATTCCACACAGGGCTGAAAGTACAATCCAAGACACATCCACAGGAAGTTCTTGCCAAAACTGGGGAACAATGCTGTCTTTAGGACAGACCAAATAAAGAGTTAGTCACCAAGAATATTGCTATAAATGACACCCTGGGCAATAACATGTTAATTTGTTTTTCAGATAGTGGGAGTTTCATTACTGATGGCACATAAATGAGGATGCCTGTGGTTTATTGCATGCAAGCTGATGTCTTCCTCCACATTTCTTCTTCTTTATGCATAGTCTTGCATTTCTCCAAGTATGAGGTATTCTTTATCTACTAAACTTCCAAACATGCATGGGTAAGTGCACTCTAAAAGACTGGTAAAAAGTTTGGTACGGTGGTTTACGGGAAGGACAACGTTTTGAGTCAGAAATCAAATATGCATCTTCAAACAGTGGAAACCCTCTTTTCAGGGTGAGTTAAACAGACTTCTCCCAGCAGTCAGTTTCTGCGTGGACTCTTGTCCTTTATGTCGAAACAGTGACTAATCTTCCAAACGGCTTTCACTCACTTCCTCTCAATTTTGTTGCACTAATATCAGGGCAGCAGAGTGACTGAAACTCAGTTAGGCAGGACTGGAATGTCTAGGCTGTGATTTACCTGGGAGAGTCACAGTTGGGAGCAGCAGCTAGGTAATGATTGTCAGGAATGAGCAAACACAGGAAGTCTCTGCTCTCCTTCCCTCGTTCCCTGTTAATAGTGCAGGCTTCATTAGCAAATGCTTTTCAGCTCTAACAATCACCAGGAAACTCCAGACTACCAGGAGCCTGGAAGGAGGGAGGAAGGGAGGGGTTGCACCTCTCATCATCATCCCCAGATGGGCCAGAGGCTATCATATCTGCACACAATAAGAAACATCTAACTCCTCACCTACCTGTATGAGCTTCAGTGTGACTTCTTATTGAGTCAAACTCTTTTGAATTGGCAGAGTACCATTGGCAGAGTACAAATAATTATCTGTAAAAATCTAGACTACCAAATATGTATCTCCAGAATTCTTATTATTACTTTCCTTCACCTAGCATAATATAGGAAAAAGCCAAAAGAGAGCCCTTTCTACACCGCTAATGGAACTAGAGCTAGAAACACCATCTGACCTGTTTTCCTCTTAGGAAAAGGGATTATGGACAAGCAGACAAAGGAAAATATAAATTTCTGCTCTTCTTCCTGAATAATATCTTTGCTAGACAGCATTCTCAGAAATCACTCAAGAGACTCCATCAACTCCCCACTGTAACCCATAAAAACCACACTGTGTTACAAACTTATAGCTCATCCCATGTTTTCCATTTGAGACAAATAAATTTCTGCTCTTCTCTGTGAGAGACCAGGGACATTAAGCCAGCCTTGGCAAGGGAAGGTGCACAGAGAGGATGTGAGAGACATGTTTCCTTTCACCTGCTGATATCACCTTGCTCACAGCTGTGAGCCAAACTCCATCCAGCCCACTCAGAGACGATGCCTGTCAAGCTGCTGCCTTTCTAGACTGATCCCATGTCCTGGAGCACTGTTATTTCCTGGTTATCCTGTGTCACTTTTTCCACACAGAATTGGGTCCAAATAGCTCATCAGGGTCTGTTAGGAGGTGACTGATACTGATGAAAACTGCTTTGCCAAAAGCAGGACACAGCTTCTTCCCAAAGACTGTGTCAAGTCTTTTAACACATTTTCAGTCACTCCTCTGTATCTTAGCAGGCCATAATGTGCTTGACATCAATTCCTCCTTTAGTATGTAAAAATATTCATATTGTTTAAAAGCAAGTGTAAACCTAGAGCTACTCTGCCTCTCATTTCGTGTTGTTTTAATTCAGTAATCTTTCAGGATAAAAGGATAAAACCTGACTAAAATGGTAATTTTCAATCAGCTGCTCAATGGTAAAGGTCTAACCAGTCCCATTCTTCCTTCACGGCTTTATTTTATCTCTCCAATCTTCTGCTGCACATACAGATTATTTGCTTTCCACTCTCTTTGGTCCTCTTTTTACTTATCTCCTTCCTCCATCACTCCTCTCTGGTTTCCCTCCTTCTTGCCCGCTGCACACTCACAAATCTTCTCAGCTGGAGCCATCTTCCAGACTCTTCCATTTTATCCTGGCTCCTCTTTTCCCCTCTGTCCTTCTCCTTCTTCTTTTTAGTTTGTCAGTTGCAAACCCTTTCTTCTACTCCCTGTCATCAATTTGAGGGTTAAAAAAAAGAAAATAAAAGCTGGATGGGAGTTAATGTTATGAATTGTGTATGTGTGTGTTGGGTAGGAGGATGGAATAAAGCCTCTTTATTTCTGATACTGAAACCATTAATGGTTTCTATTTGGTAATATTGTATTGCCTGGCAATTCCATTTACTGAGTGTTCCTAAGCTCAGTTCAGCTGAAGGGACACTGAAAGTAATGATTTTGACTTATTAAACTAACTACTTCTTATTATTCAAAATTTGGTTTGCTCTCAGTTTGGTGTTGTAATTGTATTAAAACATTTTTATTATACTATTTACTTGTTTCAGCGCTGTCTTTTTAATTATGATAATTTTACACCTAGTTACCCCACGTAGATATGAAATGTTCATTTTTTTGGGGGGAGCCACTGCAATGTTTCACTTTGAACCCATTTATCTACTGCAAGAACATAGGCAAAGCCAAAAATAAATCTTTCTTCACTGTTTTCCTTAAGCTCTTGATCAAGCCTTATTTGAAGGAGTCCTGATGAGAAGAGAGGATTTACCTCAAGAAAGCTATGAATTTAACTTAACTTTTCAATCAAAATACATTCTACATGTTTTCAGAGAGTCTTTCAAAGAGAGAGACTTCTTCACTTACTGTCCAGACAACTCAGTAGTTAGCATCAAACCTTAATCATACAGAGAAACAGCAGCTGAGAGAAACATTTTATTCTGTTCTGTTCCTCATTGTACTCAAAAAGAGTGCAATACCTAAGAACAATGTGGAACAGCTGGGGGTGTCGATCTTCTGAAAGAGTGAACTAAAAACATAGAGCACAATACTTGAAATAAAATCACCATGAAATAAGTGAGGAGCATGCTTTCTTCCCCCATAGCGAAACTGAGGGGAAAGAAACCTTGAAAACTCTCTTCAGATGCTCTCACTATAGTTTCTAATTAATTTTCCTCTCAGAGACTCTAACTACAAGAGACTAATGTGAGATCATCAACATCCAATGTGTGAAGAAATTAAGTTTTCCTTTATGGAAATCCAATAGAGTTCAATAGCAAATAATTTTTCTAGTGACTTGAACTTAAGTGCCTACGGAATACAACAGATCAGTTATATGCCTGTTGTGGAGCTCTACAGGCTAGTTAAAAATTACCATAAAATCCCTTCCTAGTGAAATTTTACAAAACATATCATTAGCAGGTAAGATCATTACGGATGCAGTACCATTAATAAGATTATGTTAAACAGGAGGATTTGGCCCATGCGTGTTTAGAGTAATTTGATAATGAATCACTGCAAATTTCTGTTGGTTTTAACAACTGTTAAATTCTGCATCACTTTCCCATATTGATCTTACATGCTCTGTTGCTATCTCTGTTTTTTTAACGGGGAGCCGCTCCCTTCACCATATGGTCCAGCCGCTATCCACAGTTTTCTCTCCTTATTTCACCATCATGTAACACTCTCCTCTTCTGGGAACTAGATGACACAGTGACATGCGAATGTTGCTCACAGTGCAACATGAATTTCTGCTGATTTTTCTGGCACAGTAGAGCAGGAGCTGACCAGGGCAGCCTCCTGCACAAAACATCTGCTCTGCAGCCTTGTTTGCCTTCCAAAATCCTCCATAGTTGTAAAGACCAACCTGCACAGAACTGGCACAGAGACACTCCGGGTTCCCAGCAGAGGCAAAACCTTCACTGGTATTTTCGGTGAATATTTCAAACTACTTTGTTGAGCACATCCCATGTCAAGCTACAGTCATCTGAGCACCCACTTGGAAGATGTCTGAAGAAAGTGATTAAGAAAAGCAAACCCATATATGCCATCCAGCAACCTAAAAATGTGGCATTTCTGGTAAGGTCCTTATTCACAGAAAGAATTTTGTAAGGATTCACCCACCATTAAAAATCACATCCATGGAGGAAACTCATTATTCTTAATCTCATCTCATTTTACATGTTCAGAAAGAGATGTAAAATGTCTAGCATTCATACTTTTAAACTATGAGCCTGACTCTGCACAAGTTAATTGGGCAAAAGACCTGTTGCCACTTTACACTAAGAGGGTGAGAATTCGGTGTGTTCTGATTTTTACAAGTCTTGTTTCCTTTAGCTGCACTAAGTACAGCTACAAGCTGATAAAAAATCTCCCTACTTTCAACCACATTTTCAGAGTTTGATGAATTCCCCTGAAGTGGTTAAAAGATCTTCTTTTTCTCTGTGTAGGAGTAATTACTTTGCCAGGCATTCAATAATCTTGTCTTGACAAAAATCATATTTGCAGTTTGATGAGAATTCAGTATTGCTTTAAGATTAAAGAAGTCAACACTTATTTTATATTAAGATGTGTCTGCACACAACATTTTGGTTTTTATTTGTGGTGAAATGTATCTCCACAGGTAAAAGCATCTCCTCTGATGCCGAAGTAGGAAAGAGGAAAAAGGAGTACAAGCCCTCCTACAAGGTTACAGGCTTAAAGTGCCTCATGGACATCAAAACTCTCATACCTTCCTTGGGGTAAAACCCCCTAGTATTTCCCAGACAGCTGCCAAAGTCCTCAGCTCTGCCATTCGTGCTGTTTCTTGGCAACGTAAAACTCTGCTGCACTTTGAACTTTTGAAATAGTGGCAAGAACAAGCTGAGTAACAACTGGAATCGGGGAATGTTGCACATATATTGCATACATGTTGAATGTTCTGGTTTAGGAAGGTAGTGAATGGGGATGAGCTCACCAAAGTGCCATTGCACCGCTGCAGTACCCCAGCTCCTGAGATAACAGGATGCTGTTCCTACAATCACATGGCTCTGGGAAGATAGGACAGTAGAAAATATATTTTATACAATGTGGGGTTCAGCACGAAAATTAGCATCAAACTCCGAACATCCCAACTGAAAGAGGCAGCTGCTGCCAGGTCAGGAGCCTCAAATGCCCTTCCCCCATACAGGCCAGGTGTCCCACAGGCATATTTCACTTGTGATTAGGAAGGAGGAGTAGAGGTAACATTTTCACATGAACTAAAGTCAAATCTTTGGTAGAGACCTACTTTGCAGAGGGGTTGCAAGGAGATGGAGAAGTTCTCTATAGCCTGTGTGAATTGTTCAGATAAGGATTTTAAAATGCATAGCTCCATGGAGACCTCACCAAGAATTCCTGACTGGAAAACCCACCGCACTCTATTGCTGCAGCTGCCAAAAAGCAGCCAGTGAAAAAAAATATGTCTTTTCCTATCAATAAGGGTAATAATTCGCTTCCCCAAGCCCATGTGAGTAGCCCACAATTGTTAACTAGTCTAGGCAAAACAAGTAAGGTTGTGTCTCTGTTTTCAGAAAATCTGACAGCATGAAGAATTGAGATTGACATTAAAGTTCCACGAAAATAGCCTAAAAAACTTGGTGGGAGAGAAAAGATCAGGAGAAAAGTTTATTGGATTGAGTAGTGAGAGAGAAAGGGAACAGGGAGTCAGGTAAAAGAAATGAGGGTGGGTTTTCAAGCCATGAAGACACTTCAGAGTTTGTAGAGCAAAACAAGCGGTAATGAAGGACAGAAGAGCTGGGTATCATTTTGGCAGAGAGCTAAATGAAAAAGGGCTCCAGTGCATTATTTAACTGAAGTAAGGCAGTGCAGACTTGGAAATTAAAGACAGGGAAAGAAAATGGATGAATGAAAAACAATTTTGTAAAAAACCATGAATATAAAACTTCTAGTAACTGATGCCTTAGCTAGCACCAGTATCTGGAAAATAGGATTTTTTTAGTGTTGCTTCTTCCAGAACTTTCATTGTACAAAAATCTGGTCTGTATTTTTCAAAAGCCTAAATATAGGATGGGCAAATATTCTCTGTCAGAGAGCCTTTTTTGATTAATGAAGAAACACAAGTATAAAATAAACCATTCAGTATTGCGTAAATATTTGTGAAGTATCTGAAGGACACAGTGAAGACCAAACTTATATCTGTTTACAGTTCAAACCCACAACAAAGTTGGTGGCAGTTTTGAACACCTCAAAACGTATGTAGTGATTGAACATAATGTAATGATCAAATGTCAGCCTTAGGTATTGTGAAATGGGTATTCCCCACAAATCCTGACTCTGTTCAGTCTCTGTTCTCATTTTCTGACAGAGGAAGAAGTGCCATGATATGATCAAGGGTCTCTTTGTGGAAATGGGGTTAGGGGTCTTGGCAAATCAAGGTACATTCATCTGGTTTACCCCCCTGACACACGCTTGGGTACCCAGAAATTATTTGTACCAGTTGAGTTTCTCTAATTGCTTTCAGATCCAGGATAAGTTTGTTTCACTAAAATTTATCTGTCCCCAGCAATTACTTTGTTTGGTGCAGAACTCACTTCTGTTTTAGATTTTCAGGGAAAGTAAGAAAGAAAATATATATTAGGTCTCGGATCCTTTGGTCATAAAATTACCCTAAATATACATTCAGTTTAAACTGTCAGAAAGAAAGAAGAAACTTTTCCTTGATACAGATGAAGGTTTTCCCTTGTAATCTAACAACTAGAAATTGAATGGATGTGTGGTTAATTTTAGAGCCCAAATCAAATACAGAACCAAAACCAGTGTCTTAGAGTCCTTTCATTATCTGCAAAAAAAAAGGCAGAAAAAAAACCAGCTGCCATAAACAAGTAATTATTTTCATTTTAATGCCACACTTCGTGACCTGACAGCAATTCTCCTAGTTGCATTCTGTCCTTTCACTTATCTGGTTAGGAAAAAAAAAGTATAAATCATGTTAAAGCAATTGCACATGCAAATGAATCCCCCGGAAACAAGATACCTTCGCGCTGAAACAACTAAAGGCTCTCCCTGCAGCCTTAACTCCGGTGATATCTAGAGGGTGGAAATCACTGTTAGAACTCGAGGAATCGCATGCTGCCGTCGAAGAAACGAGCACGCGGATTTTCATCTCACCTACTCTGAGCTATTTTGCAGGGTTTACAGCGTAGCCCGCTCCCGCAGCCTGGACGTCCCAGCCCTGATGCTCTGAGAGGTCAGCGGGGCCCGGGAGGAGTGGGGGGCCAGGGAGAGCACAAGGATGCGGAGGGCCGGATTCAGGGGCGAGCGGCTCGGGCCCCCGGCGGGAAGCCCGCGGGCTGGGGCTGAGCGCCGCGGCGGGGTCTGCCGGCGCTGCTGAGGCTCCGCGCCTCCCGCCCGCGGCGACGCCGTCCGGGGAGCGCGGCGGGCGGGGGCGGCGCAGGGCCGCCGGCGCGGCGGGCGGGGAGCGGTGCCCAGCGCAGCCCCCGCAGCGCCCCGCGGCCGGGACGGGGGGATTACCGCCGGCGGCAGCGGCGGGGGGCCTGGGCGCGGGCACGGGGAGAGGGGGATTAATGTATTAATGTCCTGCTCCCGGCTGGATCGGCTCCTAGACAGGGATTAGCGCAGCCAGCGACCACCGAGGCGGGATTGAGACGGTGGGAAGGGGGAAAGGCGACAAGCGGACGGCCACGCCGCCAACTGCGGCCTCAGTCCCCCCGGGGACGCGGGGGATGCGCCCAAGGGGGTACGCGCGGGGCTTCGCTGCCGCCCCGAGCCCCGCAGCAGCCCCGGATCCCGCGGCGAAGCGGCGAGTCCTTCGGGGGGCTGCGGCCGGCTGCCCCTGTCCCGCACCGCGCTCTCGCCGCTGCCGCGGGCGGCGCAGCATACTCCGGCCGCCCGACGCCCCCTCGCCGCCTGCCCGCGCCCTGCCGGTGCGGAACCGCTGTGATGGTTGGAAGCGGCGACAGCTCCGAGGGGATGGGCGAGGGCCGGGGGCAGCGGGTCCCCTCCGCAAACACCTGCTCGGCTTAAGCTCGGTGACGCTCGGCAGCAGCCCCGAGGTGCCGCTGGCAGCAGCGCCGCCGACAGCGAGCGCCGGAACGCGGCCGCCCCCCGGGGGTCCCTCACGCCTCGCCCGGCGCCGCCGCGACCCCGCCCCGGCCCCGCCCCCCGCGGGGCGGTGCTGCCGCTCCTGCCCCGCCCGCGGCGAGAGGGGCGGGGAGGGGCGGGGCGGGGCGGGGCGGGGAGCGGGGCGCGCCCGCCCGTCCGCCCGCCCGCCGCGCTCCAGTCCCGGCTTTGTCTCCGCCTCCGCCGGCGGAGCCGCGTCCCGAGGGCAGCGGGCGGGCGGCGGGAGACGGAGAGGCAGCGGCGGGAGAGCGGCGGGACACAGGGACAGAGAGAGAGGCAGCGGCTCCCACGTCCTCGCCGCGCACAGTCCAATGCCCGGCAGCTCGAGGCGAGCAGCGACTACGCTTTCCTGCCGTGGCACAGCGAGTGCCTCCAGCCTTGGAGTTCTCCTGAAGCAGCCGTCACACCGGGAGCACTTTTGGTAGAGAGGGACCAGGAGACCCCGAAATGACTTACCTCCCGAGGCGCGACTGAAGGGGACTTACTGGAGTGGAACCGTAGTGGAATTTGTGTCTGGCGAGGAGTTGTTAACGCTTTTTTTTTTTTTTTTTTTTTTTTTTAAATTCTTCTCCCTGATCACTCCCCTCTTCGCCCGTCACTGGAAATGAACAAATTGCTTTTGCAATTCAGAAAGTAGAAATATTAAATATACCGTCCCCTGGGAAGCACACATGTAGTAATGACAAAGGATTGCAAAGGAGAGAGTGGCTCCAGTTTCCCAGAGAGATCCCCTAAAATGGATTACTAAATGGGACACTACATCAGCTAGTTGTCCTCTAGCTGCCCAGATACATGCACCGAAAAGGTACAGTACCCCCCTGTCCGTACCCCTACCTTATGTTTTGGGATTGCTCGGAAGGGAACGCTCCCGAATCGCCCGGCAGACTCGGAAGGAGCGAGGGTGGTGTGTGGTTTGAGGCAGGCTGCTGCCTTCTGTCTCGACATCGTTTGCAGCGCCTAGGGAGGAGGAGAGCCGCCCGCAAGTGCACACGCTGCGCTTGCTGTTGTCACTTTCCCGGCATCTCGTGGCTTCGTCTTTCTTTTCCTTTTTTTCATTTGCCCCCCTCTTTTTCTTCCCCCACCCCCCCTCCCCCAATTGCCTAACATGTTATCTTCCCTCCCCAAGCCCTTGGCACGGCTTGCATGCGCCGTGCTGGGGCTCCTCGCCTCCCATCCCCGAACCCAGCTGGCAGGGGGTCGCGCCCGCCAGGGCACCGTGGGGAGCTGGGCGGCCGCGGGACGCCGGGGCCGGGGCCGAGGCCGCCGGGCGCGTACCCCGGCGCCGCCGGGCATCGTGTGGGGCTGGGTGGTGGGGTCTTTGTTACAAGAACTATGTGGGCGCTCCGTGTAGAGGCGTAACCCCTCCGTCTCTGCTGTTCCCGCGGTGTAGTTGGGTCGTGGCCGATGTATTTATTTGTTGTTTTTTTCCAAGGCTGGCGCTGCTTTTTGGGAGAAGTGGCTGGGAATCGAAGCAACTTCTTCCGCGGAGCAGCCCTAGGCGCAGCCGCGGGCTTTGTTCGCGATCATGGGCTGCGGCCGCGGGCTCACCTCCCTGCCCGCTCCCCACGGACAGTAGCCGCCTTCCCCTCCGCCCTGGCCCCAGCGAAGGTGGGCTGCGGGTCGCTGTCCCCCAGCCCCGCGAAGGGTGGCTCTGGGGTAGGGATGCTCCCCGCCCCTTTCTGCCGGGCGCCTCAAGCCTCTTCCCCCGCGGGCCGGTGGCTCTGCCAAGCCGATTTTCCTTGGCTGGGGAGCGTGAGCAGACGGGCTGGGGAAGGCCGGACCCCTCCGGGGCGGCCTGGCGGGCGGGAAGCCGTGCGAGGCAGTCCAGCTCTTCTCCCTCCGCCCAGCACTCGCCCTGTCGCTCCTTCAGCCCCTCTCCGCCCTCGGGCTCTGGGCCAGACGGGAGAAACGGCGGAAAAGAGAAAGTTTTTTAATGGGGAGTAGCAGCACTGGCCCTCCAGGAGGGGCTGCGGCTGGCGACGCGGCGCCCCGCAAACTCCCCGCGCCGCCACGGACCGCTGGGGCCGGCGGAGAGGCCGGGCGGGGACCGGGAGCGGGGCTCCTTCGTGCCGCGGATGCTGAGGGGAGGGATGCCGAGGAGGGGACGGGATGATGCTGAGGGGAAGGGATGCTGAGCAGGGAAGGAATTTCACCCTGCACACACACACCCTGCCCCCTTATCTGCACGGGGAGGGAAGGCTCCCAGCTGAGGGCAGGGTGCTTTAGGAGGCTGTGCCTCCGTCTGCGGTGCGCTGGCGACACGGCGCCGAGGCACGAGGGGCGGTGGCGGGGGTTCGGGCAGCCCCTGGGGCGGCCGAGGGTCAGCACCGCCCCTCGCTCCGCCGCCAGGGAGGGAGGTGAAAAGTTTGGGTCTCCATCACGCATGAAGAAAGTACCTGCTTCTTGCGAGGGCTCGGCCGTCCCACCTCCCCTTTCTTCGTGCCTGGCTGCCTGGCTGTCCACGGGAGGCGTTTCCCGGGGTTGCACCGGGCGGCGTGCGGGTAGAGGACTGGCGGGGGAAGCGGGGCTGAGGCTGCAGCCCGGTCAGTTGCAGTGGAGATGCCCCTCTGCCCGCCGCCACCGCTTCTGTCCTGCCTGGCTCATCCCAGGGTGAGTGGCAAGGCGGTAACTGCTGGGTTTTCTCTAGGCAAATGGCTCTGTCTTTTTCTAACCTTGACCGCTTGTTCAGGGGTTAATTTGTTCTCCTGTTCCTCTCCCGAGCTAATTGCTGCTTTTGAAGTTTGTAAACATGCACGTTTGTGCCAGCGTCTGTGCAGCACGGATGCTTAGCTGCTGCAGAAAATTATTTCACTGATAGAACAGCAAAAAATAAAGGCTTTAGTTAGCTGTGATAAATTGTAAAAGATACTAATTCCTGGCGCTGCAAGCACGACGAATGCTTCATTTTCTATAGGCGCACACACAGCATGCAGGTGTTGTAAATAACGAAGTGCTAAGTGTCCACAACCATTTTCTGTCACAGCCTGCACGAAGTGCCTTATTATTTGACATAGATTCAGCTAATTTGTTTTGTGTCATCCAGTAACGATATTAATTACTAACTTAACCTCAAAGATAGTAGCTAAAGGTGTGATTTGCCCCACTGTCTTTGCAACAATTAATTCAGTGACTGCTTTTGGTATGCATTCATCTAAGTTAGGTGTCATCAACTAAACCATTCTCATCCAAGTAATCTTTATTTGGTGGTTAAATCCTTTGATATCAGTATGACAAAGTCTGGTAGAGTCAGGTTCTTTTGATTCAAAATTCAGTTCTCAAAATTCATTGATATTTTGTAGCATTTCTCTCATGGTAAGATTTATGCAGCTGTTATCATGTTCAGGGTTTCTTTTGCTGTTTGTTTTCAGATTAGAAAAGCAAAATGATCTTCCTGCGGTTAGCTTATATTCCTTTTTTTTTTTTTTTAATGAGACTGTTCGAGTGTATTGTGATGAAATTCGGGTCTGCTCCAGCAAATCTCTTTCTTCATGAGATTGCCTTGAACATGGTAGAAAGCAAGTACATGATTCAGTAGCATGGGGAAGGTTTGTCACTATTAGAGAAGTATAGTTGCCAAGGTGTTTCACTGTCTAGGGTATCCTTTTATCTAACAGGAGCCTGGTTTTAATATGGTAGCTTCTCATGAGTTACAAGACAGAGAGAACTAGCTCTCTTTAAAGCCAAATAATTTCATATACATAAAAGAGTTGATTTCCATTCTCCACCACTCTTCAGTGGAGAAAACCTCTGGCATTCATGGAAGCTTAGTTCAGGAGCAGCATGGCCAGATGAGATTTCTGTCTAAATGCTAAACAAAATTTAAAATAGTAAGTAATACTGTAATGTATATTTGCAATATTTGCTTTTCATGTACTAGGCATCAAATGCTTGAAGCACGGGTGAATGCTTTCAGGGACTACAAATTATGTAGTCACAGATGTTCTATGTGTTCTCAATTAGTTTACTTGAAAACTGTATATTCTTACTTAATAGCAAACCAACCTTATCAACTGAACTCATACTACTTGAACCAAAAAATGATTGAACACTGACATCTATGAGGAAGATGGCTAGTTAACATTTCTAGCTGCTTGAAGATGGAAGTGAATATTAGCCATAGTCCCTTCTTTATGTTTGTAAATAGAAGATTGCAGTTACCGGTGTTTAAGACTGAAGGAAGTGGATCAGGCTAAGAATGAGGAGTTGCCTTCATTAAATTTTTGAAAAGAATTTAAAAAGAGAAAAAGAAAAGGGGAAGCACAGGGATCAAATTAATGACCTGTGATAAATCCAGACTAGAATTGTTTGCATTAGAAAGGAAGTAGGTGATTGTGAACTTGCTTGTGCATGTTTTGTGAAGGGAAGAGGAAATTTGTCATCTTGTTTTGAAGAGTCATACATAAATACACGTGAAAGGAGCTCACATGTTTTACAGCAGGGGAGACATAAAATGTTTTAGGATTAAATTGACCTGAGCTAATACGTGTCTCACGTTCAACTTGTTTGCAAGAACACATTGTTATACTACCGAAACAAATGTTTTCTGTGTAGTATTTGATTCCCATACGCTATAGCAGAGTGCTGAAAACAAACAAGCCAGTAAATTCTGAAAACAACATTGAAATTATACTAGATGCAACATATGCTAGAGAAGTTGAACCATACTAAACCAGAAGTTTTCACTATCCTAATTTGATACAGATGCTGCAATATTTGACCTCCTACTATTCACTCATTGATGAAGTAAATCTTTAGCCCTCATCTTTTGCAGCCTCATTCACCCAAGTAAGCTTTGCTGACCCAGGAAAGCCTTGCCTGCCAGAGTAATTTTCTGAGAGTAAACGCATTTCATGAAATATTACTTAAATAGGGACTTTTTTTTGTGTTTAAGCCACAAACCGAAAATAGTGTTCTCTGCTGAGAATCAATACTTGTTAAGGACCTGAAGCTATCCTGTGAGTACATTTGGTCTGGATGGATCCTTAATGTTAAGTCAGACCCAGATCTGTGTGTCATGGAGCAAGTCACGTCCAACAAATTGTGACAAGCTTTGTTTGATAGGGCAACAGAAAAATAAGGGTATTAAGCAATGCTTTATACTGGTGACCATTTAAACATTTTATGCTCATGAATTCTGAGCATCAGGATTATTCTGAGGTGGGCAAGACATTTTGGCAGTAAGATAGAATCAGTACCACAGAGTCTGACTGCTGATCAACAGCGTACGGCAACCATGAACAATGTTCTAACACAGAAACAAACTGCTGGGGGAAAGCCTGGACCTGAGCCTGACAGGTCTCTAAAGGAATATTTTTATTTTTGGCACCTGTTGCACCAGTCCCCGGGGTGAGGAACAGCTTAGATGTGCCCAGGGTCTGTGAAGATAAAAGTGGACTACTCCAGTTCAAGCACAAACCTGGCAGAGCAGAGTTTGTGTATCTCTATTTTCTTTATGTGCTGCGTTACCCATGGCCATGGAAATAATAACCAAGTGCTTGTGTTTCTGCAGTGTTAAGAGATCTTTAATTATCCATGGTGAAGGATGATTCGGTTTTGGGTCTTGATTGCAACATGTCAATATGGCAGTACATCCCCAAGGCACAGCTTTAGGTTTTAAAGGGAAGAGTGCCACCTACTGTGTTATAATTTTAGGTGTTGCAGCTCCTATGTGTCATGTGGAGTTCCCAAGATTCTCGTTTGCCTATTTCGTTTTAGCCTCTGGAAGATGTGAAAGGATTCAAAATTAAATGTGGTATGGGAATGGAGGGAGAAAAAAAATAGAAGTACAAAATTAGGGTATTCTGGAAGTCTTAGGAGGGGTTCTTTGAAAGACAGGCATACATAGAGACATTTGCAGTTTTTGTAATTTCTTATAAAGGCTGCTAGCACTGGAAATAGGGAAGGGGATAAGAGATCTATGCTTCCCCCCCATACAATAATCATGTTCTTGGCTTTCATGCAGCAGATGAACATAAATGAGGCTGCCAGGCTGATGCCCTCTGAAATCTAAAGTTTAACTCTGGCTATAGCTAAAAAAAAAGTAGAATTCACTTTAAAAAAAGAAAGAAAAAACAAACAAAACAAAAACCAAAAACCCCCAGCTTTCAGAAAAGGAAGAAGAAGATGAGAAAAACCCTGGATGAATTTTCCTGTAATTTGCTGCAAAATCTCATTAAGTCTTTTCTAGTATACTACTGTAGTTATTTATCAGAACAAAGGAGGAGTGTAATATGCTTGATGTGAATACAGAGTCATTTTTGAAAGAAAAAAATTTTCCCAAGCCCCATATTGTTTCTTTAGTGGCTGAAATAGAGATGTAAAATGAAGAAGATAAACCAGCTATTAACAGAACTGCCAGTTGCTGTATCTCTAGAGTGAAGACATATGGTAATTCACTACATTCAACGATGACCTTTCCTTTAAAAGTATTGTTAATAATAGGCACTTCTATGTAAAGTATTTATATTACATACTTGAAATTCATATATTGGGGACTACTCCATGCCATTTTTGTTGGTGGTGGGATTTTGGTTTGTTGTTTTGGTTTTTTTTAGCTGCTGACAAAACTGTTACTGAGGAACTTTCCACAGCCGTACACTTTTGCAATATGCCTGCAGTTCTGAAGTTAAAGAGTTTCTGGGGGCAGATGCACAGCATTGCTGCACCTATGTGATAGGGCAGCATGAGTCCTGTCATCAGGATGGGAGGCCTTTGGCATCATCTCCCTCATCCTTCCCACGTAGAGCCATGCCTTGACTGCAACATTATACCATTTCCATGAAGCAGGAAAAAAAAAAGCATTCTTATGTTTTTATGATCTCTGTAACCAGTTGCCTTCAGTGAAAACTTAATGCTTATGAAAGTGGAAATAAATAAACAATATTTTTGTTATGCACCTCAGTCTGAGAACATCTTGTTGAATGAAGACCACTCTACTAGTATTTTTACTGGCGATAATAGTAGAAGTTTCATTATGTGCTTAAAAAGAAAACGTATTCCTAGCTGTCATTGATTTTGCAATGACCCTGAGAGACTCAGGGATCTTCTAATAATGAAAATGTGTAGAGTGTATAATAGATATGGTCAGGTGTTCCAGTTCAGCAGATGGAAAAAGTACTATCCCGTAGGAATTCCCCAACACAATGGGAAAAACTGCATCCAACTATATTCCTGACTGCAGCAAACATTATTTCTACTTTCCTGTCTATGGCTGCTCAGTTTCACTCAGATGTTCTATGTATTGAGTATTCCTCATACGGCTTTTATAGTTGAATAGAAAATTTCGTATGTTGCTTCCTTTACCATTGTTCATGAACGTTTATCCATTACTTGCTGTGGAGGCAGCCATTCATTGAAATGTTAATGAGATTTTGAACCGTTTATAGTTCCATAGGTGGGTTTTTTTGGATTTTTTGTGGTGTTGGTTTTTTTTTTTTCTGCAGAAATGTGGTTTTGTTGATGCCTTTCAAAATCTACTTTTTATTGGTAGATTGAGATGGATTCTATGCTAATTCCTCCTGCGTTCCTGAATTATGGCCTAGCAAGACACTGTCGCTGGGATCTTCATCTATTAATCATGGAGGCTGCTTTCTTATTCGGTTGCCATAGTTTCAGTGCCTCAGATAGTGTTGGGGTGCCTTGGGAAAGGCTTACGATACATTCGGACTTGCAAGCCTTGCAGTTATTTTGGCAGGAGAAGAGGAACAGAGAACAGCATCCAACATTATTCAGAGTTGGATTAAAAGCGGAAACTTCTGGATATGTCTCTCTGGACCTTGTTATGTGAATGTCCAGCTGATATTTACTCCCAAGATTTGCTTTTTGTTCTGTCTTGCTGGTAAAATCTTACACTTCAGAGACTAATGGCTACCTTTATCCATTGCGAGAACAAAAAAGGCTTTTCATTAGTTTTTCTGATAAATGGTTGGGTAAATTAGGGCATTTAGGGTTTCCTAAGCAATCCAGGTAATTTGTTTTACGTTCCCATTTAACCTAGCTACATACAGTATGATATCACGTTTGAGACTGAGTTAATGTTCATTGCTACCTTAAATTTAATAAGACAATAAGAACCTTTTTGTTAGCTGTAGAACAGCTCGAATTACAAAGTAGAAAAGGAGAAATTAACTTTTTTCAGACAGAACTAAAGCTCTTTCAGTGCTATGTTGGCACTGGCAGTATTTTTTCAGTGATGTTTCAATATTTGTTTGTAAACCCAGCATTACAGCATACATACTTTCAGAAATGCAGAGCTGTGAGAAGTTAGAAATAGCTTTTTTGATGGATGAGAAAAATGGTAAAGTAGTAAATATGTCAAACAGGAAAGTAGCTGGAAGACTGACTTGTCAATGTAGTGCTCAATATTAATTGATTTGTCTGTTATGCATAATATAAAAAAATGCAAAAACATATTTCAGTAAGCAAATCATGGTTTCCTTTTTCTTTTCCCATTGAGAAAAAAAATCTTCCTCACTTCTGTGTGAGTAATAGTAAGCCACATGTTTGACCAGATATTTAAATCCCAATTCTTCTGCATTATAACATCTCCAGAATGATGTGGTATCCCTTCAGTTCTAATGAAGCAATTTGAGTCTAACACAGATAAACTTCCTTTGTATCTTGTTTACAAAAAAAAATACAGTCTTGACTATTCAAATCAAAGTATAATGTTAAAAAGATGTGCAGTTGATATTAAAGAATTCAGTGTAATTGGAATTAATCAGGAAAATAGCCACTTTTTTTGCTTTCAGATGGTTAGCTTGCACTCAAAGATTAGTTTTAAAGCTTCAGCTTTGGACTTTACTACCCATTCTTGTCAATTCTTCAACTGTGAGATCAACAAGCAGATTGAGGACATGTGCCTGTTATAGGTAATCCTCAGGAACTCTACGAATTTAACAAATTGAAGTCCAAAATGTTTACATTAATTTTAAAGTTTCATTTCTTGATAGATGCACACTAAATCTGTGTTTGTAATTTTATACTTTCACATTGTATGGAATTTTCTGGTTTATAATCTTCTGGATCTGTGTTGTATACACATATTTTTGCATAAAATTAATCCCAGTCTTTTTGCTGGTAAACTCACAATGTGTATGTCTGTATTAGACTGACAGAATAATATGCCCCCATCACTTTGTGTTTCCTTTTGGAAGGGAGGTGGTGACTGAGTAAGAAAATTGTAACAGTGAGGAAATATCTTGGGTCAAAAGCTGTAGATGTACAAATTCCATTGTCTTTTTTTTCCTCAGAATTTATTATATTCCATTTAGTTTCAGGTTAGTTCTAGAATTCCTCGAAAGAGAAATTAATTTAAGCGGTTCTGTAAGGAACATTTGTACTTTCTTTAACACTGGTGGGGTGCGGTTTTTTGCTTGCTATTTATTTTTTGCCTCCAAGAAACAGAGAAGTGAGCAATTAGTCAATACTCAGTATAAAGGGCCAGTCTGGTTCCTGTTGGAGAGTTAAAAGGACTTTCTACTCAACACCCGTCAACACACCCTTACTCCATTTAGAGTTCAGTATAAAATGACAGAAACATTTGGGTTGGAAAGGTCCCTGAAGATCATTGAGTCCACCACTAAACAATGGACTTAAATGCTACATCTATACGTCTTTTATATATCTCTTATGTATCTTTTAAATACCTGGGTTGGTGACTCAGCCACTTCCCTGGGAATATTTTTCTTTCTTTTTATTTATGGTTGATTAATAAAGATTCTTCTGCATCCCCAAACAGCTGAATTTTAGCATCAAATGTACTAATCTTATCAAGAAAAGAAAATAATAATTTCTGGGAAAGTAATGGTTGTGTCTTTTAAGCAATGTCACAGCATTTGCTTTGCAAATCTCCCACATATTCAATAGCACCTGAACATTCCTGGAAGGTTGATGCTTGTCTTGGACTCTGTGTTTATGAACAGAGCTGAGAGAGGAGAACTGTGCCCCGTTCAGCCTCAAAGCTCCCCCAATGCCTGCAGCTGGTCAGCGGGTGTAGGCAGAGCACACCCATTCCACTGGTCCTTTGGAGAGGGTGGATGGGGAGGAATGATTGGAGGGCAGCTGCAGCCCTGGCCTGCATGCCTGGGTTTGCGTGGGAATCCTGTCCCAAAACACCACAGCAAGGAAAAGGATGGGATGACACGCCTTTTCCGACAGATGGCTCCGCATGCAGGGCACAGCCTGGTGTCTGTCGCCTGATGGCAAAGCAGAGGCTGAATCTCACGGGATTATCTTTCTTGAGTGGTACTTCACACCATGAGCTTGGCTAAATGCAGCTTCGTATTTGATTCAAAAATGCCTTTTTTATTATATGGAGAGGATTAGAGGCTGTTCAACTGCAGTCTTGAACTTCGGGTTATGACCCAAAGTCATAATAGTCTTTATATTACTGGCTTTTCATCAGAGCTCTCTAATGAAAAAAGGGCATCGTGCATTAAAATCAGCTTTGGAATTTAATTTTCTGTATGAGCAGAACTTGGTACTATGTGTATAAACTTCTAATGGCATTCAACCCATTCCACTTCTGAATAATTTGTACTCATTAATTACAAATGTACAGCTTTTGCAATTACAACTTACTGATCCAAGCCATATTAAATCAGAAATGATCATAGTTAAATTGATTTTTTAAAATTTGCTGTAGTCTCTTATATGAGGGTGATTATGTAACATATCTTTTAAGAACTGTGTCCGTGCAGCAGAACTTTGTTTTCTAGATTTGCGTTGTTCAGAATTTTTGTTTTGTTTTGGGGTTTGGGTTGGTTGGGTTTTTTTGTTTGTTTTTGGGAAGAACTTTAAGTGGAGAGTTATGTCAGGTTTTATGAAGAACTAAGAAGACAAACTTTGTTGTAGTGATGCTTTAGAATGCTTTTTTTTCACCCAGTGAAATTATTCTTGATTTGGAATAGGAATTTGTTTTTCTTTAAAAAGAAATTAAGAACTAAATCCTTAAAGATCTGCTCTGGGAAAAGGAAAGATTTTTCCGTGAGCTACTACACTTTTTCATTATTATCTGCAAGGTGTTTCCTTTTAGTTCTGTTGCAGGGAAGTTCATCATGTTCAGAAACTGATTAATTCTATCACGAGATGCGTATATTTCAGGGTGGTGTTGTCTTTTTTGCTTTATCCTGTTCTACGTGTAAGACCTAGACATGCTGCCAGAACACTTCCTTTCCCAAGATAAAAACAAAAAAAAGAGATCCTGTTCTCATTCAACAACACATGTAGTCCAAAAGGCAGATTCAGCCAACCTGGAGCTAATGGCCTGAAGGTGTGAGATGAAGGCTGGTGACTGGATGACTGTGAGAAAAATGCTGTTTTGATTTGTCAAAACTTTATTAAGAGTACTACATACACAGGTTAAAGTGCCTATCAGAGAAAAACTTTGAAAATATAAGGCAACCTGTGGAATAGAGTAAGTTTTCTGACACGTGAATTCTAATTGATTTTCAATGCGCCTTTTCATTTTAACTGGTTTTTTTCGATTGTGTTAGTCTTTGTCATAATCTCTCTTGTGTAGCTGAAATCCTGGAGATAACATCAGCTGCAAAAAAAAAAAAAAACAACAGCAAAAAAAACAAGGACATAACACCCAACTCAAGTGTTGTTTATGTGAGAAGGACAATTCAGCCAGGCCCTTCCTGGTAACATGTTGGTACAACTAAATGCTGGTGATGCTCTGCAAAGGGTTGGAATGTGTAGACTATATAATGTCTGCTGATGTCAGAGAAGTGGTATGTAAGAACACTTGCACTGAATTACTTTCAATAGCAAATCAATTCTTTAGACCTTTTTTAAATTTTTTTTTTTCCGTAAATGGTCAGTAATCTGTTTTAGATTGAAGCAGACAAAAGAATTCATTGTTGTCACAGTCAAAGAACTCGAAACCTGGAACATCTACACAGATGCTTAACCACTGCATTTTTAGAAGGACTACTCCTCACCTCCTTCTTTGTGCCAGGCTTCACATATCCATCTATCTATTCAAATGAATATCCTTAGTTTACGTGAACATGTCATCAGAACCAATTACATTGCTTATGTGTATAAATGAAGAGGAGCTGGGTGGAGACAAGAAAATACAGGTTAGCAGGATCTAACTTTTGATCCATTACGATCAAACAGAAAAATGAGGGTACAGTTTTGTTTCAGATTGTATCTCCATGTTTATTTTACTAGGCGTGGAGTTTGTCTAGAAGAGCTAACCTCTGGCTTGTTCGTATTGGTGACATAACCTTGCTGACTTCATTAGGAGTTATTAATTGCTGATTATTTTTTTTAGGAACTTAACTCACAAGCTCAAAATACCAATAATAATAAATAAAAATATCAAAACAATCAAGAAGGCATGGGACTGCAAAGGATCTGCAAATTGAATTGGTATTTTAGCTTCAAAGATTCAAGTACTGGAAATTTTTCAACAGTAAACCAGCAGAGAACGTGTTAGTAGGGGGGCTGGTGTGCTACTTCGCAGCTGCACTGCCTACTTCTAGACAGTCGTCGTATGACAGCCTGCTCTAACAGCTACCCACATTCAAATAGCAGGGTTGTGTAAGAATGAACACAGCACATTTACCGAAATACATTTATGGTGGGGAGAGCCTTAAATATTTCAGCGGGTGGAACACACTGAGAGAGAATCTGTCGCGTTTTCATTAGGCTGCCCGTCAAATCTCGGAAGAGGGAAAGTAACTTTTCTTCCTGTTATAGAGTGGCCTTAGAAATTGCTACAGGTTTCAATAGAGTAAGAACATTCGCTTTTTGACACAGTTTGTAATGCAGGCGTACAGCTGTAACTAATAATGTAATGACTGGAGAAACAGAAGAAGAAGTGTATGGGTCACATACATTGTTAGAATGGAGAAGCGCTTGTCTGGTTTCTGAGTTTGCCTGAAGAGAGCCTGTTCAAGGTTGGCTGTTTGCGCTGCGCGATGCGCCGCGCTTTCCTTCGCATGTCGCCTGCCCTCTTGTGTTTGAACAGCTCCGTGCAGGCGCCTCGGGCGTCCGGGAGACAGCGGAGTAGCGGAAAACATGGAGCAGAACCACGGAATGATGGGCACGAGCCGTGCACTTCAAAGGCACTGACTTTGCCTCTGTGTGTGCGTGCTTGTGTGTTGTCTTGCTGTTTCGTTTGCGGTGTAAAAAGCAGTATAGTTTTCAGCTTTCTTATACAGAGGCAGAAACATCAGAAAGTGGGTTAGCCAAACTGATGTGCAGAAAAGCTCTAGGAGTGAATTTGAAGCGATGGGTAGAGGCTGTAATGCATATGATTAAAGTGAAACATGCTGCCTACACAGAGAATTGCTAACAAGATTCTTTCACAGCTTTCATGTCTCAGCCCTGCTTTTACAGAAAATAAATTCATGTTTGGTTTCAGTGGGTGTGCCGCTTTGCTCAGCCCTACAGCATAGATAAGACAGTCAAACTATACAAATGCAACCAATTGAACACAAAATAATACAACTTGCACTGAGCAGAAACAACGGCTGTGCCAGATTAACATTCATTTGTTCTATCTTGAGCTTCTTTTCTGTTAGTGCTTTATTGTTCAATACTCATAGGGAACGGAGGCTAAAAGCACAGATTAAGTTAAGGCAAATTAGTTGGGGGCAGGGGGAAGAGAAGAGAAGAGAAGAGAAGAGAAGAGAAGAGAAGAGAAGAGAAGAGAAGAGAAGAGAAGAGAAGAGAAGAGAAGAGAAGAGAAGAGAAGAGAAGAGAAGAGAAGAGAAGAGAAGAGAAGAGAAGAGAAGAGAAGAGAAGAGAAGAGAAGAGAAGAGAAGAGAAGAGAAGAGAAGAGAAGAGAAGAGAAGAGAAGAGAAGAGAAGAGAAGAGAAGAGAAGAGAAGAGAAGAGAAGAGAAGATTCCATGTCCTTCAAACATTTTTTTTTCTCCTCTTCAAACAGAAGTGTAGATATTGCTGCAAGCCATTTAGTAATTTCTGGCAGTAATTTGACCACATCCCTTTGCTCATATGAAGTGTATTTTCTGTAGCTCAAAAGAGTATTTAAAAACTCTCTCATGTTTAAAGAGCTTCCAGAATTATCTAAAGTTTTTTCAAGATGCAGAAAAATAGACTGCAGCAGCTGTATGTTGTCCCAGTGTTTAGAAAAAAAATAAATAGTAATTCAAGTAATTATTTTAAAAGTGGTTTAAAAATCAGCTAAAAATTGGCTTGATCCACAAATCAAAGGTCATTTTAACTTTCAATTTTCCAGTTAGGTGTTTTTATTATTATTTTCTTGAGAAACATTGTGCATTTGGATAAGAAATTTTACCTCAGGTCAGCCCCATGAGAACTCAGGGCTTATTTCAGGCCATTTAATTTGTGTCTTGCTTGAGACATAACATCTATCAGTCTTCATTTTCTTAACAATAGACATTACGAATCCAGAGAGGGTAAAATGCAGATTTTTGAAGGTTTTTTATTTAGGCATCCAAGAGTTACGTATGCATTAAGGACTCAAACCCAGATGTTCAACTCTTAACAAAAAGGACTTGCAGAGGTTAGCATGTTTTGAGGATTTGTTTGTTTATTTGGTTGGTTGGTTGTTTTTTTACTTCAAAGCAAAATACAGGTGGAGAAAGTTTTGTGTTTTGGAGTAATTCTGCTCCCAGTCCTGCTGCTTTTAGGTCCACACAGGCTGAGAAATCAGCAGAAGGACGCAGCTGGCTGCTCAGGATGCCTGTGGTCGCGCATGTTGATTTTAGGCCTCTTGTGGCTTTAAACTTGTGTGTGTGTGTTGTGTCCCTCCCCAAATCCATTTTGCCAGGGTACAGGGGATTCGTATCTGGGGAAGACCTTTCTGAAAATGTGTCATGTTTGTATTTGCATCCTGCAGTTGCTCTATGGACAGATGCTTGCTTCTAACCCGAGCTCATACCTTTGCCCACCACTCAGTCCATGCCTCAAGTCCTAGATCTGCAAGCCCGCAGGTGTTTTTAGGCAGAGCCTTGAGTAGAAGGCTGCTGTCAAGCAGCAGGCATTGTGTGTAGAAGGAAGGCGATGTGTTCACAAAGAAAGCTCTTAATTCTTCAGTCTCATCTGATCAAGTCTCACTTTTTTTTTAAAACTAGCAAGTTTTTCATGTTTCAATGTGTCATGACTAAAATGTCTAGAGACATTTTACAGATGTAACTCGAATGCATACACAAATAAATCAGATGTGCCAAATGAATTATAAAGTACTCTAGCTTTCTCTTCCTGGGTACATCATGAAGATGTTGTGCAGCAAATGCATTGGTGATGCATGGAAATTTATCTACAACTAAAGATGTTTCCTGATTTCTTCACTCACACTTGTTACCTGATGGTAAACCAAACTTTGTAGACCAGGCATTTGTTTATTTAGATCTCTACTTTGTGCAGGCTCTTAACTTCAGGTGTGAAGAAGTCAAGTCTGGAAGCCAGTTCCTCTCAGTGCAAACCACAGACTCAAGCCGTCTGTCTCATGACCATCTTAATATTCACTGAATAGCCTGGAAAGTAGGGAGGTGGGAGAGGCTGGGACAACAAACACAAGACACGAAGGATGTGTTGTAGTGCTAAGCCATCCTTCTGGGAGTGGTGCCTCAGCAGCCCTAGCTCCGCAGACGACACGCTGCCACCTCCAGCTTAGGTCTCGCTGATTGAGAGAAGGAAAAGTGCTGTCTGCAGCAGTGTGGTGAAACCAGCTAGAAGGAAACACAAGTGCCACTGAGTGACAAGGTGGCTCGTACTAGCTAGTTAGACTGATTCTCTTTTAAGAAATAAGTGGAATGGTCCGTAAAATGTTATAATACACTCGTAATGGAAACTGTGATTTCCCAAGAATATACAGAGCATTTCAATTGACATCAACAGGTTAAACAGTGTGCAACAGAGTCAGTGTCTTCAGCCATGTTGTAGACTTAGAAAATATTAGGACGTCTTAGAGTCACTGCCATCATTCCCTGCTTAAAACTCCATTGCAACTTTATGTTATAGTGTGAGATATAAAAAGATGAAACATATTTCTGGAACCTACAGGTCTAAATGGAAAATTAAGGACAAGATGTCTCCCTTAACTGCAGGAAAAATTCTCACTTTTTATCAGTTCAAATGAAGCCCTTTCCTTGAACCGAATACATCATACCTAATGCATATTCTCAGCCGTAGCTCAGCAGGCAAAAGATGACAAGCTGTGTTGTCCTGCTTAAGGATACATCGGAGGAGAATAAGTAATATAGAACTTATCTACTTCAATATTTGTGGTGTCTTTGAAGTGCTAATAATATTTGTAAAAGTTTATATGTCAGGTTAATGCCTGCTCTGTGAGCTTGCAAGAGAGACTGCGAGCAATGAATAATTTGTAGATTTATTTTTTTTCCTCCACAGTAAAACCACTAAGATGGTCCCAGTTGAGGTATCACTTTATCTGAGGTACCACTTTTTTTTTTTCTGACTGAATCTTCAGTCAAAGTATTTTAATAATGAGAAAGTTGTTTCTGACAGATGCTTCCAGCTAATTAAGTTGAAGTTAAATTTATGGAGTCATATCAGTGCTTTTGTTATGTGTAATCTCTCAAAAATATTGTCTTTGAAAAAATAGTAAGTCAACAAGAAACCCAAAAACCTTGAAATTATGAGTGGATGCAGCTGTAGTACCATACTGCTCTTGCTAGCTCCCAGCTTCCCCCACGAGTGATGGGACGAACATAGATATGTTTGAGTAACTTTTAAGGAAAAAATGGTTATAGGAGGCAAGGAAAGTAGCTGTAAGGTCAAGGCTGAGAAGTGGAAGATTTCTCTAAAGAGATGGATTAAGGGAATAGGTGTAGGTATATAGTCAGTACTGGTACAGAGGGACAGCTGAAGTGCCAAAATAGAGGAGAGGAGGGCAGGGTGGAAATGCTCTCTGCCTTACAAAACAGCAGTATGCTGTGGGATGATTCCTTTCTGATAAGCTGTCACTATCTAAAGTATATAGGAAGCTTGGAGTGGAAAAAACCGATGGCACATGGGAGATGAAGTGACATCATTTGTCTCTCTGCCTGATTTCTCTACCCTTCACATAGGATTTGGTAGGTGGGGGAGGAAAAAAGCCTGGATGTGATTCTTCTCCATCCCCACATGTTTCTCCTTGCCCTCAGAAATCTCATGAGACTCCACCTTCTCTCACAAGCTATCGGTAAAGAAGGTTTTCCATCACTGCCAAAGGTTTTGAGAGATTGGCTTGGAGAAGTGTTTTTTTCTGTGGGGAAAAAAGGTTGACACATAGCAATGCAGAGATAAGTGTCATTAAAAACAAGGACAGTAAGCAATTTAGTTGTACTAAGGCTTGGGCAAAGAGGTGGAAGGCAGCTTTACAATATGTGTGTTTCAAGGGAAGTTGCTAATGGGCTGTGTGATCCTCTTGCCAGTCCTGTGGTGAGTTGACATGTTTCAGCCATGAGGAAAGGGCATTGGCATCACCCGTTGCAGCTGGCTGGTCAGCTGCCTGGAACAAGTTCATGGCTTTTGGCCAGTTTCCACTGAACTAGTAAAGCTTCCTTTTAAAAAGTCCCTGCACCTGGCACTGTTCAGGAAAATAGTTGGTAGACTTATTGGAGAAGAAAAAGTCTGGTGAACACCGAAGATAAAAGCCCTAAAAGTTAGATTTTGGTATATTATACCCCTTTAAAAATTAGCAGCATGTGTTTTTTAGAAGAGGGGATTTGCGGGTGGGGAAGGGAAAGGGAGAAACTGGTGGCTCTGGAAGCAGGAGGCCTCCAGGTCTCTGCTGGATCCAAAATTCTTGCCAAGATGAGCAGGACTTGTGTTTGTACAGACAACCAGTACAGGGTTGATCTTTGCAGTATGGGAAGAGTAACACTGATGCAAGGATCATAATTTTAAGAAGTGACTTTGACACTGTGGCTGTAACTGCAGATGTGCCAGGAGGCATGTGAAGTTCAAAGCCCCTTTTCCAGCTCCAGACCTGGATGCCTACAGAGGGGAAACCTGCTGAGCAGGCTGCTCCAGAGTGAGCCAGGAGTGTGTTATGCTGGCAGGGTAGTACCAGGAGGCAGGGCAGGATGTGTAGTGACTCTGCCTGTGTCGTGACGAACGTGAGCAATCTGGTGTTTGTCACAGGTCTTAAAACTAAAACTGAGCATAAATAAAGAATCCTACCGCAAGTGAGCAGGGTTTTTATAGTGGTCTCCAGGAATGGAATCAAACCTAAACTGCAAGGGAAATATTCTCTGCCATATTCAAAGTTTGTGTACAGAACGTTTCAAATAAATGCTCTGTAAAAATGATTTAATTCTGCTGTGATTATGAACTTGCGCAAACATGCTGTTTCACATTACTTTCTTAAATAAATTTGATTAGTAACAGCTGTGACTACACAAGTCCCCCAGATTTTATTTTCTCAATAGAAAAGGGGTGAAGAAATCTCAAATTGTTGTAAATGAAGATTTTGTTGGTATTTTGAGCTAAGATGTCCTCAACAGCAACGCAGCAATAATAACGTGGACACGCTCCTTCTTCAAGAGGCTGCAATGAACTGCCTTAAGTTCAGACAAATAGTCGTTTCAGTTCCTGGAGCACTCTGTGAGTATTAGCTGCTTTGTGCTGAAAAGGTACTAAAATCTAGCCAAGTAATAAATGGTGCTGCTCAGTGACAGGCTGTTTGACCCAGAAGCAGGCTGCCGAGGCTGTGTTGTGAGCTATTCCCTTTCACCGTGCAGACTAGGTGCAGACAGTCATCCCCTCCCACACACACAGATATTGCATATGTTTTCTGATGGTAGTGTTTGTTTACCACTCGTGACTGTGTTGGTTTATTCACCGTGTGGTGCTCTGTGGGACAAGACAAGCATCCACAAGCTGTAGACAAGGGCTATCTTTCCCACCCATTCCTCCCGCATGGAGAAAATGTCTCCAGCTGGTGCAGCAGGGATGTGCTCTGCCTCTTGTGCTGTGTGCTGGTGAATCCACTGCTTGTGTGCCCCCCAAAGATGCCAAATCTCACTTCTCATCGCAGTGTGCTGCAGAGTTACACCTGCATTAGAGAACAGACATCCCTGTCCCCAGCTCTGCCATCTACTGCTGTTGCTGCCAGCCCTGGCTGGCTTTCTGCATGTGTGACTGCAGCCTACTTCTCTGCAGTCCTTGATGTCAGCAAGGGCTGCAGGCAAGCTCTCCTATACAGCTCTTCTGCTAATGAGCTTGTCTGCTAATTAAATAGAAAGGCATATTTGGCAATGTCTTTGATATTTATTCTCAGTATGGCCCTTTTGACTTGTTTAGGATTTCAGGGTGGTCTTGAGGGAAGAGATATGGTAAGCAATTGCTGAGTTTGTATTATGTTTTATCAACATTGAAATAAAGTTTGTAAAATACTGTTTTGTTTCTTCTAAGCCAGATAACGCAATATAATTCAAAAAAAAAATAAAAAAGGGGGGGAAGAAAAAAGTAAAGCTTAACCCAGACCAAACTTACAATTCAGAAAATGAAAAAAAAAAGCCATGTGGGAAGGGGCCTTTTTTAATTTTTTTTTTTTTTGTATGCCACATGTGCTCAGTGACATCTATGATGAATGACAGTCAGAAGTTAAATAACATTTATTACCACCTTACATCTACTTCCTAATTCTTCTTCAAGATTACTTTTGGCAATTTCAGCCTTTTCGAATAGCTTTGGGTGGATGGCATTTTCTTTCAGGAAAAAAACTCCAAACAAACAAACGAACAGCCCAGTCTGGGATAGGAAGGTTGACTTTTTACCCAGCAAATGAAGAGTGTCCCACCTGGACGTACATTTGCCAAGGGCAAAACACATTTTTTTGCTGAGGCAGGAAATAGGTTTGAAGCTGACATCCTCTGATCTGGTAGAGTGAGAGGCAGATGGCTGGACCCCCAGGTGATTTGTATCTGCTCAGTCACTGCTCCCTATCAAGCATTAGTGCTCTGCAGTATGCAGAGACAGAGATTTCCATTCCTCCTAGGAGAGACATGCTGTTTTCCTCCTGGCCATGTGACTTACATAGGTACCAGAAGTATAGCATTAATGTGCCTAAAAAAACCCCCAGACTGGGTCATTTTGAGGTTTAGAATTTTTAATTAGTTACAGATTTTTCCTTTCTTCCCCTCTTTATCCACCTCTGTAGACAGACATGAGGTAGCTAAAGCACTAAATTTGTATATTCACAAAAATATGTAGAAAATGGCACAAAGCCATAAGACAGTTTAAATTTGTGAAATGCTACAAGCATTCAGTAATGCTTCTGTTCTTGGCTCTTTTCTGGAGGCTTGTTCATGATTGTTGCTGAAGACGGGATAGCAGGGTAGGTGAACAACTGGTCATAATGGCCAGTATCCCCATTCCAGTGTTCTGATGATATATAGAGATTTGGACACGTGCGTTTGTCTGCTGTTCAGCTAAAGATTTACTGGTGGAGTTCTGTATGCAGATTGAATGAAAAAAAATACAATGTTACTACTCTGGCTTTTTGCTGGAAACAGGCAACAAATAATAAAGGCGAATTTGAAGTAACCATCAGCCACCTTGGTAACACAGTAATTTCCATGGACATTCCACACAGCATTAGTAATGACTGGCTTCCCACCGTTAACTTCGTGATGCTAATTTCAAGGCTAAGAATTAAAGGGCTGCAGGTCTAGCAGTATCCAGTAATACCTGAGAGAGTAGATCCATTTGTAACCTTTTGTGAATCTTGGTAAGTGTTGCTGAGTGTGTGGCAACCCTCAGGCTCGATGGTGCATTTGTAGAGATTAGATGGAAACAAGTGGTGCTTACCTTTGTGTTTTCCCTGTGAGGAAGTTGCAAATTCGGAAATTGGCATTAGGAATAAATTGCATTGAGATTATGAAAATCTGAAGACAATAGAATCTCTGAAAGGTGTTGAAGGGTATGTGTATGCTATATAGGATGAGCTTTCTGTTTCTTGGTAGTTCATTAATATTCAGTGTGTATGAGGACTGATCTAGGCTTTGTAAAGTAAAATGGAACTATGGCTAAATAATTTTTCTTTGTACAACTATGCAGAAGAGAAATGTGATTTAATTATCTGAGACCTGTTTTCTACCTGTACATGGGAAAACTGGACTGGCAGGGAAGGCACTGTGCCTGCAGTTATTTTGATTCTGGTTTCTTCAGTGATCATGGCTTGGTGCTGACCGCTAAAAATATTGTCCAGTTTCTCCAAAACAGAGAAAAATATTATTTTCTATATAGGGATGTGGAGAGGTTCACTATTAATTGCTTGCTCTGTATTCTTAATGGAAATACTAGAGAGCTGTAGGTTTTATTATTTTGCTCAATAGTAAAGGTTAATGCTGAAGGGAATGTCTTACTGGAGATGTATTTGATAATTTTTCCTCTCTTAGAAATAAAGGGTTTTATTTTCTCCTGGGGTTTGCTCGTATGGTTTAGCTTCATTTGCATTTGTGGAGGCTTAAGGAAGGTGTCATGACTTTCAGAACTGCTGAATATTCAAGGAGTCCTGATGACACTGTAAGGTGTAGGATGCTTTCGAAGGGCAGGGCAGGCCACACAGACCTGTACTTTTTGCTTACAAGAATAGGCACCAACAATCTTTTCTTTAAATGGATCCTGCAACTTCTGTGGATGCAAAATCCCCACGAACCGCTGGCATCAGGTAGAATCAGCCCATCTGGTGCTGCCACCTCAGCCCACTCCGCCCCTCGATGGGCTCTGCTGGGTTGCACTGAACTCTGCCCCAGGCCAGAACAAGCTCACTTCTGTCTGCAAGAAGTGGTACTTGGAAAGCTCGTTTCTATCAGTGGTTGAAATTCTTTAGCCTGGGTCTCTGATGAGTCGTGATAAAATACGTCACAAAGTCTTTTGTAACATTCATAGGAGTGTTGTTTTTCTGGAGTCTCTGGAAATGTGAAGAGACATGGTGTTACCAAGCTTTCCTGATCAGGCATTCAAAATGATGAAATAGGGAAGCTCGCAACATGTCCCGAGGGACCAAAGAGTTCTCTTACTCCTGAAAAATTCATTTCCAAAGCCAGACCATCAAAGAAAATACCCAATGTTATATAGCCTTGTGATAAAAAATTATATGGGTTAGCAAAACTGGCACACGGGAGAAATTTTCTTTAAAGATATAAATAAACATTGTATTAGCTGGCAAGTAATCTTCTAGTGTTTCTTAGGTTATCTTCAAAAAAGTGTATGTCTTTGTCAACTGCCTCTTAAAACAAAAGATCACTTTGTGAATAAAGAAATAAAGACTTTATATGCTTTGATGTTACTGTTCACTCATTGTCAGGTATGTAAAAAAGGAGACATTCCTTTTGAGCAGTCAGTGTGTGAAACTAATAGTGTGCCTTCAGACTCCAGGCCTGTTTTTTTCAAGTGACTCATTGGATTTAAATCATGTTTTAAACACCTTTATCTGTATATTCAGAGACTGGAAAACAAGGTCAGTGTAGAGTCCATCCTGTAGCTAGTTATTAAAGCAGATGGTTGAAAAATGCAAGCACACATCTGCATCTGCTTTGCATATTAAAATGAAAAATAAAACAAGAAAAAGCATCTTAAGTTCTAGGTGTCTTGTTGTGAGTCTGTACTTCTGAGAAGAAACTCTTAGAATAACTTTAAAAATTCAGGAGTGCTAGGGCAGCACGAGAGGGAAATTGGGAGCACCATGACTCACGAAATTGTTTTTTACCACTCATATAGAATATGAGACCAGTGACATTGCAGTTAGATTCTTGAAATTTTTACAAGAAGTTTGTCGTCAGTGTTCAGACTGTCACTGGGAAAAGAAGTATCATCTGCAGGTTACCCTTAAAAAAAAAAAAAAAAAGCAAGCGTTTTCAGCACTTGTATCTCATTGTCAATCTTGTTATGTTTGAAAGTAGGAACCAAAGGTACTGAATAAGGGCTGACTGAGGAAAAAATAGAAAAAGGCTGAGGGTTGTTCCACCAGCACATCTAGCAATGACACCACTAAAACAAACTACTGAAGAGCTGGGAATTGGTGTAGCAAATTTGTCTGGTGAATGAACTTGCAACAGCCCCATGCCCGCAGCAGCAAGGTGCTCCAATAGTGCAAGCTGACAAGGAAAAGTATTTTTGCCCCGCTGCATGTAGGCATTGGAGTGCAGGAATAGGAGGAGCATCATCACAGCTCAGTGTGCAGAGGTTTACCAGTAGTCGCTTGGTGATTCTGTGCAGAACCTTTGTGGCTCTGTCAGCACAAGGCTCTGCCAGAGTCTAAAAACTGCTTTTCAGAGTCTTGCAATACACTCACTCCCTTGTTTGATGTAGGCTCACTGTTGTTTTACATTATATATGAAGCTCACACAAAACCATGCTTGTTGGTCCTATGGAATATTTCAGGAAATGAACTCATTGACTTGAGTATTTCTGTAGAGAAGTTGAAAAGGAGTATAAAAACCATAAACATAGGTATTTCCTGGTAATGTTCAGAAATTAATCAGATAGATTTATGGATGTTAGGGATACTAAGATTTTGCACGTTTTCAACGACAAGATATAGTCCCAGATAAAGTAGGTATATTAATATGATGCTAAATGGTATTTCTGTTCCTTACAAGAAAACTGAATATTTGATAATTACTTGTCATTGAAAGAAACTTACCTCTTCAGTTCACGTAGAAACCATTTTTGCAGCCAACCATTGTAGTGTATGAACACTTACGAAATAAAGTCAGTTAGTGGGAATTAATTTCCTGCTGGAATTCACAGTGGTTAGAAGGTGTTATTCAACCCAGTCTCACAAAGCTAATTTTCAGTGCTCTGAAACTCCTTCCTTAGAGAAGTAACAATACTGTAATTTTCAAGGTTTGAAAAGAGCGGGGGAAGCTATAGACGTTGACTGCAGACTCTCTAGAAGAAAGTTCCCATTGCCCATAATAGCCTGTAAGATTCCCCAGAGTGGCAGAAACCCGCAGGAACCTGGCACGTGGCATGACGACCCCTTAGAGCAGCCCTTGGTTATGAAAGCCCGGCTCGGGGATGTGCTGGGGAGAGGTGTGTGAAAACAGTGTCACAGCCTGGGGCCGGCCGTACTATTCCTGGAAATCGGTAGGACACAAAGAGGCATTGTTCACAGCCTCTCTCCCTGCTTTATTTCCCATACTGTGGTGTTTTCGGAAGCAATAGTTAAGGACACAACCTGGCAGCTCTGTGCCAACATCAGACATTTCTCTTTCTGAAAATAATCTCGTTGCAGCGCAACTGCAGAGATCTGTGTCCAGTTTGCCCTCAGAGCCCAGATGACAACACTGAAAGGGTCTGAACCAAAAAACCTCTGAGCTGGACAAAAAAGTGCGGTTGATGATTTGTAGTTCAAAAGCAGAAACAGTTCTTCACTGTGAAACAAGAAGGGATAAGGAAATATTTCTTAGCTTTGTTTTCAACTCTCTTTAATTTTAGAACACATTTTTTCTTTTTGTTACTTATTGCACATAAGTCATACTAAACTGCCAGACTGAATTTGGAAACTAATTACGGTAGACTTCAGCATTCTTGCATGCCTTATGGAGTACAACACCTGCACTCCACAGGACTGAATTCTCTGCTGATAGGTCTGGAGCCGTCTTCTATCAGGGTAAATAGAGACTCCAGACATGACTGGCTGGAAATGGTGGAAAGAGTTACCCCACATCAGGCAGTTGTTTGTACTGGCTGTATCCTTATCAGAGAATTCCACAACTTGCTTGAGAGAAGGAACTTTTGTTTTATTTGTTCAGTGAGGTCTTGTAGTTTACAGTAAAAAAAAAAAAAATCACAAAAATTTTGTCTGAAAGGAGCAAGAGAAACAAACAACTTGTGTGTCCAGGTGTCACATGAGTAGCTGGAAAGGAATTAGTGGTACCTGCAAATTTCTGCTGGCAGGATTGAGGTGGGAAGCGGGTTTGTGTGTGAAGGAACAGTTCATTGTGTGTCAAAGTTCTGTGCTCTTACCTTCTCAGCTAAATTTTAAAAATAACAGGAACAGGGGAGGTGAAATATCCTGTGCTCTTACTTGAAATGCCCTTGCTGCTTTCATTATTTCCTGTAGTAATGCACAGGATATCCAGCTGATTAGTCACAGCAGGCTATGTGATCTTCACATCCTCAGGAACCTTCTAGGATGTGATCTCTTCCTGAACCTGCAGAACAAACCTTTACAGTTTACCAGCAATGCATATGCAGATTTTGGAGAAACTGAGTACAGGTTGTCAGGGGATGAGGATCTCGTTGGCTAGGATGCAGCCTCACCGTTATTTTGCCAAACAGACTTTTCAGGTCTCTTACCTTTTCAGGTCTCTTATTTTCTCTGTGTCTTATTTTCTTGTATCTCCATTTCTGTATGTCACCATGTGCTTATTCTCCAGGACACAGATAGGTAAGACTCACTATGTACAACTAGGTTTTAATTAAACTGCCTTGACCCCTGCATGAATGATCTCATTCTGAAGGAGTCTTACCACTGCTTAACTCTGCATGCTTTGGAAGATTAGTGTGTTTTAAGAATTACCTTTGAATTTACATCTTTCTTCAATTGTCTTGACTTTTCTCAGTATCTCAGTACAAGCTCCTAATATTTACTGCAGTTCAACCAAATCCTGTCTTCCTGTGAAGGTTTCATATTTCAAGCCTTCTCCTTTTCCCTCTGTAATTGCAACTGCCTTTCTCTCTGCATCTTGATTGCAGTGATGCCTTCTTCTCCTTCTTCACTTTTTTGCTTAAATTTTTACTCTTTACCTCTTGATTATTTGCCCTTGTCTTCTAGTATCTGATAACATCTTAGGAGCTCTGATCTTTAGGCTCTTTGAGCCATTGTAGAATCAGTCTTTGAGGAAAACCTGAACCCTCTGAGTTTAGGAGATCCCTGAGAAGAAGAAAATTTATTTGCTGATCCCTACATTATATTAATAAGCACACTTTCTTTGAAAATAATAAGCCCAGCATAGAAAAGAAGCATTATTTATGCAAATGTGAACAAAATGTGGATGGGGTTCAGGATTTCAGCTGGAGTTCCAGTTGCAGCTTGTTCTTAATTTTTCCCCAACACCAGCAACTACCACTAAACCACAAATTCACTCTTACATTGAAGGAAAAGACTTGTGTTCGTTTTTCTGTATCATTGAAAATTATTTGATAATTAACCTGCTAATACAAAAATAATCATCACTAGCAGAGCTGTTTTGGTAGTTAAATGGTTTTTAATGATGCCTATTCTTGCAGCAACAGAAAATGTTAGCTATGGTGTGTGCTTGGGAGTAAGTGTGAGAGGAACCAGTCATCTGTAGATCTGACTACATGATTAGCTGCAAAACTTGCGTCTTTTTCAGCTTTTGTTTAGTTTATGGACTTTATGTACAAAATAGGCAGAAATATCCATCAGCATATCCTCATCTTAAAAGAATGGGTGCTTTGCTGTTCTTCATCTTAACAAAAAATGGGTGCTTTCCTGGTGGCGTCAGTATGAGTGTGAGCCTCACAGCAAGACACCAATACTTGTTCTTGTGAGGTCAGTGGAAAAACTCTTACTAACTGTGATTTTGTTCCAGGTTCTTGGCAGACTGTTCTGAACATGGAGATTTATCTGGGGGTGAAACAGCAGGGGTGCCCTTCATTACTCCCTGTCTGTGCTCTCAGACCTCTGAACTGGCAGCAGACAGAACTGCCTCTGATGCAGATCCGTCTCTTCTTGCTCACATCTGGATCAAGGCTGCCTTCTCTGCTGCTCTGAAAGCTGGAATTCAGAAGAAGCACCAGTGCACACATCAGTTGTGTGTATCTAAGAGCAGTATATGCTACTTCCTGGTTTGGAAAGCCTGTAGTAGTTTAAACATTTTTGTACTAACTCTGGTATGCACATAGCTTGCAGTTTCTTCTGTTCATTTTAATAAATCACAAAGGTGAAAGCAGAGATGGAGGTAACCCTTCGACTGAAAACAAATTCTCGAAAGGGAAAGAGAAATGGAGGATGAGAAAAACTGGAAGAGTCCAATGACCTTTGATGTCCCACGTTCAGCTTGCAAGTGGATCCTAGAAACAGTCCAGCTGGAATCCCTAGTGACGAGGGTTGTTTCAGTACATTAACAAGGAGTGTATCCAAGATACAGTTGCTCACGTCTGGCCAGAAAAAAATAACAAGCACACCCTCTCATATTCTAAAGTTGCGCTAGTTGCAGCTGGCACTCTTTCAAACCTGTCATCACCTTCATTGCCTTCAAAAGAACTTTTTGCTTAAAGGTGAAGGCATATGCTTTTCCCCTTATTTCATCTGCACAACTTTTTATAGTCTTCAAATAAATAAAAGTGCCACATAGGCTCAAACAGATCTCTAGTCACAGTGCTGGGATCTATGGAAACTCAGATTTATCAGCTTGTTTTAACATGTTGATTATTCATCACAAGTTGAGTCAACAAATGTGAGTGCAGAAAGCCTTGAGAAGGCAGCCTTGTAACTGGACAACTGAGCTTTTTAAGAAGCAAAGAATGAAGTACAAATCCTGTCAGGAAAAAAAAAAAAAAGTGAAATTAAGGTATTCTGAAAGTTCTTTGATGTGGGAAATGCCATGACCTTCATGAGTGTAACTCTCGAAAAAAATAGTTCTTCATACTTGAACTTACCTTTTCTCCTTAGCCATTTTTAGATCAGAATTTTCGATTCATTAGACAAAGAGAAAAACAGCAAATAAATTGAAGTGTGAGGGCAGTAGACGATATGCATTAAATGTATTATTTATTATTTCAGGGGGAAAGGCCACCGCTTGCTTAGCAAAAACCATGTTATTAAGCACTGCAGAGGCAAAAAAAGTTTGGTTTCTAATGGGAACCATGGAGTTTAGCTGTCCATTGAATTTTAGTAAAAAGCATGTTGTAACTTATTTCATTCTCACAGCAGAGGAAGTCAGGAATTATACCACTGAATCCAGTACCATTGTTTAGTGTGAATCAACCTGGTGGCAGTTAGGAAAGAATCTTTTACTTCAGTGGGATGACCCTAATGTGGAACTTTGCTGCAGAGAATTTAAACACGGAGAGTTCCTACCTAGGTTTCACTACTGCTAGTGTGGTATCCTTTGCTGGGACTAGCAGACCGCCTATTTTTTTGGTAAACTGAAGCTTGAAGTCCTTTGTTTTGTTCTGCTGAAAGGAGCACCGTGTCAGTGAACAAACATCTGTGAGGGCTGAGGTTGTCCTCAGAGTCTCTGGACCATCAAAAGCACTTTCTGCCTTCCACCAGAGTAGGGTTTGTTGCACATTTTTGAATGCTCTCTTTGAGACTGGAGGGATTTTATGAAACCTGGAAAGTGAAATAACTCACTGAAATAAGAGCACTAATTTTGTAATAATGGGAGTTGCGGAAAGCACAAAAAAACCGTGGGAACAAGGGTGTGATACAGCTACACAGGAGAATTCCCATGTGGATAATTCAATCTTCTTTACAGCTTGCAGAACTTAGAGCTTTCCTTGTCCTAGATATCCAGCCACATGTAGGATAGCAGCAAGTGTGCTAGAACTACTACAGTGTTTGAACTTGTAATGACAACAATTTGTTACGTGCTGGAAGACAAAAGTTTTGTGGGTGGATTTATCATCTTCAGTATGTAATAATTAACCCTATGTCCACGACAATCTCCTTTCTAGCAGTTACTTCAGCTATATTTTTAGTATATATAGTTGTATAATATATGTGTCTCATGATTTGTGTGATCCTTTTATGTATGGTCATACAAATTATTTATTCAGAACATCGTGGCTTTCAAATGAAATCTCTTTGCAGTTGTTCTTTTTCTTCTCAAAATGGACACCTTGTTTTTGTAAGACTGATAGACAGAAGGACTGCATTATCTGGTTTCACTTCCAACAAGTTCATGATTTTTAAACTCAGCTAATTTCAGTTAATTAGTAGTTTGCTTCACCAAGGCCAGCATGTAATTCAAGCTTTCCTTTACTGCTGGGTTTTTTCTCACTACAGCTTGCACCTGCACCTGTCCCCACCCCCAAATCTCTGCAAGGTTCACAGGGATGCTCAGTCTTCAGCCCATATGGCACAAAAGCAATTGTTGACCTTCAAGCACTTTGTCATCTTTTTGCGAGCTCTGTAAAGAGTTTTTGCAGCAGAGATGAGGCAACTGAATTTTTATGTTACTGTCAGTTTGGCATGTTTGAATTCCTGTAGTTTACACTCAAAACTTTGACACTGACTCAACTTTGCTAGTAGAAATATATTTGCAAAGAGGTTTTTGGCCTCAATTCAGAGACAGAGCAATAAACTGTAGCCCAAGGGCTAAGAGAGATTAAAATTAAGCAGGTAAAATGTAGAATTGTGCCAACTAGGAAAAGGGAGGATTCCCAAGGCACAATAACATTATCATACTCTTGCCTGGCATCCTTTATTTGATTATCTTGAAGTGCATTACAGGAATTAATGGAAGCTCATAACTTCCTTGTGAAGCAGGTACTACATTGCAACACTGATTTGCAAATATATGAACAGAGGTCTTGGGCAATCCTGGAATTCTCAGCAAAGTCATAAATATTCTTAAGTGAGATTGGGACGGGGACCCAAAACCCAACAAAAAAAAAAAAAAAAAAAAAAAAAAAAAAAAAAAAAAAGAAACAAACAAAAATAACATCCACAAACAAAAGCTTTTGAAATTTTTGAGACCTGATATTTCTTTTTGCTACTCACTTTCCACTTTGAAGAGCCACTCCAATTCTGCTCTGCTTTTATTTTCTGATGCTTTGTTTTGGTTTGCTTCTTGTTCCTCAAGGGCAATTCAAATTAGTCAGCAGTGGCTTAACTGTCTGCTAACAGGGTTCAGCTCAGCAATCTTAAGGGAGTTTCACCTATCAGTTATTTGGCTATGATTTATTCTTTGGCGAGAAAAAATTGGGAACTGGTAAAAATCACACATTTCCCAACCTTTAAAAAATAAGTTCTAAGACCACCAATTGGTGACAGCTTTGTATCTCCTGTGTTTGTCCCTGTTGGGGAGCACTGGTGAGGGGGAAACCCTCTGCTTAGCACCTCATCATGAAAATCAGTCTTGAGTTACACTGACACTAAATGTGTGATCCTTGCGTGCCAAAATACATACCTTTTAATTGACATGAAAGCAGCTTCTGCCTTGGTATTTAGGACATAACACAGCTTCTAGTGCAGGCTTGGTTTCCAGAATAGAGCACATTCTTTTCTACCATGCATGTTAATACATTGTCCTTCTTCCTTCTCCTAATAGCCCGTGAGATTTGAACTTGGAGTCAGCAAAATAGGGGCTTTGTGAAGCACAAAAGAACACCAGGTTTTTATCACACCATGCCTGTAAAAAGAGCTGTTCAACCATTCAGATGCTGCTCCTATTGTGCAGCTGTTATTCTGCTGCTGAGAACATCTTGCTGTTGACACTGAAGTAGTACCTGCAGGAAACACTGACACATTGAGCTTTTCAGGAGAAGCTGGGCTTGGGGATCTGCCAGATCCCTGTGTGGAGAGCTCAGATATTTACTCTCCCTGTACCTTTCCCATTACAATCCTTGTAAATACGTAACAAATTTTTGTCTACTTGCCAGCATCTGTTCTGCGATTTTTGCATCATGACCCTTTTCCCAATGTGATGAAGGTCCATGTTTCTTGTCTTCCAAAACCACCTCTTCAAAGCTGGCAGTGAGGCTGTGATGGGCAATGTGCTGTCTGAGTCTCTGGCGGCGAGTGTGGGTCTCTCACACAATGGCTCTTTCTTCGCTGAGCTGATGGCCAGTATCTGGTCAGCCTCATCTATTTAAAGTCAGCCAAGCTGGGATTGCAGAGCTGGTGGAGAGGGTGCTTTGTTTGCTTATGAGTTAACAGGAAATTCAACTGTTTCAAATTAAGCACAAACAACTGTGTCAGGACAGGGTGAAGGAAGTGTCTGAAATCTGCAAGAGAGGGGGATCAGAGATAGTTCAGCCTCATTCGTCCTCCATCCCTAAATTTGTCTTTGTGCAACAGGGTACAATTCCCACTGTAGTTCAGAGCTAAAATTCTTCTTAGTAATTAATGCAAATGGCTGTATTTTTAGCCTGACATCCTAAAGGAACAAGGCTTGTGTGATCACATTGTCTGTGTATAGGTGGTTGTCAGCTCCCAGTAACGTGAATTTTCGGATTCACTTAGCTCAGCCTGCAACACAGTCATTTTCCAAGGCCTCTCCCAAAATCAGGCAAGCAGGTGAAAGAGTGGCTTCAGAGAGGCAAAGGGCATGTGGCTAACTGGCCTTTTAAAGACATCAGCATCAGGACACAAACTCCTACCAGCCAGGCTTCAGTGGTTCCAGTGCTTGTTTAGTAGTAACGTTTCCATATAAACAAACAGAACGTTCCTGCTGTAAGGTTGTGTGAGGCTGAATTTGGTATGCTGTGTTTCACGCTGCCCAACACATCCTATAACATAAACTCACAGCCTAGCTAGTGCGGAATATTAATTTCATGAGGTCTGACTTGCTGGCTACACTCCCATTGACTCTATTAAATTAAATGGCAGTTTCGTCTGCCTATGTTTTTCAGGATCCAGACCCACAGTTTGCATATTTTTAACAGTTTGAAAGTGTAAGAGTGCACAGCTCCTGATCTTTGCCATGTGGGATACTAACTTTTGTGCCTTGTGTTGGAGATACAACCCCATTAGAATATCACACAATTTTTTAAAAAAGCGTGGTAATTAATGAATGACTGTATGCAAGCAAGCAGTGAGTTTGATAACAGCATGACTGGCTGTTAAGTGACATACCACTATCAAAGGACTTACATGTTCTTGCCTTAAATATCTGTGCTTTGTTTGTTGGTTTGGGCTTTTTGGGGGGTCAAGGGGGTTGGTTTTTTTAGAATAAAAATTCTGAATTTTCTGTATTTCTGACTGGATCTTTTAAATCTTTCTACAGACTGTTGAGAGCTAAACTGAACTTGCATTTTAAAAACTAACCTAATACTTTTTTCACTTTGTAGTGGTGTAGAGAACATTTTAAACCCTTGAAAGTACAATTTCAGGCTGTAAAATGGAGCATTGTAGGTCTCCTTCTCAGCTGGAATTGACTTGATGTCTGGGATTGCCAAATTCAAGTCCGATACAAATTGCAACAGCTGAGTTACAATTTTTAAATCAACCCTGAAGATGAGGGTTTTATAATGGTTTCATGGGAAGCATGCTTCTTTGCAGCTGTATGAAAATAGAGGTCTATTCCAGTTAGATTCACCCACCCAACTCTCATGAGGCAGGTTAGGTACATATTGTGTTGGGCTTTCTGTATATATCCAGTCTCTCTCGTATTTCATGAAGATTCCCTTCACTCTGCCTCTCCTTCTCCCCCACTTCTGTACCTCTCATCTCGCTCTTCTTCTATTGTATCTTGAGGGTTTGAGCTCTTTTCTTCCTCCTTGTGGGCCATTTGTCAGCCCACTCCAAGGAAGCTGCTGACTGAGGTATATGGTAGTGCTGTGCAGGAGATGTTTTCCTGTGTGTTTATAACAAGTCCCAGTGCTACAGGCAACAGACACGATGGCCATATAAATCAAGGCACACATGGATACGCACAGGGAGCTGGGCCCAGTCACCAAATCCTTCACCTCTGAAGCATAAGGACAGTTCTCATGCACAGGCAAAGTTCCCCTGGCTCAGTAAGTCTCCAGGTTTTTCAGTGTAGATCTCATAAGAATGATATTGTTTGGTGGACCACATGTCTTCTCACCCATGATCTAAATACTACTTTCCCCCTTCCTTTGTAATTAAATTTCATCTCTGTGACAAATGCAGTGATTGCTGACTCTGAATGTCAGATACACTGGACTCAAGAGTGCATTTAGGAAGGTTTTTAATGTATTTTAATGTATTTAGATGGCTTGTGATCAGCAAGATGCTGACAGAAGTGTTGGGGAGTTGTCTTTTATCTTGTAGTGAGACACAAAACACAAACCATGAACTGTGTTTTGACATAGCCATCATACTCATACCCGCAGCCTTCTTGTGAGCCAGCTGCTGGGAAGACAACATCATTGCCTCCTGTGCTACATGGCATCAGTCAATACACAAAAGACTGCCTTCTGTCCTTTTCTCTCTCTGAACACTTCTGTGAGTTTAAAAAGTTGATGTGTTAGTAAAGAAACGAAAATATCACAGACCTGAGAGACCAAATTTTCAAGCACGGACTCCAAATGAAAAGGAGTGTGATACACAACAACAGCCTTAACAATGTGTTTTCTTATTTCTTTGATTCCTTCCATCCAGCTGATGTCCTTTTCTTATTTCCATTTGCTTAGGAATCCTCTGAATCTTTTCTCTTCCTTCTCCCTTTGCTGATAGTTTCATTCCTTCATTTCTAGACATCCCTTTACACACACCTGCATCTGTCCTTTTGCCTCACAGCCTTTTTACAGCTATATTAATTTTGAAAGACCCTTCTCATCTTTTTTTTTTTGCTTACTCCCACTTGCCAATCTTTTATTTCCCTACATTTCCAGGTACCATAACGGCTCTCCCGTCTTAGCCTGTTTCACCTGCCTGAACTTCCAGCTCCCAATTTTCACAGTCTTTGTTCTCTTCTTCCCAGTGCCTGTACTCAGATCTGCTTCTTTTTTTCCCTCCACTTTGCTCTTGCTCTTCCCCATTTCTTTTCCAGGTTCTTCCATGCACCACGTGGAAATAGAACTGTACTTTCAGCCACTTCTGTTCTTCAGTGTGGGGAATCTTTGTACAAGTCTGAGAGCAGGATTTCATCTCAAGTCTAAAATATGTTTTGGATGTTGTGATGGTGATTCATGCCTCATTCTCACTCATGCTGGGCCTGCTCCTAGTGTTTGGCTACGAGTGCTTGCAAATCCCTGGCACTGGAGGATATAGGGTATTGTTTCGTCCGTCACTGGATGTTACTGGATCAGGATTGCCTTGAAAGCATTACAGTATGAGAAAATACTAAGACAGCAACCACACAGCAGTGGGGTGTGGGGAGATGCAGCCAGCATCAGCACAAAGGGGTTTTGGGACACTGCTTCATCTTTTTGCATTTACATGATATGTTTGAGTACATTCCAGCCCCTCAGGGTCAGTCTTCACAGTAGTTTCCTCAGGGCCTAAAACACAGCTCCTGTAGGAACACAGCTTGAATGTTACCTCTCACTGTACCTCTCAGTTGGTGCTACACTGGCTCTACAAATGCCATAATACCTGCTTCTGCAACTGCTCCCCATAGTGAAGTCAATGGGATTTCTATAGGCAGAATGAATGCCAAACTCCACTACTTTAGACTGTAAAAGCTTCCCAGGAGTAAGGAGCACATCTCTCTGTGTCTGTACAGTGCCAAGCACACAGCTGGTGCTCAATGAATAATATATGTATGGACTTGGTAGGAGTGACTGTTCATCTAGTGCAGCAGAGGTGAAGCATCTTTTTGTAGCAAGAGGCAACACATTTTCCCTTTTACTGGTCTATTTTATGATTTGGGCTTTAAATGGTGAAAAGTATATTTGCCAGCTAGTTCAGGGGAAGCTCATTTACACCGCCTTCACACAACATGTCCCATGTTTCAAATGACAGGAAGGATAGCTAGTTCTCTACAGCTGAATGCGTAGTGATTAAACTGTCTGGGCACCAGCAGTAGGCAGCCATTGAGCAGATCATTATTAAGATGGCTATAATTACAGAGTCAAAGCAGCCCCTTGCAGCGCACTGGTAATCTGCTTTGAAAACTGGAGGCACAAAGGCATATCTCCTTTTTATGTTGAGGCCCAAGCTGTGAAAAGTAACTGCAGATTTTTATGTTACGTCACTCATGTCTTAAGCTGTTAGCTGCTCCTGCCTGCTCTTTGCAGGCTGGCCTGGACAGGGGGATTGAGGTAGAAATAAATGCTGAGTAGAGAGCTACTGAAAAAGAAAGAAGTACAGCTATGACACCTCCACAAGAGCTCTCATGGTATTGCTTTAGTCATTAGCTGAGTGGATACTTGAGCTTAATCAGTATCAAAGGGACATACACAAAGTCATCTATTTCATTAAGCTAATTTGCATTACTCGGCTTACCAAGAATCAAATTTTCATGTATTGTCCATCTTGCTGTCAGCAAAATAAGGGGAGGGGGAGGAGTAAGTGGAAAGCAATGCAAGACTGAGTTGTGGTGGTGTTTATTCCTTTTTTCAGAGATACCTGCTAGTCTCTCAGGAGCCTTCATTGCTTTTGGATACCGAAAATACAGACTAGTAAGCTTTATAAACTTTATTTTTAGTAACTTCTACTTAGCAATGAAACTTCCAGAGCTTTACCAAGTGTGAGATCCTTGAAGCAGTGCATAGTTAGGCTTTTAACTACTGCTGTTGTTGAAGAAGACGGTAAGTGTTGGTTTGGGAGGAGGCGATGGGAGGATTAGAGTAGTTAGCTAAAAAAGACCTTTAGCCTCCTCTGGTCCCCAAGAGACATCAGTGAAGTGTTTTGCGTGAAGCTTCACACAACATTGCAGTCCCAAGGGAAGTACTGCTGCCATTTATATTGTACCAGATCTGGCTGTGGCTTTAGCAGAAAGCTGTAATGTGCTGAGATGGCTGTTCTTGTTCTTCTGTTTTGTCCGTGGTGCTCATGACACTCTCTTCCTTCAGTACTGATTTTTTGTCTTTCTTTCTTCCTTTCTTTCTTTCTCTCTCTCTCTCTCATTTTCTCTCTTTCTTTCTCTCTTTCTCTCTTTCTTTCTGTCTCTCTTTCTCAGCAGTAATGTTTGCTATCTTCCTTCTCATTTCACTGGAATTTAAACTTAATTACTTTCTAGTGAAACGTATTCTTTTAGTTGTATAATCTGGTAATTGTTTGCACATTAAAACTTCAGTTTGTCCAAGAGATTGTGACTGAGGTTTGCTTTTAAATGTGAAGTTGTTGTGATGATTAGATTATTCTGGTTAAGCCCAGATGTTTGAGTCTAGAAATTAAATATAATTTAACTTGATTGATTGGACAGAATGATGGAAATCTTTCATAAGACAACTGAAATATGTGGGGCATCATGCTTCTTGGTATTGAAGCAAGACTGAGTGGTTAATTCTGTAGTCTGTTCCCCGATCCTGAGCAGGATTTCTCAAACATTAGTGTTTTTCTAAAGTCTCCTGATTAGGAAAAGTTTCAATAACAACTCTTTTGTATTTGTGTGACTTTTGTAGGTATAACTAGAAAAAATGTCACTGTGACAGACCAGTTGGTAACGATGGAAAAACTAAAAAAATGCATGATTTTGAGTTGAATATTTTCAGTGAGATGAATCATCATGTTTGTGCTCCTTGAAGTGCAAAACTGTGCTCCAAAGCCGTGTCCCCACTGAAACTGCGAGCAATAGCTCCTCTATCTTGGGGAATGCATCCCATCTGTGTGCATGTGTGCATGATTCAGTTTTTAAGGACTTGGTACTGGGCTGGAGGTCAACAGTTGAATGCGTTCATTTGATCCCAAAATGTTGATGTGAGAAGTTTGAGGTGTTGGAAGTCAGTTATGGATGCTGTTATGCTGTAGGAATGCTGTCGGTATTTTTGCAGTTTAGTAACTAAAATGTTTGCTTAGGTTAAAAATGGGGCCAGAGAAGACTTATGTATTTGAATCACGAGAATTGCAGCTGGGAACAGCATTTCTGGTACCTGTAAAAATTTTTAAAAATCTCCTTTACCCACACATGTGTGTGTTGTGTGTGTGGACAACTTTTCAAGACAAGGCCTTTTTTAATAAAAATTGCACAGCACATAGCATTCTTGAAATAAAACACAAGTTGAGGAAAGAATAACCAAAAGGAGCTCCAGTACAGTAATATCTGCTGGTAAAGGTATTCCTTTTTTCTTTCTGTTGGTAGCTAGCACTGTTTTAATCTGAAGCAGTATTTTGCCATATGGGTTATAGCCAAAACTTTATTTTTTCAGAAGAGGCAGACAGAAAGTAAGTTATAGTCCTCTAGTTTATAGGAAGGTCCAGCCAGCAATAGGAGTGATAGCACTGACAGGGCTGTGTAGTGCACAGTTTTGTTCAGGTGATGCAGGACACTGCTTGACTGTAGATGATGTGTGGTTGGTTTGTGACAAAGTAGCAATCAGTAATCAAATTGCTATTGTGGTAAATCATCAATTCATCCGTCTGTTGTACAGATAGATGTATTCACAGAGTCAAAGAGAAAAAGTTACAAGAAGGAAGGGTGTAAGTCTGCTTGCTACTGAATAAGCCCAAAGGAGGGGTTTCTTATCCTTGCGTTGCAAACTGTGCTACCTCAGATGCCATATCTGGTTTTGCTAATTACAGCTGCTTTATTTCAGGCTTGTCATAAAAGAGAGAATACCTTTTGTCTGTGTTTGCATTATAAATACTTTGAAAGCAGCATATTGGAAACGACAGTTTTTTCAGTTTGTGCATGTTGGTTCACATAGTACAATTAATCCTACTTGAGAACTGAGCAGGAGGACCCTACAAGGGATGCATGGCTTAGAATTTTTGTCCTAATATGTTTGACCTTGTGTACTTCTGCGCGTGCAGAGCAAGAGAAGAGATTGAAGCGTAAGTTGTGCTGAAAAGATTTCTGTCCTCATTTTCATTTCCAGTCAGGCAAAATTCTTCTGGATGACTGTGTCCCACCCCTGGGGAGCACACAACAGGGCAACTCACTTTGTTCCAGGCTGAGGGAAACAGTTATCTTTGGGAGGTCAAGGGAAAGGAGGGTGCCTAGCTCTGCTGACGGAGAAAGAGTATGGGAGTCGGTCTGTCTCCACAACAGAAAAAGAAGTAATATGCCTAGTGGACTCCAGGAAGAAGGAGCTTGCTCTCCATCTTTTTCATTGTCCAACACCTGGGAGAAAGTTAGCATATCTCTTTGGTTTTTTCTGTCTAATACCTGCCTTCAGAGCTTACCAACATTCAGCTAAGAGAAATTAAGTGACTAGTCAGCTTTATTAAAATGTACATTAAAAGATATATTCCAAGTTTAGTCATCCTTTGAACATCAAGTGCTAGCTTTTTATTTATGGGAAGCACAAGCAATCTTCTTTAAGCTGTCCAAAAAAGGAGGGAAGATACAATCTGTCCCCATGAGCCTGCAGCAGAAATAATGTTCTCAGCTTTTGGGGAACGTAAGGGTGTGTGTGAAGAAGGGGAGTAACCTGTTCCAGTGTTAGGAAAGCCAGATCTGTTCTTGCGTGAGAAAAGCCAAGTCCTTTTATGAGAGAGAGAGACCGTACGTGTCAGTGCTGGGAAGGGAAGGGATTGTGGGGAGCTCCTCAGGATTCAGGAAGGAAACATACAAGCATTCTTCACAGCCTTTATTATGGAGGCATCAGAGTTTTCAGTCTCACAAACTAGTCCCATTCTTTATAAAAACACTTTACTGTGGAGCATTGCCAGTTTGCAACTTCATCTTGCTAGTCATAGGTTTGTGTTGCCCCTCCTGTGCAGATGCTCCTCCATGCACAACTGTGCAGGTTGTTTCTTCCTGCCTGGAACAGTAAGTAATACTTTTAGGATCCCAGAGGAAAAAAGGCATGGTAATTTTCTGGCAGAAAAAAATTGCTTTCTAGCTCTGCGTGAGGGAGTGATGTTATGGTAGACATTGGTATTCAATGAGGTAAATTATCAATATCCCACCCTTTTTCCTCTGTGCTTTAAACATGTGAGAACACACTCAATATTCATATGTTGAGGTTTTTTAAAATGAAATTTTCTTTGGCGTGTCCTCAGAGTGCTGTTTGTTCAGTGGCTGGACATGTTTCTGACTTCACATGCAGTAAGTATAGCTTGCTGGTAAGTGAACTAAGTAAAAGTCTTTCTCCTTTCTGAAAGTTTTGTGAGAGCATTTAGAAGCTCTGGTCTGTCTCATCAAGTTACCGCTATGGCTGATGTCTAGGAAAAGCTGGTGCTAACCACCCCGAGGTGTCAGGTGACAGGGTCCTTCAGAGCTTCCAGAAAAGATTTTGTAGGTTAAGTGCTTTCTTTCAAAGTCACATTTTTCCATCAGAAGAGGGTAAGTGCCTGAAATTGTGTTCTTCAGATCTCTTTGTTGCAGCAAGTTATTGAGAGAAGTCTTCCAAAAAATCTATTACTATTGAGCCATCATAGTACACTTTTTTGGCATTATTCATGTTGTTCAGGATACCAGAAGTTATGAATATATATGGTCATAGACACTGCAAAATTGAGTTCTTCACAAGTGTATGTTGAATGTAGGGGCACTCATGTGCAAAGAATCTCTCTTGCTTCAAGCTGGTGTAGTGATGTTTACCGCAAGAATAATTCTGTTTTGGATTGCTTACAGGAAAATTTTAACAAAAAGAAATACAGTGGAACATGGTCAAGACCATCTGATTTACTTTCTTTAAGAGAGTTAGAATGCAAAACAAAATAATAATTTCTTCTTTTAAAAGATTAGGTATAACCTCAAATTTCACAGGGAATTTGGATATGGTTATTTCCATTTCCTGACATTAGATGGGAGACTTTGCCCAAAACCCATGTAAAGTTAGCAGAATTTAACTGAGTCTTCATCTGAGTATGTGTACTTTTATGAGGATGAAAGTGTTAAATATATACGATTCTCTATAACTGGAAGGCTTATAAATAGGTAAAGCAACCTCATGCATGAGCTGATGCAGATGGTACAAGCTGTAAAGCAGCTACAGGTCCTTCTGAAGTCCAGTGGGAATCAGTGCTCCACAATCTAGCAGATGTCAGTGTCAGCATTTTCACTGGCATAAACAAAAACAAGCCGATGCCCTTTAGTTGTAAGTGCTGTGTGACTGTGCTGCAAGCTGGAGAGTCACTGCTCTGTGACTGTGCAGGCAAGCACAGCCTGTAAGACTTGGGTCATACTTGTGGGCAAGGGGGGGATGCCAGATTGGAGTCCAGTTGAGAACACCACACCTTGATGCCCACCTGGATCTCCTCAGTCTTTTCTAGGGAGCTCAGCACGGTCCATGCATACAGCCTTAAGTCTCATTGGAAAGTAATTTTATTCTCTGGACTAATGTCTTTTGTGCATTTATTTCCTTCTAAATGCTGGCAGGAATTTAGGTCTTGGCTGTAGATCAGCTCCTGGCAGCTGATCAGTTCGATGTCCACATTATGGAGGCCAACCTAGAGTTAGAGGAAACTCTCTCTGCAGCATTTGATATAAATCACATAAGCAGCAGAACTGCAGAGTAAGAAATAACAGCAGCAGTTCGTCAGCTATGCAGTCATCTTCCTTGTTCCTGCACAGGTATTTCAGTTCTGTCAGGCAAGCTAGGAAGGATTCATTTGGGTTAAAAAACACCTGGCAGGCTTGTTAAAAACCCTTAACTGTGTGTTACTACTCAGGAAGCAGTTTTGCTGAATTCACTTAGATGCAGTCAGCTAATGAATCATTGCTTTTCCGGTGTCACCCACCACTACAGACTGAAGTTACAGGGTGTGGGGGAGGAGGAGGTTTGGGAACAGGTCCTTAGTTGTCTGAGAAAGCCTTGGTATTTTGGTTAGAGTCAAACTTTCATCAGTGAACCCCAGAGCAAGTCTTCCCATCCTGATGCTGGTGGATGTTATTTCATTGCTGGGATGATGCTTGCAATCTGTCTGTAACACACAGAGTAGGTTTTTTCAGCTCCATAAAATTATCTGGAATATTAGAAGTGTTTCAGTTTCAGTTTCAGTCATTAGCTGAGTGCTGGTGCCATGAAAATGACTTTTCTTTCTGTGTCTCTCATTATTCGTTGTTGGAACCTGAATGCATGCAATCATTCCTAAAATAGCCATAGGAAGCACAAGTGATATAGAAACATCTTTGTCTTGCTTCGGGGTTCTGGGCTGCATAGCTGAGCCTGCCCTAGTGTGGGACCTGGAAACAGGCTGCGGTCTCATCTGGGTGACAGTCTGGATTGTGCTTTGCAAAGCCCTGCACGTGGTATTGAAAAGGCAGAGGTTATTTCCCGCAGAAGAAGAGAATGACTTTGCCTCGCTCTAGCAATGAGCCGGAGAATGGATTAGAGGCTTTTCCTATCTGCAAGGAAGCTCATCCATCATGCCCCATTCAGGCAGTCATAGTCAGTGGGCTTGTTCTCTCTTGCTACACTGAATCTTTTTCTCCACAGCTTGTCCAAAGAAGCAAAGCAAATAATAACAGAGCTACTGCTTTTGTAACTTGTACTACAGGCATTTGTCAATGCTGCTTTGACTTTCTTTTCTGTGCTGCTCTAATTCCCTGTTGCTGTGCTAAGAAGCAGGTGTGAACAAATGTGTAAGGATGCTTGTATTCTTCAGTGTGTGGGTGAATGTGTGTCAGTAGTGTATTTCTGTGGTGCAGGGGCTCATCGTACTCTAACTATAATCTCTTTTCTTACTTTTTCTGACCCACACCACCTCAATTTTAAGTTTGCCCATGCAATCACATCAGGTATTTAATGTTTCCTCTCCATAATAGATCCTCAGTAATTAAAATTATCTTGAACTATTCTATTAGTTACAGGAAGTATGATTTTTTTATATTTGGAGGTTTATTGATTGTATCTGCATATAGCATTTTCCTTTAAAGTATACCGAATTACAGTAATTAGCCTTATGTCCAGGTTAACATACAGTGTCATTTGTCTGAAATAGTATTTTTCTTAGATATCTGTTGACTTCTTGCTATGCCTTCTTCGTAACTCTGAATTGGTGGAATGAAGAGGAGAGTGGAAAATATGTCATGCTGGCATATTGAGCTGATCTCTCTACTCAAAAGGCATTCTTGAGGATAGGGTACTTTCTAGTATTAATTTGTCCATAAAGCTGCTTGGATTTTATATGATTTAAAATTTGGAAGTTTACTGGGCATGGGAATCTAGACAGAGCCAAGCTCAGAGTCTGACACTTGCAACTAGCAATTACTAGCAAGCTGCAGGTGCTAGGTTGTTGTAAGCATCATGCTCATCTCAGAGGAAAAGCAAGCTACATAGATTTTCTTTCTCAGAGTCAGATTTATTCTACTCCTTTAAAGCTTCCAAAAATACCAGCAAAAAAACATTGGCAATGAAGAGTAATCATGAAATAGAGATCTATGAAATTGCTCTAAAGTTTTAACAAGAAAACCTTTCCTGTGATGTGAGCTTTTTAAATTTGGGTGAATGTCTGTGACTGTATGGGCCCATGGGAGTGGATGGTTGTCTGAGGGAGATAGATTTCAGAGGTGGTGCTGAGAGGCAATGTTCCCAGTTAATTTTTGTTTTCTTAGTACTTGGAGTCTTCTGGTTTTCTCTTCTACTTGTGTCTATCCACAACTAATTTAAAATTTTCCCTTAGGGATTACATTTGTTTTGTGGACATTTTTCATTTTTGGACATTTTGCATTTTTGTAGTAGTCTATTTCATGCTTTTCTTTAATGCTTTTCTGTAAGGTATAGAGAAACTTGACACAACTAATTAATAAACAAATTAGGGGATAAAATTATAAATACATATTGAGAACTCTTTGCTTATCTGTATTTTTTTTTTTTATCTGTCAGGGACAGATAGAATTTTTCTTGAAGACTTCGCCAGGTTTCCAGAAGGAAAAGCCTTTCCCTTTTTTCTCCCTGTCTTAACTTGGATTGCTTGACCACACTGTGTCCTTGTGCTGAGCATCCCTGCCCAGAATATGATGTTGAGGTTTGGCCTGAGTTTTCCTGCCATGGCTAGACTATTGCAGTGTGGAACAAATGGTGCACTCTGAAGTGGTGGCTGTCACTTTCGGGTAATGCATTGTCCACTGGTGGAGTAATTATTATGTAAATGGTAAGGTTCTTGACTGTTTGAAGTACTACAGTAGATTTCATTCACATTTTAGGGTAGGTATGTAGTTTGATGTGGTATCAAACCACTTCGTGACGAAGTTGATTGGTTGCCATTTGAAAAAATAAGACAACAAAATTTGCTATTTCTCTTCAAGTAAATCACGGCAGGTTAAATGAGTCAATTTTTGCATGAATGGATTAGGGGCAGAACTGGCCAAATTGCACAACAGCTAAGAAGTGTGCTCTGATTAACAGCTGACTTAAATGTGAGGATTTGCATTTCTCTACTGTTCCGTCCCATTAGAACATAGACACTTTAATTTCAAGTGAATGGGACGGGTGTCCTGAAGAATACAGCCGGGGCTCATATTTAAGTGTGCTTGAGTGTTTCTTGCATTAACACAAAGCAAAGGAGAGTTATTTGTGATTACATTGAGCTTTAAACATGGTGATATTAAAATCATAGAATCCTGAAATTGTTTAGGTTGGAAGGGGCCTTAAAGCTCATCTAGTTCCAACACCCTTGCAAGGACATCTCCTACTAGACCAGGTTGCTCAAAGGACCATCCAACCCGATACTGAGCACTTCCAGCAATGGAACCTCCACAATTTCTCTGGGCAACCTGTGCCAGTACCTCAGCACCCTCCCAGTTTGAAGTCATTTCCCCTTATCCTATCACTACATGCCTTTGCAATGTTCATGTGGCAGCTAAGGCAATGCTTGCAGGGCCGTGTCTAACTTTTAATTGGTGACATTTGCAAATGTTGTTGTGAAAACATATCAGACTTTGTGTTTTACCTTTGCTGTCCAAAAGGAGAAGAAAACAAAGGGAGGGCACATTTTTCTCCCATTACAGCTTTGGGTCACCTGCAGCTACATAATTTTTATTCCCTCTATCAGATGAGGGAATTGAAGGTCAGTTGACTGGCACTGATATTTCCCAGGCAAAATGAGTGTTGGGGAGAGTGATGCTGTTGCTGGTAGTGTATCTGTTTTCTATTAAGCATGCTGAGATGAAACAGTGAAGTATGTATTAGAGATGGTGTTCTCTCCTGTCAAAAGGCAGTGATTGCTACATTTAGCTCTCAAATCAATTCAGAATCTTGACAGAGTTTTGCTGAAGTCCCACAAATAATCAATAGAGCTATTTTTATCTCTTAAATGAGTGAGACTTTTAAAAATAATAAAGACATCTTTGTAATGACTGACCAAGCTGTTCCAGAGTTAGGTCTATTGCTCTGTATGATTGGGGGTGTTGAGTGAAAGAGGTTATTTAGGCGCTGCCTTTGTTCCATTCTGCAGGTTTATAACCCCAAAATAAAATTGCAAATGTTTCTGGCAGTCATCCTCCAGGCACAGATGGCTTTCCTCCCAGTTTTGGCAAGCCTGAATTCAGTATAAAACTGAGCAATTATTAGAAAGTGAAATATTGCATGATCTAATATCACTACCACCACCATCAACATCATGACAAATGGAGCGTTTGTTGTTTCAGAGCCGTGTGAGAGAGCTAGTGCTGCTGCATTACCCCTTCCTTTGCAACCTGTACCGGTGCTGCTGCTGGTGATGCACAGATAGATGCATCTTGCTAGAGCAGATGCTTTAGCAAGGAACTGTGGCCATTTTCTCATTTGCGTTGGCTCTATATTTCAATGCAAATATCACTGAACAGGTGGCTGATGAGGCCCCCGTGGACTGTTTACAGTAAAGGTTACAACCAAAATCGATAGGCCTGAGATGCTTCTCATTCCACCTGGGAGATGTTCATCTTCCATCTGACTGTTTCCCCTCTGAATAGCAGCATCCTATTAACGCTGCAGTCATCAGAGATGTCTCACTCAGGTCAGCAGAGGGTTTCTTCTGTTTAGGCCTCCATTTGTTATTTACATTTTCTTCTTGAGCTGCACTGGCGGGAGCAGCAATGTGGATCTTGAGAGGACAGGTTGCCGGCATTAAGCATGCTGAGTTTTGCCTACTGACTTGACACCTGCTACTCCTGTTCGACAGGCTGAGGCTCATCACTGCTGCCTGGGTGTTCTCCAGATCTTTTCAGTTTATCGCGTGCTGAGGCAGGAGGTAGTGATGCCACATATCATAGGTGACGGTATCGTGCATGGGGTATGGCTTTGTAAAGGTGCAGATGAGGGGAGAGAAAAGTTGGTATAGACTCAGGTTTGCATAAACGTGAACAAAATAAGCAAGTACCCCTTAAACTTGCGTGAAAATACTTTGTATTAGGGACGAAATTTTATTTCAGATGCATTTTTGCAAGTCTTTGTGAGGAAATCTGCATGGCCCCTGTATCTGTGTTTCATTAAACTAGTAATGAAGTTCATATTATTCTTTTTAATGAAGGTAGGTACTGTTGCTTACTATATGTGGCAAAATCGCTCTTATTGGTGTCTTTCCCTTGGGCCTGATCGTCATGCCTGGCATGCAGCCCACAGCAGCTGGGCAATGAGTAAGCAGTACTGAATCCAATTAAAATGCTAGTAAAGTGTGTATAGCAGGGGGCACCCATGCAGTCCTCTTATAGTCAGGGAGAACTTTTTGATATGCACTAATGGGAGAGAGTGGTGCTTCATACACATAATTTAGGGTCCACAGTGTTGCCAGACAGGTGTGGGCTTCCCTTAGGCACTGCCTCTCTGCCCTCACCAGTGTTCAGGAGCAACCCATTGTCACCATGAGACCTGAAGGAGTACAGGTGATTACCCCGATGCATTCATGCACCAGTCTCTCTGGCATAAGGGCCAGCTACCTGGAGTGCAAGAGTGCTTTTTTGGCCACACAAAATGTATGGCCAGCTGTAGAGACAACAGGAGCAGAACAGGAGAGGAAAGATGAATGATGGCTGCACCATCAGTCACAAAAAGATGTTGGAAGTTGGTAGTGATGATGGGCATGGAGCTGGCATTGAGTCTCTGTAGCCACCTGCAGCACCATTCAGGTGACTGAGCAGCAATTGGTAGAGAAAGGACAAGCCGGGTGAAAAAGCTGTCCATCCCAGGCCCTGTTCTGCCATTGCCAATTCAGTTGCAATGTCTGGCACTCCATGCTGTGTCTTGCTGATAGCCACTTGTGTCTCATCTCTCTTGAGCTTCCCAAGCACCCGCTGAGCTTCTGTTCACTCACATCTGTCTGATCCCCTTGGCACCACTCAGAACAGGCATTTTGCACAAGCCCTTCTGCTGCCTGGTGCAGCCGTGCGAGGTGGCTGAGCAGCAGCTAACACACCACACAGACAGGCAGAGACAAAGGATGCTCTCCTGAACAGCTCTGCTGGGCCAGCCTATCTTTCCTCATTCTCTGGAAGCTGCAGCCTTCAGGTTGTATTCCTCTCTTTTGCTGTTGTTGTCGCATTACTCCTAATTCCTTCCTCTGACTTGCATGGAACTCTTGTCTTTCACTTTCTAGGACCTGTGAATTTAAAAGGGTAAATAGCAGTGATGGTGTTTTCCACTCAGAGATTTCCAAAGGCTTAGCCAAAGGAGTTGAAGGATGCTTGCCAACATCTCATGGCAAATCTGTGCCATAGCAGTGAACAGCAGGCAGGTTGGCCAACTGGTTTGTGTGCTCTGCCTTCAGCATGGCAAGGCATGTGCTGTGTAGGTCAATACATGCTTTTTAGGTATGGGCAGATCTTGCTCTGTGAGTCTGTTTTGATTAGATGCTGAAGTAGGACTTGGGCTCCTAAATCACCGTTTGTGTGCCTTTAAAGCTCTTACCACAGAAGAATCTCCAATCTTTTAACCTCTGTTCTTCACTGCTTTTTAATGCTTTTGGTGGTTGTGATTCTAAGGGCTATTTGCTGAGTATTTCCAGGACTAGTTCATGTAGTCTGCTGCTTTCCCTGTTGTTCATTTTTCCTTATGCAGTAGTTCAAATTCATCTGGCTTTACTTTTTAGTTTCCTCAGTGTTTGGTTAAATGCTGTACCTTCTTGCTGGACTGTCTTTTTGAAGAATAAATTATTTCTACATATTTGTAGAAATGAAAGATTTCGTTGAAGAGAGTCACAGGTTTTTAGGGCCAGTAGGTTTCCTGGCCTTGCTTCATGCGTAACACAGACCATGGAATTTTTTCCGGTGATTCTCACGTTAAGCCTAATAATTTGTGGATCGAAGTGCAGCTGTTGTGTATGAACACAACCAACCATAGTAGAAAGAAGTTTTGTAATAAATGAATATAACAAGATCTATTCATTACAGAGCAGTCTTACTGTGCCATGGGAAAATTCTGACATGGTTGCATACTTTGATTTTTCTTGGAGTTACTCTGGGATTAGATGAATGCACAGTGAGTTCGAAGCAATAAGGTGAGACGTTTCCTAACATGGAAGGGCATCCCTTTCCATGCATTAAAGATGTGCCTATGCAGTCATTGCTGTTGCTGTTGAATTTGCTCTCAGGATCCAATCTGGCCTTGCACTTTTGTGGAGTTTCCCAGGAAGTTCACTCTTCCGTTTGGATTTTTCATTGGATTTGTGTAACCCTCCTGGAACAAGCAAGCTGTAGATAAAATAACCTTCCTACTCGGGTATTAGGGCAGGAACCGCATAATTCTTTGCCTAGCCAAGCAGATATTCTATAGGCATGTCCACCCAGACTGTTGTAAATGCTAAAAATACCAGACAGCAAAAAGCAAAGCTTGTCATAGTGGCTTCTTGTTGGCTTGAATAGCCACGGATAGCCATTGTGGAAGGCACTTGGCACAGGAAAATCAGACTTTTCTCCTTGTTTTGAAATGATAATTACTTTCTCGGCTTCAGAAACTCCTTCATGCCAATAGCATGAATTTTACAAAAGTAAATGATCCTATGTCAAGCATGTATATGTGGGTGGCAAATGTTTATGTGTATGTATATGTATGTGTATATTTATATGTATATGTATACGTATACATAGACTTTGACTAAGTAAAAATAACAGTACTAGCAACTATATTGTACTAGTATCCAAACATCCTGCTTAGAAGTGATTCATCTTTGGGCTGAAGTGTACAAACAGAGAAACCTCTTCCACCTCAGAAGGCAAAACTTTGATTTCTATATACATTAAGAGATCATGTGGTTTATTTATATTTAATTATAATACAACAAAAAGGAGGGAACACAGAAGTGGCCAGAACAAGATGTCGTACATAGGTATTTGAAACATCAGCTTCAGAAAGAAGAATCAGAGCAGCAATGTATGTTCCAAAAAATTCCTATTTGCCTTGGTTTAAGAATGCAAAAAGCAGATTATTTGTTGGTTTTTTGAAGCTTGGAAGAAATCTCATCTACTCTGCCAAGTCAATGACTACAAGTCACTGGATTAGACATAGATTATAAAACATGCTCTTAAACATTTGCAGGGCTGTATTTTAATAGCATGCTTGATAGTAAAAGACCACCAAAACTCACTCTTCTTGTCACCAGTAGCTTCCTTCAACAAAAGCAACAATGTTTTGGACCAGGAGAACTGGAGTTCTCTGACCTGGTTCTCTCTCAGCTAGTATGCCTTAGTGCAGGCCAGATTGGGTTGCAGTTCAGATCCATGAAGGATGGAGAGCTCTTCTTGGCACCACTGTCTAACTACTCGTCTTCATCAGACACTGCGTTCACAAGCACTTTTGATTAGAAAGTGGTTTCAGCACAGTTGCAAGTGAGAACATTTGCATCACTCCTAGGGGCCCAACCAAAAAGAAAATTGTACTAAAAATAAGTGTGACCTTATTGAGTCTGCACTTTTTTGAAATTCAACTGAAACAGTATGGCTCTTTCTGCCATTGTAAGAACTGCAAAAGTGACAATATGTTTGAATAATTACCTCTGAATAAAAAGCTGCCTTTGCATGCAACTTAGTCCTCCTCAGTGTCAACTTATTGGCACAGACACTGATACACATGTAGTCCATTTGAATCATTGACGTGTCAAAGTAGATATTTTGCATACACATTTTGTGAATTTGAACTATGTTGGTACAAGAGCAACAGAGAATTATGCTTTTTTCCTCTCTTCTCCCTCTTTTCTTCCCCAAAAGAATCCCCTTAATAAGGAGAGAGAATTTCATATGCTTATAAACCTACCAATCTGTGTCAGTTCGTTTGCCAGTTCGGTTTTTTTCCCAGGTAAAAGAAAGCAGATCTGGCCCAATAGCATGCACATGAAATCACAAAGTAAGGGTGCTGGGCATTGTTCATTTTCCTGGAAGCTTTCTCCCGTACGGATTTACACGCAGCAGCAGACGCGTCTGAATGAGAAGCAGAGACTGACGGTGCAGAATCACCCATGGGAAAAGTTTTTCAGGTTCTAAAGGAGAGTGGCAGAGCTGTGTCTGCAGTACTGTGATGCTTTCCTCACAGGACACTCCTTGCTAGATAGTGGATTGTGTACTGATAGGGAGTAACAGAAAGCAGCTATTCTTATGCCCCAGTCTCACTGTGAGCCAAGTGGTTTGAATTGTTAGCCTGCAGACTGATACTGTAGATGAATACAGTTTAAGTGGAAGAATTGGATTGCTTCCTAAGTTCTTCCTGTTAAACTGTTTTTCCTCGTGTACTTTTCAGAAAAGATTTGTACATTGGATTGTAGCAATTTCAAGGAGAAAATAATTTCAATCAATTTGTGTAGTAGGGCATTTTGTTTTGTCATTTTGCAGTGTACTTCCGAGGGCACAATCTTTAAACCAGCAACGTGACATTTTGAAAAATTACATAGAGATAAAGGAATTACCCCCTTTAATGTGTGTATCTTGGTTTTCATTAAAACCTTTTGAGGCAAACTGTTTTTCCTAGCATGCTATTTACTTCTGCTGCTTATTTCTTCTTCAGGCATTCTAAAGGGCCCCAAATGACAACAAATAGAAAGAAACAGGCCCTACCCCAGAGAGCTAACAGTCAGGAGAAAATGTAAGAGGTGACTAAAGAGACAAATGGAGAAAATGCATAAAGAAAGTGTCTGCAGGCAGGCATAGCTGTGTCAGTAATCATACAGAGCTATTGGCCTAACCAGTGCTAGGTGGAAATGCGTCTCTTGGGGCTTGTATGTACTATCTTTTAGTATGCATTCTCCTACAAGGTGTAACAGACACACAGTGTCTGCATTGTGTTGCATTTGTTCTTGCTGTTTTTATCCTTTGCCATCTATCTGACACTTTGTTCAGTTAAAGTGTCAGTCATTGCCTTACATTGGTTTGTTTTTTTTTCCTAGTCTTGGTCTAACTTGGTCTCAAGTATTTTGTTAATAGAAATAGAGAATCAGCCAAATTTCCAATTTGTGTGTTGAAATAATAATAGGCTAACACAGAGCATAATAAATCAGTAGTCCTTATGGACTCTATCCCCCTGCAGCAGATCCTCCCTTCCAAACCATTTATAGGAACCGAAATTTTATTTGAAAGCAAGCATCTGATGAGGCAAATTAATTGTTGGGACATTTTTCAATTGGTTAAAAAATGAGGAATCCAACATTAAGTCTTGCTAATGATTTTTTTGGCTTCAAGACAGGACACACAGGTATCTAATATTAAATAGTGCTGCAGAAGGGCAAGTTAGCACTTTGTTTGCCAAATTAAGTTTCAAAGACTATGTAGGTTGTGAAGTTTGACTTTCTGCCCATGAATCTTGAATGACTGACAGACCACTGTAAAATAGCTTTGTTCAAAAGGAATCTTTAGCAGGCAGCATCAAAGGTTTGAAACTCTGGAAGGGATGAAAAGAAAACCCCACTTTTGCACTGATTTCCCCTACAGATCAATGTCTCTGTGAAACTTGCCTGAGAATTATGAAGTATTTACTGTATTATGTGCTGTTTTCTTTCCCTGTATCCAAAGAACTCAGTGGTTCCTTTTATCTTTAAGATTTAGGGATATTTTTGTACATGAAATCTGAATGAATGAATGAATGAATGCATTAATGGAACACAGGGAAAAAAATGCTGGATTTAGACAGTTCTTTTCTTCCTTATTTTATCACAAGTTGGAGTATTGGTTTTACGACACCTAAATTTATGGGTACATATTTTTATGGTAAAGCCCAATGACATGTTCTGAATGCTCCATCAAGCTCTCTCAGTGTTTCTTCACTTGATTCACAACTCTGCAGGGTATGAATCAGTCCTGTAGTATAACTCTTAATCTCTTTTTAACCAGAATAACGTAGTGTGGGGTTTTTTTTTATTTATGGTGTGTGTCATTGTGTCAGCATCTAATTATGTAAGCCAAAGAAGGGGAAAATAAAATATTTCTTGGAAAACTTGTCAGCTTTTGATCAGTGCAGGAGATGAAGTGTCTTCATTGCATAATAAGCAACAGAAGCAGAATTTTTTTGTAACACACAGGTTCTTAAGTCTGTCCTTAAGCAAGATGTGGCCCTGCTGGGGCATGGGCTGAAGAACAACTGGCTTTGCAGGGCAGTTCCTGCTTAGAAACACAGCATGCCTCCTCAGGTGCAGTGAGAGGCTTGAGGAGGAAAGCTCCCTCTACTTTTCACAGACTCTTTGAAGCTCTGATTCAACAGAAGGTGCTTAAACTCTTGTTTGTCTTCCACAGGGTGAAGTGAAGAAGTGAAGCCTCACAGCTGAACTACTATGAGGTCAGAAGCCTTGCTGCTATATTTCACACTGCTACACTTTGCTGGGGCTGGTTTCCCAGAAGATTCTGAGCCTATCAGTATTTCGCATGGCAACTGTAAGTATGAGGGGGCCAAACGACTTCATTTAATACTGATCAGGGGACTTTGAATCAACATTATTTTACTACAGTTGCTGTGGATAAAGTTGATTTTTCTTGATTTCTCCCATATCAGCCAACTTACATTCTCAGATTCTAATATAGGAACATGACTTTTTCACATGGTCTTATTATTTGTTAATCTAGTACAAGAAATTGAACTTACTTCTTTAAGCTCAGATGGATTCTGTTTGAGCATTAGGCATTTTTTTCCTAAGCTGGAATTGTAGCTAAAAACCAAATCAAGACAAAGAATCTTTTATGACAGAAGCTCTCCCTTTTCTTACCAGCAGAGACTGACTAACTCTCCAAAATCTAGTGTTAACACCAACAGCTGCAAATCATATTGAGATTTGCTGGCTAAACAGGTGGAGAGCTTTCTGTGCATTTTACTCTGGACATCAGGCTTGGCTTAACTGATTATTTCATGTTTGCCTCAGCTCAGTTATGATTATTGCAAAGAAAATTCTTCAAAGTCCCAAAGTTTCAGATGTTTATAAGGAAGTCTTTAGCATCTGAGCCTCTCCCTACTCTTGCTAGGGTGTAGCAAGTCAGCCAAGAGCAGGCTTGTGTTCAATTCTCTTTTTGTTCAGGAATTTGATTTTTAAATTGTCCGTGTTTACTGTGCTTTGAACGGCCTTGGCACCCATAAACTTGTCTGTCATGTGTAACACCAATCTGAAAGACAAGACTCCAGGACACACCCGATGTGCTGCAAATTTTAATAGACAACTGGGATACAAGAAGAGGGAAGAACTGCTCTGAAGCGAACCCAGGTGAAACATGGCTAGTGTGACCAGTGGATCTTCAGCACCAACATTTTAACCCTCCAGAAGGGTAGTGCTAATCATTCTTGCAAAATGTGCCAGTCTTGATCCTTTTGGAGAAATAGAACATGGGATAATTTTTCCTGTGCAGCATTGCATGCTGAAGTGGACACGAATGCCCCCAGTTTGTTCGAGATCCATGAGTCACAGAGGAAACATTACTGAACAGAAAATAGCCTGAAAGTTAAACTTGGCATTTTGCATGTAGGACGTGGTCAGAAGGATTAAACTTCTGAATGTAAATCCTGCCTGGTGTCTTAATTTATTTCTTCAAGAGTTCTCAGCACCTGGTTTGGAGAGAAGTTCCTTTTTCTGTCCAGTTTTGTCACCAGACTTTCTGGCACATGACACTTTGAGGTGCTTTGCTGAAGCCATGCTACGAATCAATACTTCGACCAAGCTTAACAGGTACAATGCTTTTAGAAGACAATAGTTGAAAGCACTGAAGCAGTAGATGAGTTTCTAAAGAAATAGACTCCCTCAAAGAGCTGCCGTTTTCTGGGAAAGCATATTTATGGGGAAAAGGCATAGTTAGATGCTAGTCAGCCCTGTATGACATGCACTTGCAGCAGTTCTGCAGTGATAATGCTCATCAGAGGATCATCCTCCTCCTGTCTTCGGTCATTTTATTTACTTAATTAGCTCCTGGTTTGTGCACCTAGATGCCATGATCATATGATGTGTATGAATGTACAGTGGCCCTTATCACAAGCGTTCACTGTTGTTACAGGTTGTACACACATCTGAGGAGCAGTGGCACACCCTGTGTATGCTGAGTTCTCACCCAAAAAAATACTGAGAATAGACAATAAATGCTCTTGGTGACTGGTAGAGGTGGGGAGGAAGCTGACTTGTTGATAGCATAACCTCCGTACAGGGATTCCAATCAGTATTGCTGTCCAGTTGCCAGAAGGACTGGAGCATCAGACTAGTTGCCAAAATAATGTGCAGTGACTTTCACTTCATGAAGTTCAAGTGGTGGTTTCCCACTATTTCTCAGAAATCCCCTCGGCTGTTGTGTGACGGCAGTCCAGTCCTGTAGAAAACCCAAGGAACTGGCAGTTTGAACCAATGGGAGCCAAGCCTTTTGCTTTAGCCACTACCAGTCCAGTCATTGTGGTGATTGATAGGCCACTGTGGGACATGTTTGTCCTGATAGACATGCTTTGGCAGCCAGGAGCAAGCATTTAAGCTCTGCAAGCAGTGAAAGAAAAACTCTGAGAAAGTGCCATGTACCTGTGTGCCAAGAGGTCCAGAACAGATTTATACTTTAAAAAACTCACAGTTTTTGTCTTCTACAAAGGTGATGACTTTCTCCTTTGCAGCTGCAGAGACTGTAACCTTGAAGAACTCTCCAGCTCTCTGTGCTCATGCCTTCCAGCCCCAGGCTGTGCTTCCGGGACAGAACAGAAACCACAGGTTTTGGCTATAGCTGGGCCCCACGGTGCTTCATGTTAGCACCATTTCAGTTTGTTATTCTCTTTTGACCCTGATGATTTTTTTCCTTCCTACAGATACAAGACAGTATCCGGTGTTTGTGGGTCACAAACCAGGGCGGAACACCACGCAGAGGCACCGGCTGGACATCCAGCTTGTCATGATCATGAACAGGACCCTCTACGTTGCTGCTAGGTCAGTAGTCTCCTGCTTCACCAATCCTCTCTTACTGCTTTAAGAGGAGGAAGGAGAAGACAAGAAATATTCTGATTTCTTCTCTGGTGGACACATTATTTTTAGGATTATCTTAAACTCAGAGAGAGCTCTGCAGCCTGTTAGAAAGGCATATTAGGAACCTTGCTAGCTGGTCAACTAAAGTTTTGTGATATGTTACTCCTGTGTTTTAGGACTGCATGCCTCTGGCTTCCTTTGAAACCTGCAAGAGGGAAGGGGCCAGAGAAATAATTTAGTGCCATGGAGAAGCAATTCCATCCTCATCCCTTTATTCCACCTGAGCTCACCAATAATGACAAATTTTAGAGAATAATTCTTCTGTGCACAAATGCATTTTTTGATAAGTGTTACTAGAATGTAATTTTGCTGATTTAGGCATGTTTTTAGTATCTTAAGACAAAAAAAATAAGAAGCAAACATCCTTGCGAAAGGTTAATTGAACTTAGTGTCTTGCTTTTTTTGGAGAGCTATACTGTGCAGACATGAGCACCTCTTTTTATAAAATTGCACATAGAGCCACCCATTCAGTTTGCCTAGCTCATCTTGCACTATCAGCCTCAATGGAGCTACACCCATTACACAGCTGCCGACCTGGCACAGATCAGATATTAGCACTTCATCTCCCTGCCTGTTGTTAGCAAAGAAGATTGAGGATCTTAGAGTGGGAATTACATGAGAGATGCAGACTGAGCGCGAGATGGGTCCAGATTAGCAAGGGTGGGTGGTCCAGATTAGGAAGGGTGGGTAGTCCAGTTTAGGAGCTCTTGGACCCAGGTCCTGTTTGGGACCTCCCTGCAAGCTGTAGCAGCTTGTTTCCTGCCTGTTTTCTGGTCCTCCATTGGAAAAATACACACCTTTCCGCATGTGCCACATAAAACCAGGCTGTTGCTGCAGATGGGAGAAGTGGTGGGTGGGATGGCCAGGAGTGAAGGGGAACAGCTGCTGAACAGGCAGCCTCTCACCACCAGCCCTGTCTGCAAAGCCCTTGGCAGCCTCTGGGAGCTGCCTGGCTTTCTTCTCAGACAGCCACTCCCCATCTTCTGGGTGGTCGGATGTGTCCTGTGGGGGAAAGCTCCCTGTGGATCTCCATGCGGCACCACGTAATTGCTAATTGCATTACACCAGCATGGTCACTGAGTGACATTCTCAGTCCCTGGCTGCTAGAAGAACACACCTGTTCCCCTTCCCAGCCATCGCAGCTGCTCTGGCTAATCGCAGCTTCCTCGGGCTCCTTGCATACCCTGCTCTGCATGGGGTCTGCCTGGCAGAGCTCAGGGTCCTCACGCCAAGACCTTGCATCCAGTCCAGGCAGAGAGCAAGAATCCTTCCACAGGAGCTGTGGTGGTGTTGGTCATAGGACACAAGGAGAGGTCAGCCCTGCAGCAAGTGACAAAGCCCTGCACTTTGCCTGAGCTCAGAGATTAGTATTTTTGCTGTGTTTAGTGGGATAATGAGTGGGGCAGGGCAGAGGGTTGAATAGGTTTGAAAGGTGGTGGCAGGATTTCCTCCTTTTCATGGCTGAGCTCCCTTTGCTTTCCTTACTTGTTTTCCTTTAAATTAGGAAATTATTTGCAGTGAGATGGTGGTAAATCCGCTTTGCAGATTTTGCTATGCTGTTTTCATAGTTTGTTCTCAGACTGAGATTGACGCAATTAGACTGTCACAGTGCCCAAGCAACTGGCACTACAGCAGGAAAACCCAGAGAATGATTCTGGGATATGAAACCACTGTGTGCACAAATTATATGAAGAATGCTAATATTTGGGGGATAACCTGTACTAGTATGTGAATATGCATTCTTCCTTATTTGTATAAAACAACTTGCTAAAATGAGAGTGCTTGTATACTCCTAGGGTCGTGTGACCTACAAAAAAGAATAAAGACCTGGTCTGTTTTCTACTTACACGAGCATGAAAAAAATCTTCTTAGACTTTTTTCCTTTGGTAACTCAAAACCTCTTCAACATATTCTTTCCCCCCTCCTTGTTACTGAATAAAGTCCCCCCTGGGCTGACAAGGCTATGCAATACAAGTTAAAATTCAAAGATAATTTTTATCTTTAAGTAACAAACTTCAGAAAATGAGTCATTCTTCAGTATCTAGTGTGAATGAAAGTTTGTAACCCAAATACTGCATCTCCTTCAGAGGCAGTAGTAAATCTAGAGATTGAAAGCAAATTTGTTCACAATCAAAGATGTTTGCCAAAGAGTTTTGTAACAAGATTCATTGAAAACTGTAGCTAACATGAATCTTTGGTCTGTTTTATGAGATATTGTTCTCATGCTTTTTTTAGACATTGAAATATAGTGATCCTAAGTTTATGTTTTACCAGTTATCTGGAAAACAATCAAAACAAATGGTTAAATATTGAAAGTTTTTATTTTAGGTTGGGGGGTTTTTGTTTGCTTGTTTTAGAAAATCCAGTGTTGACTTTTGCAGACACTTTCAGTGTACCAGAAAGTCTAACTCAGATTTGAGAACCGCTAACATTTTATTAATGAGAAACTGGGACAGAATACAATTTCTGTCAGTTCTCTACTTATTTTGTCATATGGGATACATGACTCCTGTATTAGCTATTACCAAATAAAGTTTTGTGTCACTGCAGAAAGGCATTATTTCATATTATCAGGCAGAGATACACAGCCAATATAAATCAGAGCAACTCAGCCAAAGGCCATAAAGCTTTACTGTCTGAATATCTGGCTCGCAGTCTCAAAAGACCAGCTCTGTCATCTTTTTTCTCGTGGGAAGGATACTTGCTCGCCATCTCTCTCACACTCACCCACACCCAGGCACACACACCCTTTTCTAAGTTTGCTGTGTCTCCTCCCCCCATTGTCTCAGTGGCAGTGGCAGCTTTTGTTCACATTATCTGCCACCCCTCGTGCGTATGAACGAAGCAGACGCGGAGCAGGGGCTGGGATGGCTCCCTCCTCGTTTGCAGTTACATGTTTCCAAACCGAGCAGGAGCGCCAAGGGTCGTGCACAGCCGGTGGCATTATTTAAATTCCCTTCGCCGAGAAGATTATGCCATGGCAACAAAACTCCGTTCTGCTGGCTGGAGGTGGGAAAAACGGAAGCTCTAGGATTAAGTAAATTTGTGTTAGAATAACTTAATTAGCAACAAACTGTACACATACCACAGCTAGCAGATAGTAGGAGTTGGGCAGCAGTGGGAAAAGGAGGGCGAGGACAATCCCACGTTTTCTGTGATTAGGGAGCCCTCCCCCGAATTTGACAGCTCTTTCACTCTCTACTGACACTGTCAGCAACTGTGTTTCATCTGTGGCATGAGAAAATGATATGTAATTTTCCTGATGCTAACCTTCTTTCCAACAATCCCGTAACTTAGCATCTGAGTTTCCTTTGAACTCTTTCTTGAGCCAGAAAGTCCTCTGAAGGCTGTTTTATTGAGAGTGAAACTAAATAACTCTACTCTTTCTGAGCTCCACCGCTGTATTTTCTAATTGTCTTGTTGAAAAAGAAAAATTGTAACCTCTGGAAAGGGAGGCTGATGATTAAAACCAAGAGCTGTGCCGGAAGAAGGGTTTTAGAGGTCCACCCGCACCTCATTTGCAATTCAAGAGATTTTTTTTCCTCCACTTTTATATAGGAGGAGTGACAGCAATAAAGAGCAATGCACATAAAAGGGGAACCATGACGTAATCTATGAAGCTGATATCGTGCTAATAGATAATTTTATTCCAGAACCAACCCTGACCACTGCTCTGTCACTGAAGTCAGGCAAATAAGAAACTGAAGCATTACAACAATCTTGGAAGTAAATGACAGTTCTGGTTTTACAGTCTGGAGGAGAAGAAAACTCGTCAACTCCTCGATTTGGCATCTTACAAAGCAAACAGCCTCAAGCTCCACAGGAGACAAATTTTTAAAAGCCAGCTCCCTACCACAGTGCTGCCTCTTTTCTCCACCTGAGAGAAGTGTTATTTCTCTTGTAGCAGTATTCTGTGTTTACCTTATTTAAAGAGACTAGCACTGTTTCCCCAAAACCCAATAAAATGAAGCTAACCTTGAGAGCAGGGATTTCTAAAATGGAAACAGCCTGTATACTGCTTTCAGCAGACCCCTCCAATGCCATGGATCTTGCTTCAGCTGTGCAGCTTTCTTCATGTTGAAAAAAATCTAATTTTATTTCAAGGAAAAATGAGATCTCAGTCCCAGTTTGATGTGCTGGTTACTACAGTGTTGTGGGTTGGTGGGTTTTTTCAGCTTTTGGGTTCTGTACAGAGCTGTCCTTGTTCTCAGCTTACATGGAGGAGAATGTCTAAAAATATCTCTTTACCTGAGTACCTGTGTCTATTTCTTCTTTCCAAGAAGAGATTGGCAGCTAATTGTAGAGAGGGACAGGTTCTCAGGAAAATAGGAAAGTAAATGCAAGAAAAAAAGTGTGAACATTTTTCAGAGAAATATTTTACAGTTTAGTTTGGCCAGCAGCGTGTGAAGAGAAGGATGATTTCTGGGAATAGTTTTGTGTCTGTCAGCCTTTTGTCTACCATATTGTCAATCAAATTATAACAGCTAAGGTTAGACACATAATTAAAAGGGGAAAAGAAAAGAAAAGAAAAGAAAAGAAAAGAAAAGAAAAGAAAAGAAAAGAAAAGAAAAGAAAAGAAAAGAAAAGAAAAGAAAAGAAAAGAAAAGAAAAGAAAAGAAAAGAAAAGAAAAGAAAAGAAAAGAAAAGAAAAGAAAAGAGAAAAGAGAAAAAAAGAAAAGAAAAAGAAAAGAGAAAAGAGAAAAGAGGAGAAAGAAAAGAAAATATTAACCTCTTTTTAACCCTAAATGGCTAAATGTGGCACAGTGACTGCTAGCCCAGGAATCTGGCAAAGGCTGCCTAAAAGCTATTGAAGCTGATTTCAGGATACAGAAAAACATCTGCATGCTAGATTATGGCATCTGCTGTAGGACTGATAGAGCAGAAATCATGTGAGACTCATCTACTTTCCCAAATCTCATTTGTTCAAATAATTGCTTTTGGGAAAGAATCTTACTCTGAAGTTTTGTAGCACTTTTCTTTTTTTTTTTTTTTTTCCTTAATGGGAAGGCAAACAGTTTATATGTGAAAATGCTTTTGTGGGAGAAGCAGGAGATGCTGCCAGTAATGTTTCCTGGTAAGACCTGTGATTTTTTGTAAGTGGATTATGGATTATCTGGTGACAGATAGCTCTCTTACAGAAAATGAACTGTCTGACTACTCCATTTGACTCCGTATTCATTTGCTTTTGTTTACAGGGACCATATTTATACTGTTGATATGGACACATCACATACAGAAGAAATTTATTTTAGCAAAGTAAGTAGCTTTTATCATCACCCAGAAACCAAGGACACTAGAACAAGCTTCAAATAAATAGGATGATGACATTGTTTTAAAGAACTTGCCAGCACTGCTGTAAAACTCTAATAAGCAAGTATGATGGCATTGCTAATCATATTTGGGGAGAGCTAGAATAGCAATCTTGTCCTCTGCGAATTTCTGATAAGTGATTTAGCTGGGCTGATAAGCAATCTGTACTGAAATACAGTGAGGTCCCTGATGGAACATCTGTCAAACATCTATTCATTTATATGCAGCAGTTTTCTATAACAGTTATACTATACCAATTACGTCTACTGAAATTCTCATCACAAAAAGCAAGCTACATATTTTCACGCACACAAACTTTTTTCACTCATGCAAGAACTGACTAGATAAAATCTTACTACAACATCACTTTGTAGATGTATTCACATTATCTCCATGGGAAGTTGCATTCAAACTAAGAAAAGCTTTGTCTACATTACTGTGTTGTATATTAACATGAGCATACTGAAAATAATCTCCCTTCAGCTCCTTTGCATCGCATTCATATTGTGTAATATATGTTAAACACAGCCTTGGTCCAGCAGAAGATCATACGAATTTGGGCATTGGATGAATTCCACTGGAGGAGGGGACAGTGCTTCATTATAACTGTGAATGATGCTGAAGATGAACTTTTTACTCATCAAAGAGTGAGGGCACAGGCTTACAATGGAAATAAACATTCATGGTTACTCTTTCAGCTTGGACCCCTCCATGAATGCACAGTGCCTCATTTTGCTGATCAGTAACACTGTCAGAACTATCATGGCAATAGTGTCTAAGGCGATACCATCTTAGCCCACATGATTTAAAATAAAGTTTTATTATAATTAATAAGCCTTCCACATTTGACCATTTTTGAAACTCATCTCAAAAAAAATCATGGCTGTTTTACCTGTAAATGTTCTGGAGGAAGTGTTAGCAGATAAAGTCAGCAATGTCTTGACAGGTGGAAAATTCTTTGAGCTTGTTAGCTGAATTGAAGTGGTAAGAATTACCTGGATTTGATTTCTTTCCAGATCTAAAATGTTGTCTTTGAGACTGCATATTTCATTTAGAATCCAGTGAAGGTTCATAGTCCATAAATGATAATTCTGATTTGTAAGCAATATTAATTAAAAGAAGAGAATATCTAGTGCTTTTAAGAAAAGTTTTCATGTTTTTCAAAGTTGGCCTATTGTTGAATTCTGTTAGTTTGGGCTTTAAAGAAAGAGGGATGGGTTTCCAGTCTCTTGAATTGGTGGCAAAACAAAATTAAATGAACAGTCCACATCACTGAACTTTCATTGTTGTGGTGAATTAATCATGAAGAAAGAGTGCAGAAAACTTTCAATAAATGTATGTTCAAAAGCTAGTTTCCCCTAAGGGACTTCTATTTCTGAAATCAAAAGTGAAAAACCTCTGAGTTCTAATTGATTTCTTTCTTGATTCTTGCAGAAATTGACATGGAAATCTAGACAAGCTGATGTAGACACGTGCAGAATGAAGGGAAAACATAAGGTAGGCAATTTTCATTTCTTCTGCAACTGCCACTTTAGTTTAGTTGCGTCACTATTATCTCAGGCTGCTGACTGCAATGTGGAATGGATCGTGCCTTTCACTTCTTACCAGTAATTGCTTTTTCCATCAACTTACTGAAGGCTTTAATTTGCAAAAATAGTTGATTTTGAATGTGATAAAATACTACAACAGAAGCCACAGCAATACCCTGAAATACTTACGGCATTGAGAAGGTGACAATGCTTACTGATTTTGCTCACCATTGCTTCAAAAGCCAAGTGCTGCTGTCCATCCCCTTGTGGGAATTTACTGAGAAGTTCAGGTAAAGCATCAGAAAACACGAGTGTGTGGTTGTTGTAGAAGGACTTTTTCTCACACCAGTTTCGCCCTACTGTAATGTGTGACTGGCACAAGTAGGATCATAATTAGACACAGGCTCTCTGATTCCTTACATCTACTTCCCCTTCTAGTTACAGATGCTTTATGCCAGTATATTGTGGTGGTGATGTCACTGTCTGACAGCAACACAGGTGACAAGAAAATCAGACTTTTCACTCTTGAGGAAAGCAACAGTTTTCAAACAAAGTTCACCTTTGTCAACAACAGCAAACTAGGACTTGTGATATGAATGCTGTATTTTCAGTTCCTTGTAGTTTTTAAACCACTAGAATATAAATTAATTAGAACTTGCTCATTGTCAGTTAAACATAGGCAAAATAAGGCCAGAATATCACAGTGGGTACCAGCCAATTTAATTTTAAACCTGACAATGAAATATCAAGGCTTAAACATAAAAACAGATACCCAAAATTCAGTAGTTGAAATAGTTTTTATTATTTTTCTTCAGGATGAATGTCATAACTTTATTAAGGTTCTCCTAAAAAGAAATGAGGATACACTGTTTATCTGTGGAACAAATGCATTCAACCCTTCTTGCAGAAACTACAAGGTATGTAACCTGTTTCTGGAATTTCCCTTATGCCTTGTCTTTTGGTTGGATTTATTGTGACTATGTTGGCAGCAGCACGAGGTTGTCATTCTACTGTGCACCATTCAACTCTGAAACATTTACCTTGACTTGTTTCAGTGCTACCAAGTTCAATATTGATTGGATTTCTGAGAATATCTCAGACTAAATACCTAGTTCTTCGCAGCTCTTGCACATCAAGAGTATTGCCACTTTGCATTGCCCTCCACAGGTGCAGAGTCCTTCAGATCCCTGCTTGGAGATGTAGTCACTCCTCAGAAAGTTCCTCAGCTTGTCACTGACACCCACATCAAGTCATAGATTAATATTGGGGTTATTGGTTCTGAGTAGCATTGTTTTTAAATTTATGTTGTACTGTTCTCAATCTCGAAACCAGTTCTCAAGATGCTTCAGGGCATGCAAGCAAAACCTGAGTTTCTTGTGAGTCCCCTGGATAGGGACACTGTGGAGATCCTATGGCATTGTGTGCTGTGGAAAGGATTGAAGAGCAAATCTCCACAAGGAACAATACAGCAGGACAGTGAGGTGTTCCTCACTAGCTGGGGATCTCCGAAGCCAAAACGTTATCTAGAGCAGTGTAGAAAACTGTGCTGGTCCATGCATTCTTGATATTAATGCCCTGAAGCCAATTTATTTCTTTGGCATAGTGTGCCTCAGTAATCTACATCCCAACAGGACCCTTTTATTCAAATATTTCCCATTTTCTTAGGCTTTCACCATTGTATTGTGATATAACTCCCAACACTGGATGTCTCTGGAGTAGCTCTGAAATGGATTTGTTTAGGCATTTGACATCCAGGTTCTGCTTTTCTAGGCACTGTCATGTCCCACAGGTCATGTCTCATCTTTTTTCTGGAAAAATAAAAATCAGTTTTACTAATGCTGCTCCTGACAAAATCACAATTCTCATTCAGTTTTTGGGTTCAGAGTTGTGGTAAAAAAACAGAATAAAGATGTTAACATCCAGGAAAACTACTTCCCTAGTGGTATTCACTGTGACTGCTGCTCTTCCTTGGTTTTTGTGCAATGCTGCTTTACCTCATTTAGCCACTATAATGGCTGCAGTTTAGAAAACACAGGAGAGAAGAGCAGGGTAGCATTTTCTTCCAGTCTGTGGAGGAAGAACCAAATTTGAGTAAGCCTGTCATGGTAACTGTGAGGTACAGTTAGCTGCTCTGTGAACAGCTGTTTCTTTTATTCTTTCTTTCCTTGCCTGCTCCTAGTATGCAATGAAGCTTCTTGATCTTTCAGGGCTGTATTTCGTCTTCTAGTACAGTTTGTAATTTTTTATCTCCGAATGCCATTAATGAGGCTAACAAATCTCAGCCAGTCCCCTTGCTATGAAGTTGTCTTTTAGATACAACTACGGATTTCTTTGGCATCCTGATGTGAGGCGTATAAATGGCCTCCTCACCCTTACTCTAGAATTTTCATTCCCCATGATGCAGGGCTGGATAGCGATCCCTCTGGCAGTCTGCAGAAGGTCTCTGCAACACCTCTCCTGGCTTTTCCTCCATGTATTCCTTCATTATACGGAGAGAGAACTAAACATGTGCCAAACAGAAAGCAAGGCTGTCCCTCAAGCATGCCAGTGGTTGTGAGGATGAGCCCAGGGTGTGGAGCTTGGTGCAGGAAAAGTTACTCAGGACTGCAACTCATTTCCTCTCACTATCACATGAAATGGTTTTCAGCCTTTGAGTAAACACAACTAACTCCCCTCAGACTGGATTTTGACCAGGAAGGATATATGACAGAAAACAAATGATGACAAATCATCTACCGAAGGACTTAGAAGCTGTAACGTATGAATTAAAAGTTGATTTAAGTTGTTGATGGTGCCATGTGGGTTATTTTTCTTGCTCCATGAATTTTTACTGTATGTGATCTATACGGTATGAGCTGGACAAGTTATCTGAATATGCTACAAAGGTTCTTATTCCCAAAATAAAGTAGCGTAAGAATCTTAAAGAGGTAAGAGGCGTATGATTCTCCCTTAGCTCACTAAACCTGCTTGAACTTCATGTATAGTCAATCTGTATATTTGTGTCATTATCAGTGCCCAGGGTGAATTTATTTCCCAGGAGTTACATATAAGCCTCCGAATTTACAATTCCTGCACAGACTAATTCTTGCCTGATGCTAAGAGGATTTCTCTGTGACACAGACTACACTGATACCGTAAAACTTGAAGAGCATCTTTCTGAATATGCAAATCAAGGAAGAGAGCACCACTGTTGAGGCTGGAGCAGAAGGATCTCTGAACTTGGGGGAGAAAAATGCACACAGAGATAATTGTCCTAGTGTTGTTTCTTCTGCCTGCTGTGGTTTGCCGTCTTTTCTGTGTATAAGAGCGCTTCTGTTGGGTCACTGTTGAGGATAAATTTTGGAGCCTTGCCAGAACCACAGACCACATAGCCTGCTACAGCTCAAAACGAAACTTGTGTACAGATAAAATATAGACTGAAGACTTTTGTAAAATGTGTCAGGGTGAGAGTGATTAGCTCCAAAAGAACTCCTGACTTACTGGGAATACTTTCTTCAGACTCCTTTTATGTATTACTATGATTTTTGTCAGGTTTTTAGTTCATAGTCAGGAGTAGAGTTAGAGAAAGGGCCTTCTCCCCTGCTCAGACAAGAAGAAACACTCTCATAAGCCTCATCCCGGGTGAGAAGTTTTGTTTCTCTATCTGAGGAGCTCCCTTTCATTTTTCAGATGGATACCTTGGAGTACCTGGAAGAAGAATTCAGTGGAATGGCCAGGTGCCCCTATGATGCAAAGCATGCCAACGTTGCGTTGTTTGCAGGTAAAATGACAGAGATAAACGTTTTACTTTTTGTTCTGCAGCCCAGGCTTGTGATAACACTGTGCCTTTTGCTTGAGCCCAGAATGCCTAAATCTAAAAGGTGTCAAAGGGAGTGAACAATGACTGAACATAGGGGGCATAAGGAAGTCCCTAGCAAAAAACCCTTCCTATCTCTGGAACTCACTATCATCAACATTGCATGAAGCCTCAGTTTCCTGGATCAATATTTCAGTATTTCCTGTATTCTTGATAATATGGCCAGTGTAAGGCACCATTTCTGGCTGCATCCAGCTTCTGTGAACGTCAAAGGAAGTCAAGGCTTGTGTAAGCTTTAATAAGGATTAAGCAGGATATGCTCTTTAACAACTCTAAGCCTAAGTTAACATTCATAATAAAAGGAAGTTAGGGAAAATGCTGTGGCATGCCCTTTTCTAGATCTAGAAGGAAGAGGAAGGTGATTTTTTTTTTTTAAGCTGAAAACATCTTAATATGGTCTTACCAGCTGCTGTAGACAAAGGAGAGAAGTGTATTGGCTAGTGGTAATTTATGCTGCATATAGGAGAACAGTGTTAGCTCTGATTTCTACTACAATAGTTAGAAAAAGTGAGATCTTATAAATGAGGTTAATTTTGGCTGTTGATTGTGCGGTATTTTTGTCTATCTCTTCATGAATTCCTGATTAAATTGTTTCTTTATTGAACTTCTCTTAGTGTGAACCCTGCTGATCTTTTCTTAGATCTAGCTGTAAGATAGGTGGTGAAGATAATAAAGAAGTCATCCATGGTAATGTGAGTCCTCTTCAGCAGATGTGATGCTATAAAGCAGAGCCTGGGTGCTCACATGGAAATACTTAAGCTATTCCTCTCAAGATTTAAGAATGTGGAAGTATTTCAGCCATTCTCAAATGGGTCTATACCCAAAGGGTTCTATTAAGTACTACTGTGTTAGAGGTATCATCATCTGCCTCACAAAGGAGAGATTTTATAACCTGTTTCAATTTTTTTTTTTTGACTCTTTATAGTGTAAATAAATAGGTCCTTTTGTTTCAAAAATAATGGTGATGATGATAGTGGTAGTATGTGATTTCTTAGTTACAGTCACAGGATTATACAGTAGAAATTCTCTAATTGTAGCAGGTAATTCATAAAGCATAGAAAAAGAGAAACACCTTCAGAGAAATATTTTCCCCATGTATCTCAGACTCCCTATCCTTAGTGTGGTCTGAATGACCTTTCAGAAGGGTCTTTCTCACTGTACTGAAAGCGTTTATGACCAGCCCACTGTAAACATTCACTTTGAATGCAGAAGTTCAGTAAGATGACTCCTGCTTTGTCACTGAAGAAATCCTCACATTATTTGAAAATAAAGAGAATATTTATAGAAACGATCATACTCCTTCATGGTGATTCAGAATAAATTTGCTACAGTTCCAATAAATATTTGTAGAATATGCCCCATAAATCTGCTAGCTTCAGAAAATCACTGTTTTATGTGTCGTATGTGTTGATACCTGTGCTAACTTTTCAGAGTGCAGTGAAAAGCGCTTTCAGATCGGTTTAGGGCACTAATCCAGGTCATCTGAGTTTGTTGGATGCATTTACATGAATATGACTCTTCTTGCAGCCTGTAGCTATTACAGCTGATATGTGCAACTTGTAGTTGGTCACAGGATCTTGGCAGGAAAGAAAATAAGTGTGTGCTTGTATTAACACGAGTTCAGACATCCCTATCTAAACAATTCAGCTTTTTATTCTATTTTGAATTTGGGGGGGGGGGGGGGGAGAGGTGGGGACGGGGGCATGCTGTAAATATTATTTCTGTTTTGCTAAGAAAAAATTATCATTCTTCGGTAGCCAAATAAGGACAAGAGTTGCATAAGTCAGAACAAAGCATACAGTCCTGCTAGTAAAAAACAGTCTGAATTTTAAATCTGGAGCTGAAATTCACAGACTCACAGAGTTTCTAGGGTTGGAAGGCAGCCCTGGAAATCATCCAGCCCAAACCCCCTTGCCAAGGCAGGGTCACCTACAGCAAGTGACACAGGAATGTGCCCTGGTGGGGTTTGAATGTCTCCAGAGAGGGAGACTCCACAACTTCCGGGGGAAGCCTGTTCCAGTGCTCTGCCACCTTCAATGTAAAGAAGTTCTTCCTTGTATTGAGGTGGATCTTCTTGTGTTTTAGTTTGTGGCCACTGCTCCTTGTCCTGTCTCAGGGCACAACTGAAAAGAGTCTGGCACAATCCTCTTGGCAGCCGCCTTTGAGATAGTCGTATGCATTAATGAGATTCCCTCTCAGTCTTAAATTAAATGTTGTCTGAAAGTATAGTGGAGAGCTTGGCCGATAGAAGCCTCTCTGCTTTGTCCTGGGTATGTCCTCAGTGCTGGTGCCTTCAAGGCACCAACAAAATTTCTGTCAAAGGAGATGCAGACAATTCTGATTTCTATGCAGACACAACAGAGACACAAGTTGGTGGGCTCATGCTGCACTGCTTGTGCTTCTAGCAGACACCATGTTCCAAGATCTATCTCACACATGAAAACAGTCCTGTACAGTTACCATGACCTGCAAACAGATTAGACAAAAAATGAAATTTAAAAATGTTGCTGCGGCTTATGCTTTTATGTCCTCATAGTTTTGTTTGTTTTGGTTGTCCTTGGGGTGCCATTTTGTAGGCCCTTTCTTATCACTTGTTCTCCATTCTTTAGGAGAGAGGAATGCATAATGCATGCGGGAAATGCCTAAAATACGTGCTAGAAAAGAAATATTGATGGGCAATCCTCCCCCATCTCTTTGCATTCCTGTTTCGGCAGGGCTCCTAGCATGCTATTTAATTTTTTGTTAGTGATCTCTGACAGAGCAGAAGTGCTCTCAAGGGGAGAGATTTTCATAAGTGTCAATTAGCTCACAGTCTTCAAGCCCTGTCTGGTTTGCATTCCCAGTTAAAACTAAGAGTTCTGTTATATTTGTTTTGCTGACATACCTAGGTAGAATTTCTGAGCATTTAACTAGGAACATGTGACTGGATAGGGTAGTTCACTGTGACATACCTAAGCCAAAGAAGAATTATTCAATGAGGTTACTTTCTCCCACAGCACCCCTCTGAAATTACCATTTTGCAAAGTGGTGACTTGCTTGTTCAGTACTCAGTTCCATTTACCTAGCTGGATTTTTTCCTTCTTTCAGTGTTCCTAAGGAGACTGTGATGGTTTTGTTTCCCCCCTTCTCATGTGACTGATGAGAGAAGGCAATTGTATTATTTCTAATGCTCCTCCCCCCTTGTTTCTTCTTTCCTTCCTCCCCAGAGGGAAAGCTGTATTCTGCCACAGTGACCGACTTCCTTGCAATAGATGCAGTCATATACCGGAGCCTTGGAGACAGCCCAACCCTGCGGACAGTCAAACATGACTCCAAGTGGTTGAAAGGTAGATAAACAAACAAGGAGAAAAAAGCAGCATCTCTGATGAGAGTCTTGGATTTCTGACAGACCTCTTTGTCATGTCATTTCACCGATGCTTTCTGGCAGAAAGAAGGAAGTAGATTACATCTCTTGCTTACACTGATCTGTTTGTCTCTTTCTCTCTTCTCCTGGCCCCAAGTTACTGGACCTGACAGAAGCTGTGAGCTGTGTAGATCAGAATATGTATTCCATTGAGCTTTCCAAGCTCAAATCCACCAGTTTACATCTGTTGGATGTAAAAGTTGGACCTTGCAGGGCTCTGTGTGCTTGGGCTGTGTTTGAAAATATTCCTGCCACAGAACTGTTAGGTAACAATCAAGGCTTTATGAAGCATAGAAGGTTTGTCCTGTAATGTTAAGATTCATTAATGAAAGTAAAATTATGGGGATATTGCACAAAGCCTTTCTGTTACAGTTCTTAAGGATTGTACTGCTGCCGTTGAATTAGGCAATTTCTGTGCTCTAAATGCCCTCATTGTTAAGGACGGTGCTGTTTATCTTCATGTAGGTGTTAAGAGTTGCTAGCATTTGGAGTGATTTTAACAGAGAGCAAAGCCATAGTTTCAAGTCTTTTTCTGCATGCAGAAATGTTTTGCCAGGTGTCAACTTTAGCTGTCCCACTTTGCTTGCTGCTACAGACACGTGTGGGCAGAAACAGTTACGTGGTTTGTTATTCCCTCAGCTCACTGCCTGCATGCCATAAAGAGCACTGCTTGGACCCCTCAGGCATACAGTTATAAATGCCTGTTTACCTTTCCTCTTACTCCATGCAGGGCAGATGTATTAGTGGCAGAGACTTAACTACCCTGCAGTGATGTTGCACAGCCTTGTTCCCAGCTCTCCTGTCCCCAGACAGTGATTCTTTTGCAGCAGTGATTTGTTCGTTCTGAAAACTGATCAAGTTTGTCAAATGCAGACATTTCACCTCTGGATGTTAAGTGTGAATGCATTTGGCTTCTCTGTGCATGGTGTATCCTGTACATGGTGCCTAAATCAGATGTCTTGGGTTGTTATTTTTTTCTAGAACCGTACTTTGTTCAGGCAGTTGACTATGGCAATTACATATACTTCTTCTTCCGGGAAATAGCAGTGGAGTACAACAGCATGGGAAAGGTAAGGGCAAAAACATTGCCTTGAATGACTTTGTCAGATTCAGGAGGAGGAAAACTTATGCTGTTCTTGGACCAATGCTGTTACGAGTGACCTTGAAATGAGAACCATAAATCATGATGACAAGGTCAGCATTTTGAGAAGATTCCTATTGCTCAAGCCAAAAGATTGGCTGGAGTGAAACATTGCACTGTCCTGAAAGGAAACTGTGTGGTTTCTTACAGTGATGGTGTATGCTGGAGTCTCTTTTCTGAAATTATAAAAAGCACAAGGCTAGTGTAGTTAGTTCAGCATAGTAGATAATTGTTAAAAATGGATTCCAAAGCAGGAAGAAATTTTTCTGTAAGAAAGAATTAGAGTGCTGAGTAAACATGGGTAGGAATTTTGTGCTCTGCCATTCTGCAAAGAATAATTAAACACTTTCTGCATTTTTGCTAATTTCACAATAGCTTTCTGACTAAGCAGTCAGAAAAGCTGACCAAGGTCACAAAGGTGAAGCGCAGGAATAAAAGCCCAGCAAGATTTGCATAGTTTTTAAGTGCTGAAAACACGAGAATCAGTGCAGCAGTGTGGGTTGCAGGGATTGTGAATATGAAATGTGCTTTTGTTTGGGGAAATAGAAAGCTAAGCAGTCTGTATGGAAATGAGTTTTATATGGGTTGAGAACAGATCTCCTGAAGGATTTTTGGCTGTATAGTAAATGCCACAGTCTTATCTTTCATAGAACACTATTCCAAAGCCTAATTTTTCTCTGTTTCTTATTTGTCACAGATTATAGAAAAGTGGTATTAAATTAAGCACCTTGCTGTGTTATTCCAAGTGTTTTAAAAGCAGTATTCCAACAAAGTCTTTAGTTGAAGCAAACACTTAATTTTCTCCATTATTTTTGCTCTATTCCTTCCAGGTGGTTTTCCCGAGGGTGGCCCAGGTTTGCAAAAATGACATGGGAGGATCTCAGCGAGTGCTGGAAAAACAGTGGACTTCCTTTCTCAAGGCTCGGTTGAACTGCTCAGTTCCTGGCGACTCACACTTCTACTTTAACATACTGCAGTCAGTTACAGATGTTATCCATTTCAATGGCCGGGATGTTGTTTTAGCAACGTTCTCCACTCCATATAATAGGTAATAGTCACAATAACCTTTTGCCTTCTATTTCCTTTCTGTTTTGCTTTTCACTGCACTTTCTTTTTACTTTATGCAAGCACGAGAAGTGATTGCTCATACAATGTAATTTTTATGCACCCTGTGCTTACCGACAGTTTATGTTTAATTTCAAGGTACCCTGGTATTGCTTACTGCATTTCATACCTGATGACTTAGAGCAGCTTTCACCCATTTACTATCTTTACTATTCCTCAGACATACTTTTCTTCATGGGAATAGTTCACACTAGCCACCAAGAAGTGTTGCAGCTTGTTACCTGCAAAGTATTATTCCAAAGAGAAAATAGGGTCTTTTTTTCCTCACAAAGAAAGGACTGAGTCTGTCCTGTTTATATCTAGACCTCCAAGAACCATGTTATCTCCTTCTCTTTATTTCATGCATCCCTGGTAACTCTTGCATTGATCCTTGACCCTGCATTGACCCTGCTGCCCCCTGACTCTCCCGGGAGAACCAAGGTCTTGCTGGCTGGAAAGGAGGGTCCCCAGAACACCTATTTCATTGTTTGCATGGTTATCCAAAAGCATCCGTTCATCTGTAGAGATTTTATTACATTTACACATTATAGCATGTTTCTCTGGAAGTTATTAGAAGAGTAACTCTATCTAACTATTGTGAACTCCCAGAGAAGTTAAAAAAATAGCATTCTAATTACAAAATATATTGCAGTTTCACAGAGCAACATTTGAGCTGAAAGAGGAATTTTATTGATGAAATTCATTTAGTTTTCCTGTAGCCTTGCCACCTCTAGTCAAAGCCTGACCTCAGTGAGGTCATTCACAGAACTGACTTCAGATGAGAGTAAGCCTGGGCCTGTAATCTATAATCACTGCTTTTGACATCAAAACAATAGGAACTGCAATGGAATAATTATGCCACCAATAGGGAATACAGGCTTAAATTAAAATGATCCCTTTTCATGCAGCCTGGCTTTATAAAAACAGGTGAACAAATAGAGATTCAACATCAGAAAATAGATTGTGTCTCACAATTATCTCAAAACTGAGATTGTCCTCCCACTCTGCTAGTATTTCCTGTGGTGTGTCATGAAAAATTCTTTTCCTTTTTTTAAAATCTAAGTACTTGATGTAAAAAGAAAAATACTATTTTGTAGGCTCAAGGTTTTGCCAGACATTGAAGATGACAGGAAGGCATATATTCTTGGAGACAGCTTATTACCAGACCTGGCAGCCAGGAGGGCCACCCATGTCCTGGGGCGCATCAGGCACAGCATCGCCAGCCAGGCAAGGGAGGAGATTGTCCCACACTGTTCTGCCCTGGGGCAGACTCACCTCGAGTGCTGGGGGCAGCTTTGGGTGCCACAATATTAGAAGGATCTGAATGTATTAGAGAGCATCCAAAGGGGAGCTACAAAGATGGTGAAGGGCTTGAGGGGAAGTCATATGAGGAGTGAATGAGACCACTTGGTTTGTTCAGCCTGGAGAAAAAGAGACTGAGGAAAGACCTCACAGCAGTTCAGAGCTTTCTCATGAGGTGAAGAGGAGGGGCAGGCACTAATCTCTGCTCTCTGGTGACCTCTAAGAGGACTCAAGGAAGCTTAGTCATAGGGGTTTCGTTTGGGTATTAGGAAAAGGTTTTTCACCCAGAGGGTGGTTGGGCACTGGACAGGCTCTCCAGGGAAGTGGTCACAGCACCAAGCCTGACAGAGATCAAGGACCATCTGGACAATGCTCTCAGGCACATGGTGTGATTCTTTGGGTGTCCTGTGCAGGAGGAGCTGGACTTCAGTGACTCTTGTGAGTCACTTCCAATTCAGGATGTTCTGTGATTCTGTAGTTCTATGAAACCTACTTCTGACATGGAACCATCTCTCCCCTTCCTCCTCCACTAAAGAAAAGTTGCAAGAAATACCTTTGGTCTCTGGAACAAAATTTCCTTCTAGAGTGAAGTGGAAGAGATTCCTCAGTCTCATCAGAGGTCACTTGGGCAGAAGCCAGTGATGGGTTGTAGTCCAGTAGTTCAGAGGTGGCTTGGACCTCCTTGGCTGTGACCTACAGTGCTCCATCCTTACCACTTCATTATGCTACAGATCTGCAATCTGCCACCCTCCAGAGTAAAAGATGTAGCAGTCCTTTCACCATAGCGATGCCTCCATCAGTGTGTACTTGTGTTGAGCATGAGTGTCAGCACTTTCAGTTGTGCGTAACACACCCCAGGATTTTATGGTTGTTTTTTTTCTTTAGGACTGAATTCAGCAATGTGCAAAATATTCTAGCTGTCTTTTAGAGGTCCTCTGTGTGGCCAAATACACCCTTGACCATCTCGTACATCAACATAAGTATGGCTGCCTCCTTTTAAAACTCCTGCTGTGTAGTATCACGTTAATATAGAGCTTTAAAGTTTCCTTCCATACAAAAAGATAAACCTGTGGAGATCAAAGTAAGACTACTCTACTGTCTCCCTACTTGTTGTTTTTCTTCAGTAACAAGCATTTTGAATTTTTTTGCTATTCAAAGGGTTGTTTTTCTATCAATATATATACCTTTAGGAATTTAGCTTAATCCTCTGTAACAGTATTATAGTTTCTACATTTTTCTTTGATATGTAATAACCTACTAGCTAAGAGCAGGATTGAAAGCGTCAGCCAGCTGGGTTCATGCTATTTACCCAATAAAATCAAGTGATGGAAGTCAGACACAAATGCAGTAGTTCATGTACAAAAAAAAGGAAAGGGTGATAAATGAATATTTCATGTTTCCAAGCAACAGACCATGGTAAACCCATAAGCCTTTCAGAAAGTATGTAGGTAAGAATATAGCTATGTTTGGACAATGCTGTCATGCAGTTGCATGTAAGTGTTCAAAAAGTTGAAATCTGCAATGCTATGATCTAAAAATAACATCAAATTTGCGTCTTTAAGCTCATTACATTTCATTGAGTAGAGCAAATTCCTGAGCATAGTTAACTCCTTTTCACTGGGAACTCTTTGTGGATGTCAGGCTGTGGGAGCATGAACGAATTACATGTAAAAGTCAGGTCAATGGCACATTGCAGCATGCTTCCAGTTTGATTAGAACCAACTTCTGAACTGTCTGCAGTGTGGTTTTGAGGCATGGCAGGGACTACAAGAGTTGGTACTAAGAGATGTTGTGACTTAGAATTCCCAAATAATGGGTTCTGAATGAGACCGGCCATTACTCCTCATGCATTGCCAGCGATAGCCAGAGTTTCACAGATTCTTTCCCTTCTTCAAGATTATTGCAATTACTTCTTTCTGTAGAGGCTTTGAAATAAATCCTCTTGGCAGGAGCTGCCTGGCGATTGGTATTCAGGCTTTTCCATGGGGCTGGCTTTTCCTGTCAATACCGGATTCAGAGTTCAGGATTTAGTAACCTGTGACAGGAAGACTTCCACAGAGCATATTTTTCACTCAAGGTTTTATGCATAACTGCAGAATGAGTAACAATTTCTGGGAAATGTCACTTTGCAGCATCCCTGGCTCTGCAGTCTGTGCCTATGACATGCTTGACATTGCCAATGTATTTACCGGGAGGTTCAAAGAACAAAAGTCTCCAGACTCCACATGGACACCAGTTCCTGATGAACGAGTGCCCAAGCCCAGGTATGTTTCATGTATAGTAATATTGTTCTGTTCCTTTATGCGGGCTACAGAGTTTTTTTGATAATTTGAACGGCCTTGTAAGGTGCAGATACAATTATACATGTTGCAGCAGTAAAGTAAAAGTTGAATTTAATTTGGATCTAAACTATGCAGTTGAGATTTTTTCCACTTAAACGAGATTTGTGTAACATAAATCAGGCCAGCATCAGATCCACTTGGTCAGAGTAATCACTTAAGAGTGGTGTGAGTTACACACTTGTTGCAAATTGGTTCAATAATGGATATATCCCATTAAAAAACCAGCACCAGTTCTGCAGTTTGCTGTTCTGTGATTAACATGCAGTTTAAGTGCCACAGTGGATGCATTGTGGAGAGAAAAAAAGAGCATTCCACCAAACTGGAGATTCAGTTTACCTCATTCCTCCTATGAGTTGTTTTCCCTGCTTCCATGTGTTTGCATGCATCTCCTCTACTACACTCTTCATATTTCTTACAAGTATCATTTCATACAAATTGCTGTTGACAGACATTTTTTAACTCATTTACACCAATGGCATTTTGCTCTGAGATATTGATATGCATATAAATAAATCAAATTCATTTATCTCAGTTAAGCTTTACCACTTTAATGCATGTTTTACATTGCTTGTGCTATCTTAAATAATTTCAAAAGAAAAAAATATCCGAAGTTCTCTGTGCAGTGTATACAATATAAGAAGGATCTAAAGGTATTAGGGAGCATCCAAAAGAGGGCAACAAAGATGATGAAGGGCTTAGAGCAGAAACCATGTGAGGAGTGGCTGAGGCCACTTGGCTTGCTTGGAGGAGTCACAATCTACAACCTCATCACAATCTACAACCTCATCACAATCTACAACTTCCTCATGAGAGGAAGGGCAGACACTGATCTCTTCTGTGTGGAGATCAGTGACAGGGCCCAAGGGAATGGCCTGAAGTTGTGTCAGGGGAGGTTTAGGTTGGACATTAGAAGAAAGTTCTTCACCCAGAGGGTGGCTGGGCACTGGAACAGGCTCCCCAGGGACAGTGGTCACAGCATCAAGCCTGACAGAGCTCAAGAAGCTTTTGGAAAACACTCTCATGGCACATGATGTGATTCTTGGGGTGTCCTGGAATGTCTTGCGGGGCCTGGAGCTGGACTTCAGTGATCCCCGTGGGTCAGTTTCAGCTCAGGATATTCTATGATTCTATGATGAGCCATGCTGGACACTGAGCTTCTGCCTAATCCAAATTTGGCCCATCATGTTTTGGATTTACCAAGTGTAGTATCCCTGTGCTGTCTTTATTCTGAAGTTGTCACTCAAGAGAAGAGCCTGGAGATGACTGGAAAATCTGGTAAATTCTGTGTCTGTTTTCAGTCTGAGCCTTCATAATGCAGCTTCTAGCAGTGTTGCAGGATTTTCTTCTCCATTTTGTGTTTCAAACAAGTTGTTGACACAATAGCCTGCCTTGGGAGTGCAAAGCTGCATGAGGGCTCCAAAGTCATTTGTTTGGACCTTACTGAGATATATTGGCTGGGAAGGGGAAAAGAAGAAGGAGAAATCACTTTCAGTGGGAAAGAAGAAGAGAAAGTTGCATTATGAGTTTGGGATGAGCCAATAGCAGGCTAACTGTTATGATGAAGATGGGATAATATTGCTCTTCCTGAGCCTGAAGGAGACAATGGGAAATGAACAGTGAACAGTGTTTCACGTGACATTTGGCCATCAATCTGCTTAATAGAAATAATCATTTCTTCTAACTCACGTTGTACATGACAGGCACCTTTGAAATAAGTTCATTCTTATTTGGGTATCTCAGTATGGTGCAGAAACATTACTGCCCCTGTTGATCCTAACATTTCTCAGAAACCTACCTGAGCCCTTCAGGGGTGTTGCTTCCCTGTTTGGCCAGACAGCAGGGTTTGCTTGGATTTATGTTGACTCAACTAAACCAGTTTAGAGATTAAAACAGGATTAATCCAATCATGCTATTAGGATTTAGGAGTAAATAGGCCTCCAGCTTAGAAGCACAGAAACTGTAGGCACCACGGTGCCAGAAGGTGCAGGCTGCTCCCTCAGGTTCTCTGGGAATGTTGCCTAATGGGTCAATGCCCTTGCAAGGACCTAGGAAACCAGTGGTGTCCTTGGTTTCTCCTTCTGTCCATCTATTGCTCGTTCTACATGCAATTACAAGACAGCTGAAGTATTGTGGATATGAAGAGACAAGAGCACACATTGTCTGCATGTAAGGTTCCTTGCTCAGCTCTTGCGGGACCAGACTTGTAGACGCAGCTAGTTCCTTCAAATCCTTTGCTACTTTCCCATACAAGATTTAGTTACCTAATGCTTGAATATTTATCTAAATCTGGGCAGCACAGATGATAGGACCAGTCCTATATTTTGGTCAAGTTGACATTTCTCTTGATGTCAATGCCTTTACCAACATCAGAGTAGATGAAAATTGTGTGTTTATGCAGTGTGTTTATGAGTGAATGGTCCATCTTTCATCTTCCCATCTCACACTGGCTCAAAGGTTTGAAGAATCACAGTGCTCTAGAAAATGAGATAAAATGGACCTTTTATTGGAGAAAATGACCTACACAATATTAACAAGCAAAACATTTTGCTCATTTTGGTGCTTCCTTTGAGAGATGGCATGTCCAGGCAAGAAAATTGTGCTACCGCCTAGGAGGAGCAGGGTAGATTTTAGAAATAGTGTCAGCAGATTTGCATTTAAGTTGTCAAAGAATGACAGATAGCTTTTCAGTGAAAGTCCTCAATGTGTTACCATTCTTATATCGTCTCATCCAAATTGAACAAAGGGTAAAACCAGTGTTTACATGGATGCTATCGGGTTTGTCTTCTCCAGTAGTCTGTTTCCTATCAGACATGATTAAAAGTGGCATTCTTTCACACCTGTTAAAAAAATAAACTTCCTTCTGTATTGTATGGACTGCTTTTATTCCAGGAAAGAGCAATCAGCTAGGCAAGTTACAGATCAGAAAACACCTGTGCCAGTGGGAAGCATCAAGCCAAATGCACACATGCAGTGATTACATTCCATATGAGTGGATAAATTACAAACTCTGTGTGTAACACTCCTGATGAAAAAATGACTGTGCTCTTGAGTGACACATGAAGTCCTTTTGAATGGAGGATAGAGCAGGATTTTAGACTTCCCTTGAGGGGCTGAACAAGTTCACCACGCTTTTCAATCCTCCTCCATGTTAAACTCCTGTAAAGCATGTCAGATTTCAATGAGAGCTTCATCACAAATGGAAGCTTGCCCTCAGTGTCAAGTAAGTTTTCTGGCTTGACTCTCTTTTTTTATATAGGCCTGGTTGCTGTGCTGGCTCTACATCATTAGAAAAATATGTAACATCTAATGAGTTCCCAGATGATACTCTGAACTTTATCAAAACACATCCACTGATGGACGAGGCTGTACCTTCCATTGTCAATCGACCCTGGTTCCTGAGAACAATGGTCAGGTACGTACCACCAAGTGAACTCTTGTCCTCACTGTAGCTGTCAAGCTGTGCTAATAGCCTTGCTTCAAATACCCTCCAACTCTGTAAACGTCCTTGGTATCCTGGGCATGAATCCCGCTAGGAATGGTGGCAGAGCTGAGCAGATGCTGCGGAACTCCCTGAGCAGCTTTCAAGATAGGGAAGACCTCAGTCCTTTCCAGCCACGCCGTGCTGAAACCAGGTGTTGTAGGAAATGCTGTGCAGGGATGTTTTACCCGCCTGTTGGCTTATGGCTCAGTGTTTGAGACAGCTCTGTAAAAAGTTTGGGCACGGATCAGCAGACAACTCAGGAGTAAGTACACAGGATACAATCTTGTCTGCCAGGATATGTTCACAGGATACATAGATGTCTGTCAGGTTATGTACTGGTAAGCTTTAATGTTTGCAGAAGTGTACAGGCAGGAGTAATCTCATAATCTGCATCCTTTCTATGGCAACAAGAAAAAAATAATAACAGATTTGAACAAAGACTCATAAATCAGCAAGTGTTAAATACACCATCCCCTTCCTATCAAAATACATTCCCACTCTCTGCTGTGGTCACTATACTGCTTATCTGCCGTCCAGCTGTGAACGGAATAATGTGACTAACTTTTGCCATATTTTCATCTCTTCCTCTGAACAAGGGTAGAGTATTGTGTTGGGCAGTTAGCTCTGGAATGGTCTGACTTAGTTTTAGTAATGTATTTTCTGTCAGGTTTTTATGTCAGGTTCTGTAGCTCCAACCAAAGACGAGAGCAGCAAGCTCTACAGAGTGCTTCTCTTTGATAGGCAGTACCATCTAACTGGTACCAAATCACCAGCATACTTGTTTTCCATAAATTGTGCCATCCCAAAGTTTGATATCACCTCAGCACTGAACTTGCTTGGTGGTGGTTTTGTGATTATTTTTAGTGAGGTAGAATGGTGTTTAGTGTCTCACTGTTGTATTGCACTGACACAGCTTTCCCTGACAAAAAAAAGTCGAATCTAGTTCAGCTGCTTTTAATGTGACAGAGCTTGAAATTTTAAAACAGTTCACTGTGCTGATTCTCTATCCCTGTCTGAAGAAATCACCAGGCTTTTGGACAGATAATTCCTAAATGCCCTCAGACTCTTAGCACCCCTTCAGCTTTCTGAACTTCTAGACACTTCTGAATTTCTAGACACTTCTGCTAGCTATTGGACATGTGGGCATGCAAACATGTGAAAATTCCTGAACACCAGGAGAGCCGAATTGGTACAGTCTGTGTTGATTTATAGTCAGGTAGGAAAAGTGTTTAAATGTGTTTTATGGTTGTTAGAAGTCTACCATACACTTGTCTGATGTGAAGAAAGGGATTAAATAAATGACAATTCTATGATTATCTCTGTGATTCATCTGTGAAAATGCTCTGTTATTTTAGATATCGCCTGACCAAAATTGCTGTTGACTCTGCTGCTGGGCCGTTTCAGAACTACACTGTGGTTTTCTTGGGGTCAGAGAAGGGAATCATCCTGAAGTTCTTGGCACGGACGGGAAACACTGGTTTCCTAAATGACAGCCTTTTCCTGGAGGAGATCAATGTTTACAATCCTGAAAAGTGTGTATCTGATTCTTTGTACTCCTGTATGGGTGACTTTGAACTTCTGATTTCCCAGAGAATAACTTGTCCTACGGAAAGGGAAATGGTTAGAGAAGCCAAGTTTTTTGAGTAATTTTAAATTGTTTAGGGAGGGGATGTCTGCTTATCAGTCTCTACATTGCAATAAGATTTTTTTATTCAGTATGTGTAGAAAATAGCCCATCCTATGCAGCAGCTGATGGGTAATTAAAAGTGAAGTTCTGGAAAGGAAGATTAATTTTCTAATCCTATAAAAAACCCTGATTCCTCTCCAAATAACTCAACAAGCAGCAAGCTGCTCTCCAAGGGAAATTTTCCACATTTCAGTCTTCCTCAAATATGCCTAAGGGGGCTTTGAAGTGAACCATAATCATGCAGAAATTTCAGCTACCTTGAGTGCTGGAGAAGAATAAACACAAAAACGAAGGGCCGTCAGAAGCTTGTCTGGTGTGCTGTATCTCTCCAATTCTTAACTATCCCATGCATTTTTACTACTTGCTTATATGTCTATCAGTGTTTTTAGTGGCTGTTGTGTGTTCTTTCTCCTTGACTTGTTCAATTCTACCTTTCTTGCAGATTATTTGGCGGAGGTCTTTTGTGATTTTTTTTTTCAGCCTGGGGGATCATTAAGGTTTCCCCTGGTTTCCCAGCAGAGCCCACTTGCTACCGCATCTCACTTTTCTCCAAACCAGGTGCAGCTACGACGGCATGGAGGACAAGCGGATCATGGGCATGCAGCTTGACAGGCCCAGCAGTGCCCTGTACGTCGCCTTCTCCACCTGTGTCATCAAGGTTCCGCTGGGGCGTTGCGAGCGCCACGGCAAATGCAAAAAGTACGTGTTTGGTGGTGGCTGTCAGAGGCCTGTGCAGGGGGGAAGCTGGAGCACTCATGAATGCCAGCGTGTGCTCTTCTCTCCCAAGGGCCTGCATCGCGTCCAGAGACCCGTACTGCGGATGGGTGAAGGAGAGCGGGGTGTGCACGCAGCTGGTCCTTGGCTCCAAGTGAGTGAGGGCTCTGGCTGGACGGGCTGTGGAGCTCTGGCAGTGGTGCCAGGCAGTCTTGGGCAAAGCTATTTGAAACATGGGGCTTTTAGAGAGGGAAAAATGTGGGAAGTGTTTGTTTCTACCTTATTTGCATTCACCTCTGAAATGTCTCACAAATTTTTTTGATGTGAACTGTCAGCTGATTGGTAACTGCTGAAAGAGGAGGAAGAAGAAATTGAAAGAGCTGTATTAAGGTCCGCGTATTACTGAAAGGAGCGAATTGGATGGATATGTCTGGACCAGCCTGCACTGGAGCCATCACAGCTGATTAAAGAGGCAATAGAATCCAAATTAAATTACTGAAGTAATTTGTCCACTGAAAACAAAACCAGTCCTTCTAATTTACTGTGCATTACTAAGAGGAATCACAGAGCACAGTAAGGGCTTAAAACAGATTTAGAGAAGTGCTGGATCTCCCCTTGCTTAACAGTAGAATTTAATTATTTTATGATAATGAAAGTCTGTGAAGGTTACAGGGACCAAACCCACTTCAGAGCTCACATTTCTTGGCCACTTCTGACACACCACATGGCTGCCCAGTCTGAGGTATACAGCTATACTCCCTCATGGTAGTAGTGGAAATGTAGCACAGATATCACAGAGCCCTGACAGCCCCACATCTGATGCCACTTAACCCTGCTTCTGTACAGGTCCTCAGTATATAATGGACAAGTTACAATCCCTGTGCTTCTGTCTTGTTCTTAATTTGCTATTTCAATTCAAATTATTTTGTCTGGGGATGCTATAGCTGTATGTGTCTGTATATGCTTGACTACAAAAGTGTGGGCTGTTCCTGATTTGACATTTGGTAGGATAATGTTAAAATGCACCTGTGTCCGTATCAGTTTTTCATTACTCCAAAAGTGTTTGAGACTTCTTCAACTTCCATGGCAAGTTGTAGGGGACTTCCATACCTCACTTTTAAAAGCAACTCCCACTTTCATCAATAGATCCATCGAGACAGAGGCTGTGCAGGTTGCAGTGATGGAGTCAAAAAGCGAGCAAGGCAGCTTATGTTCTGTCCGGTGCTTAGGAAGGGTATCTAGATCAGCTGTGACAATATCTGGTGAGATAAGAAAGCCAACAGGAGGCAGAGGTGTTAGGTGCCCTCCTGGAGCAGGTGACAGTTGAGCAGGTGTTTTAAGAACACAGAGTTAGAATGAGTTGTCTGCAAGGGTAATTATGCCTCAAGGGCAGGATCCTAATATAGACAAGGGCTTGTATTTGGAAGTTTTCCAAGGTTCTTGTCATTCACCTTTGACCACACAGGAAGTTGGAAGAACAGCTTCAATAGTTATCCAAAATCACAGAGAGAGGTTAGGAGCATAAGCTGAGCACGTCAGCTAGAAAAACATGTGAGTGTTCATCAGTAGAGCCCCCTGTGTTAAAGGGAACACCCTTTGAGGGATGGACCTTATGCCTTGCAGCCTCATCCAGTGTCATACCTAAGTGATTGCTGAAATGCAGGTTGTCTTCCCTCGAGCACGGTACCTGCCTCGTGGGTTGCTTCCTTCTCCCACCGAAGTGCCAGAGCACACGGTCTGCTCTCTGCACAGGTTAAGGGAGGGTTACAGTTGCTCCCAATAACGTCATATATTTAACAGTTTAAAAAACACAAGTCTTCTCTTCCCTTGGTAACGAGGCATGCAGTGGATTTTTAAAAAGTAATAATATAAAGACAAAGTATCATCAGAAGCCAAGAAATCATTAAGCAATGATGAATAGCTCAAATGTGTATGCTCTAGTTTTTCAGCCTTTGTGTGGAATTTTCAAAGAAATAGCCAGTTTCACAGCAGGGATTTATTTCAATTGAACACGTGATAATTTCATTCTGGTTATGCCTATGACTGTTGTTATTCATACTTTTTTGTTTCTTTCTATTATTTAGACTGGCATTTGAACAGGACATAGAACGTGGCAATACAGATGGCCTGGGTGACTGCCAAAGTAAGCAAAGCTATTACCTCTGTTTACCATGTGTCACAGTATCCTTCTGAATGCCTCAAATCACCAGTACCTGTCAGGCATTCTTTTGTAGCAACATAAGCCACAACAGGGACAGCAATGTAGTTAATGATGCAGGTTCAGAAGAAGAATGGTTGTTTAAATGTGTTTGAGGAAAATAGCCCAGTTCATGTGATTTATACAAACACTGGACTTCAGAGTGGTTACATAATGAGAAAAGCTCAGCTCTAGAGGATATTGATTACAGCAATGGCATAATGAATTGGGGTCATTGTCTTTATTAGCCATGGTGGTTGGGTTGTTTACGTAGATGTACAGAAGTGGCTTGGTTTCTTGGTGTAGTCTGTGACTTGCACTGCATTCCCATGCAGCACTGTGAGACAGTGAAATATATCTTCAGTTTTGGATCCAGATCAAGAAATGGCAACTACTTTGTTTGCGAGTCTTAGGGAATTTTACATACAGTCTGGACAACCTTGTGGTATTAAGGGTCAGGTACTGTTGGCACTGCCTAAGAAATTTTAATGGTAAACCTTAAGTACTGACAGCGTGAGACGGAAGTTTAAACACGGTCTTTGAACATTTACAGTTTTGTACTGAAATGCTTAAAAGTGCATAGCTTGCACTGCATGCAAAGAAACCTTGCATACTGACTTCTGAGCCTTCAAGTATACCAACGTCTGTGTTCAGGACAGCTCTTGTTACAAATGTTCCCACCGAGGTTGGTTTAATTCTGAGCTCCAAATATTATTTATAAACCTCAGGAAATCAAGACTCTCATTCTTTTCAGTGTAATTTGCACTGATGCAATAAAATGGATGAAGCTGAGGAATCAATACACAGTGAGAGAGTCATTACTTCTGCAATACAGAGGAAAATAACAGAGGGGTAGACTGTGCCACTGGACACAGTGTGGGCCAGCTGCTCTGGAGTGAGCTAGAGCCTTCTCATGCCTTGTGCATCCTTATTCAAGAGCTATTAATTACTGTGATCACTGTGCTTGAAGGAGTACAAGGATTTCAGCCTCTGTCCTGAGATAGAGTAATATAGACTGTCTCGAAGATTTTTGAAGGAGGTGTACACATAGGCCTCCCCTCTGTTCCCCTGTAAAATGGGTTAGCACTAAAATCAGGTCAGCTCCCTGCTGGTGTATCTTTGACCTTTTCAGCCAGTTCTGCTCTCCTTGGGCAAATAGGTTAGGCAGGAGTGAAGTGGAGCTGATATCAGTTACATATAAAAGAAGGGTAGGAAATTATTCAGGAACAGCACATTGTGCTCATGGAGAGAGATCTGCTTCTGTGCAGAGAGCAACAAAGCCCATAGCCTGCTTAAATCTCTCTTTAGCCCTGAATGATGCATTGACCCTTGACACTGCACAGGGGTAGATTTCATTCCCTGCTAACCCAGCTGATCTTATTACTTCACGTGGTCTTGGGTCACCTGAGTTTTGTCCTCATTGACTCAGATTGCTGACTGCATCCCCTGCAATGCCATCCTTGCCTTAGACTAGGACTTGCAAAGAAAGCAGGGAGGACGCTGGCCCTCCCACTCCCATATCTCCTGTACAGAGCTGGTCATGAACACTTTCAAAGCCAGACATTGTTTTTGGGTATGTATGAATATTAGTTTTGCCTGGGTCCTTAGTGTTAAAATGACATACTTATAAATATCAGCTGAAACATTAATGGTTACTAGCAGCAAACTACTTAAAAGAAAAAACAAGATAGAAATAATGATTTTTCCCATGTTATTTGTTTTTCAGATTCCTTCGTAGCCCTGAATGGTAAGGAAGTTCTTAGTTTCATTATTTATTGACAGCAAATCCATTTTGGAGGAATCACTTTTTACTAAACTTTTAAGTAATTTCATACTTTTTTATATTTAATGTTTCTTCCCAATTTATTTTGTTCATAGACATTTCAACTGCTTCACCTGATCATGAAATGTCTTACTACACAGTGTATGGTCAGTTTATGAGTGTTTTTAAAAATTCTCCCCAAATCCTTGTGTCAGCTAGTAGCTCCTGTACTCAAATAGTTGTTATCCTACTTTACTTGTTTTGTCTTGGTTTTGAGGGCCCGATTCACTAATCACAACTAGGATTAAATCATACCTCTTGATTTTCAACCTGTCTTTTCTCATCTTCCCTCAAAAGTGTCTCCATTGAATTAAAGTCGGATGTGGCCTATTTTAATGGCGTGCCAGCAGACATGATTAAGAGCATGCTTCATCTGAACATCCAAAGAAACACTTGGGTACAGTGATGCATCTTATCTGTTCACCAGGAAAAACAAGATAGTAGCTCACATCCCACTCATAAGCTGTCCAGGATGGTGTCACTACAGCTGCAGCAGCTAGTCAGATACCTTAGGGAAAGCAGCAGAACTATCCCTGGGTTACAGAAAGATGTCTCATAAGGAAAATTAGCCTTTTGCCTATGTGGGTTGAGACTGGATTATGCCTCAATTCCTGAAGGATCTTGTCACTTCTAGGGTGAGTCATTTATGTTGTCCATTCGAATTCAGATAACAAATTAAATTACCTGAACTGAAGAGCATCATTTCTGCAAGCCTAGAGTAGCAGGTTCCCACGAGGCAGCTGTTATTCTGTGCTCATAGTGCTTTATACCACTTTGTTCTGCATATTTGGAAGTGGATTATGCTGGTTCTTGGAGTGAAGAATAAATGTCTTCATGAGGAACAACTGCAGAATAAATAATCCCTTTAAATTCAAACCTAGACATATATTGCAATAGCTTCTCTTATAGACAGCCTGAACAAAGACAAGTACTCACAAGCTGAGAGGATGTGTGGTATTGCTGCCAGTGAAGTCAATGGCAAAATTCCATCTGGGGTGGGAGCTTCCTTGTGAAGTTGCTTTCAGGCCATACAAGACTAGCAGTTCATTAGAGCTGGGTCAAATTCACCACACTTTGGGCTGAACATAGCAAGAGGCAGGTTAATGTGAAGTTGTGATGAACTTTTAACTGATCCTTTCATCTCATGCCTGCAGAATGTGTAGGTATAAAACTGAACCCATGACAGTTCAGTACAGCAGAATATAAATAACTGGAGGCACAGAAATGCTGTTCAACATTGGTAAAAATACAGTCAAATTCCCCTTGCTGTTTATTACCAGGAAATGAAAAATGTGCAGGTGAAACTTATTTGAAAGTATGGTAATGAAAACCAAGGAGGGAATGTACAAAATCAAAGGCAAGTTGAGACTTTCTAATATATGGAAGACTGACAGTTTCATCTGCATATACAGTTTATACTTTCTTTCATTGTAAAATTGCTGTATTTCCAATGCACGGAGCAGTAATTAAAGAAGAGTAATAGTCAAATCCATACTGATGAATGTAAGGATAAAGAGAGTGGCTTTGGGCACAGTGCTGATGTGCCAGAAATGTTCTAGATTTCCTGCTTTTAAGAGAATTCATAGTCTGCAGAGTTATAGCTGTGAAACTGTGGTTCTGGATCCTGCTAGCTAGAGTATTAGTAAGTACTGTAGTAAAAACTGATGTTTTAATCTGACCAAGAAAGCAGAAGAGTTTTTCAAGTGAGCAGCAGAAGGAAAAAAGCTGTAGTCCAAGAGAGTACGGTTAACAAAAGAGAGTACATTTTACTGTCCAGGCATGTCAAGGCCAAAGACAGACTCCATAAATGAGCCCAGCTTTTAAAGTAGGACCTTACAGACAGGTGCAATGCAGAAACACTGACCCAGCATTAACATGGGTTCTCATTCATGCCCAGTCTTTTACAGGTTATTTCATTGACTCCTCTCAGGTACATCCTGATAACATGATCTCCATGAAAGTCAGCTCCTCCTTTTATGGCTTTAGTTAAAATACCTATTCTTATATTATTGCAGTTGGTCTTTCTTTTGACCTACAACTAGTCTCCTCTATTGATCTTCCACATGAGGAGTGCAAAAATTCTAGGATGAGCCAGCAAACCAGTCTCAGCAAACATGTTCATGTTTGCCAACTGTAGTGACTGGTCTGAGTAATTCTTTTTCTTGAAAAAACAAAAATGTTATGAATGGTCTAATTTGATGTTACTGAGCACAGTTTAATGCAAAAGTAAATGGTACATCCTAATAGATTAAGCCTCAGAACACTGGGATATACCAGAATACCAACCAAGTGAATGCTCAGAGCTCTGTTGGATTCAGTGGGCTAAATATATCCAAAGTCATCTAAAGTTCCAAAAGAAGTCATAAGGCCTGATTCTCTTCATTTACTCCACTATAAATCACCCTCCTTCAACAGACTTACTGCCCATCTAGCAGTGTGAATGAGAGCAGTGTGAATGAAAGGGGAACCAAGCCCTTAATCTTCGTATTCTTGGCACCAGCCTCCTCCTGATTTTGGCACATGGGCTCTTTTCCTAAGGCAGTCTCACATTATCAGTTACAAACAAGTAAAGTGCAAAGTCCACACAGGTGACTCAAGTGACATCCAAGGAGAGGATAGCAGACTGAAGGTCTGGATGCAGAAAGTCAGAGAGAAATTATGCAAGAGCCACATATTTAAACAAAGAGATTAAGCTAGATACCTCTGCAAAATTCTAAGCAGCTTCAATTACCTTTGGAAATATCAATTCTTAGTGAATTGGGCCCTTATATCACCCCCTAGCCATAGTCCTCTCTCCCTCTGTAGTATTGATTTAACTTTTCCCTCTAATTGTCTAATTAGATTGCTATAGCTGTTAGTAGGATAGCGTGCAGATATCTTAACCTCTGAGATTCTAATGACTTGTGCATATTAGAGTAACTGTCAAATACTGAGAGTATTGAATCTCTGTCTTTGTTTTAAACCTGAAAAAAACCTCTTTACGTTTTACAAGTGCACTTCAGAACAAGCTATAGTTACAGAAGTGCAGCCTTTTTGGATCATTATCCGTGCTTGTAGACACTAAGTGCTTTTACTCTGCCTCTGTTACTTGATTACAGTACTCTAAATGAGAAGTTTTTGCAAATAATGGAAGCACCTAAACCAAATTTTTTTAGAGTGTGTCTATTTGATTTTTACATGTTTTCTTTAAACAAAGACATTTGAAAAGCACTATGCATACAGTTATTCAGAAGCTTTGTTTTAAAACAAAGGCAGAATTAGTTTTTCAGATGTTTTTTGTATTAACCAGTATTAACACAGAGGTACTGGCCACATCTCAGATGGGCTAAAGCCTCGTTAAATTTCAACAAAGCTTATTTGCAAGTCAGAGTGGTAAAAAATGGTGTAATGGGAAAAAAAGGCCCACTACACATTGCAAACTATACAGTGCATTGTAAAGGCTTGATAATGGCTGTGTGTGAGAGGGCCAGGACTGGGTTGCCTGCCACTTCAGTCTCTTCTCTGTTTATGAGAAAACTTCAGTAGCTCATGCATTTGTGGTGCCACTCTGCTCAGAAGTGAAATTCACCCGGTGGGACTGGCTATTCAGGCACTTACAGGACACTGTGATACTGCTTACAGGAGCAGTATCACTGCCTAGTAGTAAGTGTTTCCAAAATACAGGTCTAAAACTACTGGGGCAGGCTACTAAAGTTTAATCTGCTCCTGTCCTGCTTCCTCAAAATCAAATGGAAGAAAGTTCATCTCAATTAGCTGTGTAAGCTTGCTTCTCAGTGGGTATTAGACTAATACATTGGTAACAGAGAAAATAGGCTGATTTCTTGCATTTGTGTGGAACCCCTCTCTACCTAGTGACCATCTGGTACACATTAATATCTTCACAAAGCCTTAGCCCTCCATTACCAGGAAGTTCTCTGTGTATTGGCAACATGTGGTTCAAGAAATCTATTTTTTTCCCTCCAGAAAATGTGTCCCTTAGGCATATACTTCCTCTAGATTACTGTGTTATGAAATGTTTTTTTTTAACCATACTGCTAGCTTTTCCTTGGAATTCCTCCTTTAAGCACACTTAAAAGTGCAAGTGTCTGGAAAGAGATATAGGCATATAAATGCATATCAAACGCAGGCATAAAATACGATTGCTACTTGGCAAGATTTTCTTCTCTTTTACCTCTTTGTCAAGCAATGACTAATTGCTTTCTTATGTTGAGTGCAGCACTATTTGTAAGCTGACCAAATACTGTACACATTATTGTTGTTGCTGAATGGGGTGTTAACTTGAAGACTGGAACCCCATGGAAGCTTGCGCTGTGGTTTACTCCTTAGGAAAAGAAAACATGAAAATTCCATAATTTCTATTTTCTAGCCTGTTCTCTGCCCTATTATTTGTCTTGTTTCTTGGGGATGAGCACAGGAGTTGACAAGTGTAAAACAGTGTTGGAGTGAACGCTTTCAAGATCCAGCATAGTCTTGCTTCAAGAGGGAGTGTGTTTTCAGTTGCTGGACCTCTGCCTGTCCCTTTGGACACAAACTGTCCTGCTGCAGGACTGCTGTGGAGCAGGCAGCACGTTTGGATTGGAGTTCATTGCCGTCTATCTGTGTGTTACCAATGTTCCCAGCCATGCTGTGGCTTATGGAAACCTTTTAAAAGAGGATAATGTCTGGCTTCTCTTTTCTATTTGGGCAACATTCAAAGCTCTGTCTTAACAAAACACAGCATTTAATTTGCTGTTTTAAAGAAAGATGGCTGGGAGAAACCTCACTTTCTACCATGAGAGGGTAAAAAATAATCCACTGCCCTTTTCAGTATAAGCCTTCAGACTGACATCCAGAGCTAAATCAGTTAACACTTAGCTGTAGTTGAAGGTTGGCTTCATGGTGAGAGCACTGTAAATTTAACCAATTTTTCTTTCCAAGTATACAAGTTAAAGGAGTTCATGTTGTGTCCATGTCCTGTGCAAAACATAGTCCAAAATGCTCCCATATATAATTCAGTGCAGTAAATGAAAAGGGCTCCTCCAAAACTTACAGAGGAGCACAGGCTTTTTTTTTTTTTTTTAATGTAAAATCATTAATATTCAACAGGACTTCTTTAAATCATAACAGCATCTTAATAGAAGTTGCAGCATTTTGCTGACCTCATCAATAGTTCAACACCGTGAAGCTGGTGAAAGGGCTGGATAAAATGAAGCATGTGGGTGCATCAAAAAGCTTGGGGACATTGGTGGCCAACATTTAGATTTTTGATTGTTGAAGTGGAATTGAGGATCTAGGTTCATCATCTCTCTCTACACTTCTGAGAGCTGGGGCTGCATGGATTTAGAAGCCATTTAAAACAGCCTTTTTGAGATGCAGCTTTCAAAAGCTTTGTGCTTATCCAGTAACTGTTTAAAATAAACTACAGAAGCACAGGCTCTACCTGCCCAACTCTGTGCCTTCTCTGTGAGGCGTTAAATTTCAGCTCCTTGTGTCGATCTGTCTCTGCCCCACTGAGTCTCAAATTATTTTTCTGAGTAGTGAAGCAAGATCAAGGGAAGGAGCAGGGAGAGGGTCCCTGCTAGGGCAGCCTGTAGCCTGGTGATTGGACTCCTCTCCAAGGGAGATTCATCTAGGGAAGGAAAATTAATTTGCTGGGCTGTTCAAAAGGAGACAGGAGAAAGGAGGGCTGCTGTCAGTCTGTATGGCATTATCTGAAGAAAAAGCGTCATATGCCATTCTGTTTGTGAATAATCCAATTCTGTTAGTTTGTGTTTGAGCATGTGTCAAAAATCCCTCTTTTAATGGGCTCTTTAAGAAAAGTAGGTAAGGGGACATAGTTACTCCACATCAAATTAAGGAGGCCCAGAACTCCTTGAGTCCTGATGAAAATAACTCACTTTGGCACATGTGCCGAAAAGACGCTTTCAGAATGGTTTTGAGGTCAAAATGGTGTGGTGTGGATGGCGTTTGGTGCCCTCTCCCCAAAGCAGCTGAGTCACTGGGAAGTCCGGGTGGGAGCTGTCTTTCAGAGACAGTAGACCCCAAGCATCTTAAGCATTTTAGGTGCAGATGTACTTCTCAGATCTAGCTGCAAAGAATGTATGAGTCTACAAACACGTCACTGTCCCAGCCAAACCACCTTTCAAATTTTCTTGTATTTCCAGTGGGGCATGTTCTGTGAATGTGCTGTTTGTTGGGGTGTATATGATATGTGAGAAGCTGATCAGTTTTGTTCAGGACAACAGTAAAAATGTCTAGAGCATTTGTAATGGAAAAAAGACATGTGAGACCTCAGTCTCAGCTGCTGCTGGAGTCATGGGTTCTTGGGCAGATCCACGTGGTGAGGCATTGTCTGCACTGTCACTCTGAGCAGAAATGGTGTTCAGCCTTGTTCTTGTTTCAGAGTGTTTTGTACCATCAGCTCAGAAAGGAGCAATAGTGATGGTGCAAGTGGGTGGGAGCAGCTGGCCCAGGACATTTCCCACCTGGAGAGGAATGCTGCAGAGTGAGCACACTGGTGTTAGGCAGTCCTTCACTCCCCTGGGGGCATGAGGTAGAGTGCCTCATGATGTTGCCATTTTGTAGTTCTTCTGGCATTCCCATTCAGTTTCAGCCATTTTAGACGTTGTTCTGTTTTAAATTGATTTTTTATTTGCTTTTTGACGGAGCCAGTACCAGACAGCATGGGCTGACACTTCAGTTTCAGTCAGGCATGTGTACTGAATCCAGCCAAAAGATGCTTGACTCGGATGAAGTGTGCTTACCCTCTTTCATATGCATTTGTTGAGAAGCACAGAACTGCTAGCCCAGTGGCAGCACCTCTTAGCACCCTGATCTGGAAGGTTCAAATCCCCTCTTTCTTTGGAGTCGTGTTTTGAAGGACTTTTGAAACATTGCTCAGCCTGAGACAGGATGTTCACCCGTCACGGAAGCAGAGCAGTGCGTACATTCCTGAGCATGGGGAGGTAGCGTGGTAAGTGACTAATGAGACTTGTCTTCCCTACCTGTATTTATAATGTAAACAGGACACTCCAGTTCCCTAGTCCCAAGCACCACCACTTCTGACTCTCGCGCTCGACAGGGTTATGATGGTAGGGGACGTATGCTGGATTGGAAGGATCCGCTTGGTTCATCTGAAAATACAGATCCATATGTGGCAGTTTCATCCCATAATCATCAAGACAAGAAGGGTAAGGCCTTGGAAATGACATCCTGTGGTGAGGAGGGAGGGGGAGAAGGACTAAAGTGTAACTGCTTCCAGCTGGCTCAGAGTAACATGTAATGAAACTCCTGTGCTATAATTGAAAGCTTATCGTAAAGTCTGAAACTAAACAGCCAATCTTAGACTCAGTCCTAGATAATTCACTGCCTGAGGAAACCACACAAAACAAACAGAAGTGTATGCCTTTATAGAGAGTTTTGTGCATGTGTATGAGAATGAGGGAAACGGGGGATTTAGCTCTCTTTAAATTTGATCTGCCCTGTTCTCTGACAAAGCAAGAGGCATGGCTTCCTATTGTTCTTAAGGATGAATTTTTATATTGCCTTTCTCTGAATTCCCAGGGCAGCGCAGCAGTTCCCAGCTAATTTCACATTATTTCCATCTCTCAACACCATAGAATAATGAAGAGCTTTGATTTGGAAGGCACCTTGAAGATCATCTTGTTCCAACCCCCCATGCCATGACCAGGAACACTTTCCACTTGACCAGGTTGCTCCAAGCCCCATTCAACCTGGCCTTGAACACTTTCAGGGACGGGCCATCAACATCTCTGGGCAAACTGTTGCAGTGCTTCACCACCCTCAGAGTCAAGAATTTCTTCCTAATGTCTAATTTAAACCTGCCCCCTTTCAGCCATTACCCCTTGTCCTATCACTACATGCCCTTGTAAAAAGTCTCTCTCCAGCTCTTATATATCTCCCTTTAGGTACTGGAAGGCTGCTATAACATCTTCCCAGAGCCTTCTCTTCCTCAGCCTGAACAACCCCAGCTCTCTCAGCCTGTCTTCATAGGAGCAGGGTGCTCCAGCTCCCTGATCGTCTTCATGGCCCATGTCTTTCCTGTGCTGGGGACCCCAGAGCTGGACACAGCACTCCAGGTGGGGTCTCACATGAGCAGAGCAGAGGGGCAGAATCCTCTTCCTCAGCCTGCTGGCCAAGCTGCTTTGGATGCAGCCCAGGATACATTTGGCTTTCTGGGCTATGAGTTGCCCTAACTCAGGTACTTTGCACTTGGCCTTGTTAAACGTCAAGGTTCCTATGAGCCTACTTCTCAGTCTTGTCCAGGTCCCTCTGAATGGCATCCCGTCCTTCAGGTGCATCAGTCACACCACCCAGTTTGATGTTATCTGCAAACTTGCTGAAGGTTCACTCAAAGCTGCTGTGTCATTGATGAAGACATTGGTCCCAAAACTGACCTCTGTGGGACACCACTTGTCACTGATCTCCATTCAGATATCAAGCCATTGACCACTATCCTCTAGATAAGGTTGTCCAGTGAATTCCTTATCCATTAAATTGTCCACCCATCAAATCCATCTCTCTCCAATTTAGAGAGAAGGATGTTGTGCGGGACCATGTCAAAGGTTTTACAAAATTCCAGATAAATTACATACTCTTTCCTTGTCTATTGATGGAGTCTCTCCACCAGGTTGGTCAGGCAGCACTTTCCCTTGGTGCAGCCATGCTGGCTGTCTTAAACACCTCCCTGTCCTCCATGTTCCTTAGCAGAGCTTCTAGGAAGATATGTTCCATGATCTTCCCAGGCACAGAGTTAATGGGTCTGACAAGATGGGAGTTCCCAGGCTCCTTCTTTCTACCTTTTTTTAAGATGGGTACAATGTTTCCCTTTTTCCTGTGACTTCACCTGACTGCCAGACTTTTCAAATATCATGGAAAGTGGCTTGGTAATTAAATCAGCCAATTCCTGGGACTCTGGGATACATCTCATCACGTTCCATAGACTTAGGTATGTTCAGGTTCTTCAAGTGGTCCCAAACCTGATTTTCTCTTACAGTAGGAGGGACTTTGCTCCCCCAGGCATTGTCTTGTGGACCATATACTTGAGAGGTGTGAGAAGAGAGGTTGCAAATGAAGACTGAGGCAAAAAATTGTTGAGTACCTAAGCCTTCTCTTCATGCGTTGCAGTTTGCCAGCCTTGCTCACCAGGTGGAGTATGCCTTCTTCAACCTTCCTTTTCCCTTCCTGACCCCATCCTTACACAACCAGTCTGTGTTCCTGTACTCTTCCCATGATACTTGTCCCTTTTTCCACCACCTGTGCATGTCCTCTTTGCCCTTTAGTTCAGCTAGCAGGTCCCAATACAGCCATCCAGTCTCTTGTCTTCCTTCCCCAGTTTCTTTCACCTGGGTTTCTCTCTTCCCACTTGGGAGATATCCTTAGAGATCTGCTCCCTTGTCCTTGAGGGCAGTTTCCCAGAGGGTCCTACTGACCTTCCTAAAAGGGCTGAAAGTTTGCTTTCCTAAAATGCGGGGTCGTGGCTTTACTCTCTGCCTGACCCACGTGCCCAAGGACCGTGAACTCCACCAGTGCATGATCACTGCAGCCCAGACTGCTGCCACTTTGGCATCACCGATCAGTTCACTTGGGCTGGTGACCATCAGGTCCAGAATCCCAATATAGATAATGACAGCCTGCTCTAGTTTACCCATTGAAGAACTAGGAGTAGCTCTAGTCACTCGGCCTCAGTCCCACTGTCTTCAGTGAGACCTGAGCATAAAACACCTTTTAGAGTGTGGTCATTAGCGTACATTAAATGATGCATAAATGACTGCTCGTGTGGAGAGATCCTATGTTTTGTTTTTCACACACCAAAAGGTTGGGATTTAGGTGTCATTTCACGGTGCTCAGACCAGTGCTGAAGCACAGGCATCTAATACAAACCCTGTCCTTTGGCCTCCACTCCCCCTTTGCCATACATACAGAGAATTAGGCAAAGAATTGTCAAAATTTGCCACTTGAACACAGAGAAGAACCTTTTCTCCTGTGTAAAGATGGTGGTGCCCATCATTGTATCTTGACCCTGATCATTCTTCCAGCTCCTTTTAATCTGTATTGCAGAGACTTTAAAATGGTCCCTCTTAAACAGGGGAATTAGGTTCAAATAGCTCCACTGCCTGGAGAGATCTGAATCCTTGTTATTCTTCTCCTGGGTGTTCTTAGATCTCTTCTTTCAATCTCTGTTCTGTTGAAGATGTTTTGCTCTGTGTGGACTAATTAAGTACTCAGTGTGTCAGAAGGAAGATGAGTATGAGCAAAACTCACTTGCTGAGTGGTTAGAGCACTCACCAGGGGCAGGAACACATGAGTTCAGTTCTTTCTGCTATGAATACTTGATATAAAACACTTAAAATATTAATTGAAATGTGGATTCCAGTCTCTATTGTTCATGCATTTTATATGAAAAACTCATTAGACAAAAGCATCAGCTGTTCCTAGAGAAGCTACTGGCATGCAAGACCTGATGCTTTGCATTGTCTGCCCAAACTGGTAGGTTACTAAATCATATTCCTTCCTCTCCATCTGACCCACTGAATCTTGAATTCTCTGCATTAGCTGTGGAGGCTTTCAGCAAGGGGTGATGAGCACATTAACATCACAGAACAGTCTTCAGCAGAGCTACACGAACAGCTGCTGGTGGTCTGGACCCAGACTGTGACCTCAGTCCCTGTTATTCATGACAGCCCCAGATACACAATGCCTCCCACAGTCCAGGGGTATCCAGGGTTTCTCACTGAACTCCCCAGGACTGACCTCAAAGAGCCCTCACAGTTCCTAACCATAAAGGCAATGGGCGTCACCTGGCTGGCCCAGCAGAGACAAAGCCTGAAGCACTTTTTCCAGCTGAGGAGGTCAGTCAAATTAGGCGTGAGATACAGTAAAATTTCTTGAGATACCATGGAAAACATTAATCTAGTAGCCTTGGCTTTTAGGTTTATTGACAGGAAATTGAATATGAATATTTAAATTCCCACAGGCAGAGGATGTGAACTTGTCCCCCACCTCCCAGCTAATTAGCTTTTCCTATAGAAAAAGGGAAAAACTGCCCCTGTTTGAACAATTTTTTAAGAGCTTAATCCTGTAGACATTCTGGGAGAATAACTGCAAAATCTAAACCAAAAGAGTGAATTTCTAGAACCTGATCAGTCTTACTTATGTGTTAAGCACAGAGCCTCTTTGCACTCTGCAGACCTGTGGGCTGTTGAGCCTTGGCAAGGCTCAGAAGAAGAATTTCAGGTGGCTGCAGTACTCAAACTCAAAACCATTATTTCAGGTGCAAGGGACTGACAGTACTGAAGATGAAACATCACACTCCTAATTCCAGTTTAAGCGCTCAGTTTGAGATATCATCTTAATTTTTTAATTCCTCATCCCTTGCTCTTCAGTTGTAGAAAGGCAATTGAGAAAAAGTGGTTTCTGGGTATCACTTACGTAGCAGAGGGAAAGCAGATAAACCTGCATGCCCTCCTAAAGATGGCATGTGATATTTACCTAGCACTCCTCTTTCCTCTCAGCAATGTCAGTGTTAATGCTGACAGCCAAAAAATGAGGACCTTTTCTTTCTCTGTCCAATCTGTTAGTAACACTTGTTATACAAAATACTTCATTGAAGGGGACATTTCTTAAAAAATCCGGTGTTCCCACTTCTGAAAATAAGTGGTATCTTTCTCTTGTCCACCCTGAAAGGGGGGGAAGGAAGGAAGGAAGGAAGGAAGGAAGGAAGGAAGGAAGGAAGGAAGGAAGGAAGGAAGGAAGGAAGGAAGGAAGGAAGTGATAGAGGGATGGATCCTTGAACACAGCTCCTCTGCTGCTTCCAGACAGGATAGTGGTGTCAGAAACCACCAAAAGTGGAAGATCTGCCCCTTTATGTACCCAGAGTAATGCAGAGATGTGTATGCATTTTAATGGCACTATTTGTTATGTGTGGGTCCCTGCTTCAAAAATCTTCTGAAAAGCAATGCTTGATAGATGGAAAGCTAGCTCTTAAAATCATCTTGTATGCCACTAGCAGCTTTCAGAAAAACATGCAGTGAAAATATTAATAAATGTATGGCTGTTGGATTCTAATCATTTTCGCTTCAATTCACTGGCTGACGAAGTGGCTTACATTCAATACTTCCCTCCCCAGGGAGTGATGGTTACCAAAGAGCCTTATAAGCATTTGACAGGGTCATTTAAATATCATGCATTCTTTGGTGCCTAATTATGAATATTGACAAAGCTGGAAGCAGTCTACACCCATCCAAACAATGGCGGCAGAGGTGACCGCATGGTTGTTTACCATCACCATCTACTTGTGTGCTGTTACTCCTTGCCTTGCCCACTCAGAGCCAGTTGGCTCCAAAATTCTATTGAGTTGTTGTTTCAAAAGGGCAAAGCAAAGAGTTCTTACACAAAATTTAATCAAGAAATATTACACTTACAATCCTTTTATCAAGATTTTGTTTCCACTTTTGCTGTGATTTCTTTTGCTTTCACACATTCACAAAGAAAATTTTTTTTTAATATTTTTTCCTTGTTTTGCAAGGTGCTTTGTGTTTTTCTTCATGGGTTGTGTCTATTCCTTTGAGCAGTGTTTTCTTTCTTTTTCTGTGCTCACAAATGGCTCCTTACTGATTGTACTAATTGTATAGAATCCACTTGCTGTTTTCTTTACTGTAACACAGTTGCTTTGATGATGTCACATCCATCCATATGCTTCACTTTTAATTCAGTGCAGGCATCTTGGGGAATATCTGTGGGGGTGTGAAGATGGGGTTCTTTAAAAGGGTTGACTCATGGGAATGTGACATTTGTGTGCCACAGCTTTAGTAGCTAAATATACTCTGGGACTGTTGTTTCTGAGCTACATCACATTTCTTGCCAAGATGAAAATGTGTAGTGCAACCCATAGAGTGGGAATTGTGCATTGCCATCCCATTGGCATTTTCATTTTGGCCATTAAGGAATCTGCCCTTTCCATTGCAGGCAAACAAAAAAAAAGCTCTGACTGGGCAAATTACAACCCTCTTTCCTATTCTCCTCTCATCTCCCCAGATAAATCAAACCAAACCAAAAAAAAAAAGCCAAAAGAACAGCACACGTTCTAGAGTATGTTTATGTTTTGTTTTCTTTCTTGCTGTGTTTTAGTGTTAATTTAATTGTGTGTTTCTCACCTTTGTTGAAACAGTTTCCCTAACCTTGCTGTCTAACCTTCCCCCCTGCTGCCATTGTACTTGGTCTTCCTCCCTCCGCAGTCGGAGTCATGAGGCTCCTGCTGTGGAGCACTCCAAGGCTTTACCCTCTACACCCCAGTAGTGCCGTAGCGCTGCGCCCCTCTGTAGTCGTCCTACTAACGAAGGGGGGAGTAGAGATGTACGGCTCTTCGACAGGCCTCCGTGAAGAAAACAAAGTGATTTTCTTCAAGAGAAGCTGGCCCTGTCTCTCACTACCCTGCTGCCCTTCTCTGCTGCCTTCTGTCCTTCCTGCCTCCGTTCAGAAATGCCTCATGCTCCTCTAGCACGGGGTTCATTAGTGCAAATGTAGCCAACAGCTTGGTTTTCTCATTTATTCCCTAATTGCCTGGAACCTGCCTTTTAATCACAGTTTTGATAAACTGGTTGAAAATTCAGGTTATGATTTTGTGGCTCTGCTACAGCTTCTTCACAGCATTCAGGTGGAAGTGGCTGAGCTGGGCACTGAATGACAAAATTGTAGTGGTTAGCAGTCTTTAATGTTTGTATTCTTACTTGTCTCAGCACTCATTAGGTGAAGATTTTGAGGTGATATCTCCTTTCCTTAACAAGCCTTTTGTTGGTATCCATGTAACAAACCTAAAAAAGGTGATTAGAAGTGAGGCATGATGAACACAGTTTACAGAGTTAAGAGTTGCTGGTTTATTTGGATATCAGGAGTGCTGCTTTAGTGACAGTATCTGGTAGCACCTATTATTTTATAGATTGTATAATCTATATTATTATTATTAATAACTGCAGGTCTTCCTCTAGTAAATCATTAGCAATAGTCAGCTCCTCTATTTGGAGAGGGATGTGCTCTTGGGGAGCCCAAGAGCTGTTCCTTTTAAAACGTACCTCCAGAAGATGTTTCATATTGTACACAAGTGGCAGTGTTACTAAATTTTACTGTGATTATCACTACTTGAAAGATTTGCCAAGTGCTGACAATGCTTGTCTCTGGAGAGTCTGCAAATGTTCAGGCAGATTCTGCTGCAGTGAGACAAAATTATAAGAAACTTCAGGTACAGTTATGATAAAGAATGTAAAGTGCTGATATAACAAGATACTTTACAAGTAGACATGAAATGAGCAAGGAAAAAAAATCTGTGGCAAAACAAAGCTTCAGACTTCTTTTTTTTGCATAAATTTCTTCTTTTTTTTTTGCATGAATTAAACAATTAATATTCATCACAGGAGAGCTGAGTTTTGCACCAAGAAGTACATTTGCTCAGTATGTTTTTAAACAAAAATATTGTTATATGCTAATATGTACAAAGATCTAAAAGAGTCAAAGCAGTTTCTATGTCAGAGAAAACAGAGAAATGTTATTATCTTGTTGGCATTATGTAATAAATTAGATGAGGAATTAAAGTGGCACAAAATTGGTCAAAACTTAGGTTTTGAGTCAGTATTTGCAGGTCTGAGTGGAAGGGCTTGGACTTTCAAGGTGTCAAGGTGAAATACTCCGTATTTCATCGGTATCATCATCCTGACACAGTCAGAAGTAACTGATTGATCCTGAAACAAGTGTAAGGCTAGTGGGAGAAGGATGGGATTGGGAAGAGATGTGTTCACCCAAAGCATGCGCTTCTTGGGGGAGACTATGCAAACACTGCTATTCTTTCCCAAATCTCAAACCATTGTATGCACAAACATAAAACAATTACAAGTACTTTGCAGATCACTAAGTTTCAAGCGCTGAGGAAACAATGAAGATTGAATCAGACCAGATCCTTACTATACTTTTAAGTCTTCTGCCCATAGTCTAGTAAAAGAATGTTGTGAGAAAGGGAGTAGAGAATTTGCTCTGATTTTGTCTGTGATTCTGTAGCATGTGGCTGAGATTTGGAGTGAGAGGTGTGGTTACTCAGAGCTGTAGTGGTTCACAAAGTGATTTTACCTAGACAAGACAACATGGGCTTTAGTCTATTTAAACTTGTATAGAGCCACATCTAGATTAAAACGTACTGACTTTTCCCATTAGGATGAAAACAGAGGTTGGTTGGATGAGTCTGTGCTAAACAAAGATCTATAGATTTTTTTCTGAAATGTTCTTAAGTTAATTAGCATCAGCTTATTGTAAACATCCCTGTTTCCAGAGGGAGGCCTTATTTATATACTAGTTGCTTGGTTGAAATTTTAAAAAAAAATTTTTTTTAGAACAACCAACCAACCCTATATTTGCCTAAAATGCCTCTAATGAGCAACTTTTTCAGGAACTGAATGTCTCATAAACTTATCCCAGCATACCTACTGTGGAGCACTGTTTCAGCACTGTATCAGATAAACACCAGAAAGCCATTGTTAGCAGTTAAATGGGACCAAATTTCCCAGCATAGTTTTTAGTGGCCAGATACCTAAGTCACTAGACCAGGCTAATAACTCACAAACATGCCAGAAGATTGATGATCTCACCACACTGGAATCGCTGGTATCCTGTGACGTACACCAGGAGGGCTGTGCAGTCAGGATTAAGGCAACACACCAGACTTGTCCAGAGAAATGACACTGATCCTTCTTCTGTTCTGTCTTGCATGTATGAGCTGTCTGCTCCCACAGCTAAAGACAGCTAATCATCTCAGATTACATCCTCAGGTTCAAACAGTGACAGTAGAAAAGTAGATGCTAATTAATAAAATGGAAATTGTATATAAAATTCATGAAAGAAGAATGCTGGAAGGATGTTTCTGACAACAGACTTTCTTCAGACTTGTTTTTATGATGTTTTTGTAAGTTTCTCTGAGAACAAGAGTGAAGAGACAGAGCAGAGACAAGGCATTCAGAAAAGATGTCAGGAGCTAAATCCCTGAGTAGGGCCACATCCTTAAGCCAATTTTAGTCAAACATGGGGTTATAATAGAGTACGGGGCAGTGATTTAGTGTGCCTTCTTTGTGACTAAGTCTTAATTTCAAACCTTATGTAAAGAAAGCTCCAGCTCATTTCGTCACAGATTTTCTATAGCAGCCATCTGAAAGTGTAAGGAAAGGAACAGATTTAACTGCAAAAGACAGGCAAGGATGAGGAAATCAAAATAATGGTGGGGTATATTCCAGCACACACCAACTGCCTGTGCCACACTTAAAGAAATGCCTATACTTCAGCACTGGTGCACTCACTTAACATTTTCAGAACTCAAAACGTTTCTACATTTCACTAACAGTACAGATTTCAGATTTAACTAGCAGAACTGGAAATGTTGAGTGGCAAGATTAGAACCAAGAGCCATTTGCTGTTCAGTAGCCAAAAAAAAAATTACATCATTGGTAATAGAAGAGGTTGTGTTGATGTGCAACCCCTGGTTATGAAAACAGAGCTTCTCTGCTCCCAAATTAGCAGATCCTACAAATAAAAGAATGGTGAAGTTTAAAATATCATCAAATGTCAAATGTGGCTTCTGGAAACAGCAGGTATCCTTGACCTGTAATTGTCCACCTGCATAGATTTCAAGTCAGGCTATCCGTTTCTAGGATGCAATGAGCAGTACAAGCTTGTCTTACTAAAAGAGGGAAAAACTGTCATTGCCCCATGGACCCTGATGTGCTTTTTCAATAAAAGAGGCCATGCCTAATTTGTCAAGGCAGCTGCTCAGGGTTCAGGGCACTAGAGCTATTGTGTGAGGGACCAGATCCCCAGCTGCATTCATCCACTGTCACCCGGTGGGGATAGCTCAGTGGAGGAACACAGACTGCCTCGTGCTCTTGTGTGACCTTTGTAGCACTGACATATTTATCAAGAGCTGGGAGCTCGCTGTAGGGTGTGCTTGCTCCACAGATCCACTACTCTATCTAGAAATAGCAAAGCGTAATTGGTGGACAGGATGTCGAGTAACACCCAGTTTCATTTTTGTGATGTTTATATTGATTATAAGGAGATGTTGTGCCATATAAAGATGCTGAATTGGGAGGTCAGTCTAGCCCTTTAAACAAGACATTTCTGAAACTGCTTTGCATTCAAAGGGATTTAATAGCAGAAAACCTAGTAGCTGAAAGACATTTAAAGTACCTTTTAGTGTTGTTAATGCCAGTGTATAATTAAAATGTCAATATGCTGTTAAAGATACTTGAATAATTCATTTTTCTCATATAGGATGTGCCTAGTTTCAAAAAGTACATTAATAGTTCAGATGTAATGTAGTAATTTTACAATGACCTAAACATTCATGGTCCTGGTTTAGAGCACTTTTAATATGGTCTGTAAATTGTCAACTGTTTAATTACCTGCCCTGTAAGAAACACCACCTACATTTTTCTCATATACATTAACTTTTAGTTAATGGTTATCAACATCTCTTTAATTATATAGGAAGGATCCCAAATAACTTTTCTATTCTTATTAGTTTTCTTTGACTGTAAAAAAGGCACGCTTAATTCTTTGTGTCAGCATGGGCTGGTGCTTACTGATCAACAGCATGTAGTTAATTAAAAAATGAATAACCTGGAGAGGGCATAATTTAGGTTTTGCAATCTCAGTTTTATTGAACATTAAGTACAGATAACAAATGTCATTGTGTTTGGAAAGCAGTTGTTCCTCTGAATTTCCTTCCTTTAGTCAGGTGTTTAGGCAGGTGTTCCTTCAAACTCTTTAATAGTCATTTAGTGAGGCACTACAGTCTCTGCTATCCAGTTACCATTTCTATTACTTTTGCTATACTTTAATCATGTATTCTAAGATTGTGCCAGTGGCTGAGAGAGAGGATAGGGAAAAGATATGTTGTTATTCTCATGTTACAAAAAAAAGTGTCTTAAGGGCACTCTATTGAGAAGTTTTGAAGCAGACAGTGCAAATTTACCATTGTATCAAGAATGTGCATCCTAACATCCCTGTGAGGAAAAAAAAAGAAGTTTTGTTGGCAGAGCAGTACGGTTTTTTTTAAAATCTCAGTCCCTCATGCCCAGAAGTGACTTGTCACAGTTAGGCAACTAAATGCACAAACAACTCTGTGTACACTGAGCATTGGATTTCTTAAACCACCAGCTGATGGTCTAACAGCTCTCCCTGCCCCAGCAGAGCAGAATAAGTCAGGGTCCCTGCTGAAGTCGATTTTAACAGCTCCAATGGCATTAGAGGGGCTTAGGGCAGTTTATGGAGTAGTTTCTCAGGAAGCATTAAGAAGCATTCTGGCACAGCTATACAATACAGGAAACATTTGGAAATGGCTAACAGCACATTCATCACCAACTTTATGTTAGCCAGGATATTAAACTGTTGTTCTTCTACCAGCAACCAAAGATTGCTTGTCCTCTGTGAAATAAAAATCTAGCTAAAGGTGCAGCTTGATAGCATTGTCACAATTGGGCAAAAACTAGACAGTTCTTCATATGCCCATCAAGGATTTTTTAATTGGAAAATAACACCAGCTGCATGCTGTCAATAATATGCCATCCTGTTCATGTTCCATCCCATCTTACTCGCAATTGTGATAGAAAATAAAAGAGCAGCTGTTATATAAAAAAAGGAGGTTAGGGGGAAAGCAGGCACATTTTTCAAGCCCTACAAAGCTACTGCTATCCACTATCATGCTCTTGTAGAAAGAGACAGAGGGGTATTTTTGGAGAACCTGAAAGATCTGCAGTTGCTGAACGCAAACAGTACCAGCACAGACAGACAATTTAAGCATGTGCAGAAACATCTGACCAAAGCCTTCATTTAAAATAATTCCAAAAGTCTTTAGAGAAGCGCATATGTTCTAGGTGTTTTCTTATTCTTTAAATCAGTATATTTTTATTCTTAAATCAATACTGAGTTCCTGCTGGGAAGCAAGCAGGATGAGTGCGACAGCAGCTGCAATGTTGGGTGGACACTGAGTACCACTGGTTTTTAAGGATGCCCACTTTTTAAGGAAGTGGCCGTACCAAGTGGTGCAGAAAAGGCCATCGGTAGTGACTTTGAGCCCGTGGTCAGCACTGGAGAAATTTAATTCCTGCTACCAGCTTACAGCTCCCATCAAACAGTTCAGCAATTCTCCATATGTAGTCATTGCTGAATGAGTCCCAGTCAGAGCCTCTCAAAGGAGGGCACAGTGCAGGAGTGCCCTCTGTCCCTTCTTCTGCCTGCTGTCCACACTGAACCCTCTGCATTTGCCACAGCCTGCCCAGAGGTTTGTGCAATCATAGCTCATAACAAGGAGCATAAAGAGCACTGCTCCTTTTTTACAGATAGCATTCAGCTTTATCTCTGCAAAACAGGGGTCTCTGTTCAGTGTCTTAAAGAAATCTTATGGTTCTGCAGCACTTTATATGTTTTTTGGCTAAATATGACCAGCAACAGGCAATGTCCTGAGGCACTCATCCAGTAAGACCAATTAATTTTGTGTATGCAGGGGTTTTTTTCATATCTCAGTGTGCAGATCACACTCACTGAACTAAATTACTAATATCAAATCAGCAGCTACTTTCACATACCCAGCATCAAGACCTGGAAAGACAATACAGTTTATCTCTGCTTGCTCATGGCAAGACAACTTGATAACATCAGCTGTGCTTCCCTGGAAGGTTTGATCTCACCTACACTGTGTTTAGAAAAGAGGAGAATAAATATATGTCACCAAGTGAAAAGAGATCATGATAAAAATTGATAGGGTTCCAATCCTAGGAAAAGAAATGAGGTTTTAACCTCTTATGTGGAAGTCTGTGTATCTGTAGGTCAGTAAACATGTCTTGAGAGCTAGTCTACAAATGTGAAAAAGCCAGTCGTGTTCCTTGTTACGGGAGCTACCTTCATGTTGACTAACTGGCTGTGTAAGCTCCCTGGTTTTCCTGCAGCGCTGGAAAATGCTGGGTTGAAGTAAGAGCATGAGCAGAAACTGGACAAATTACTACAGTAAATCCAGAAAGTTAAATTTGACCCAGTACCAGAACTGATTGGAAGGCTGAGGGAGTTGTTATTTGCAGCAGCACTGCTGTTTGTGAGATGTTTGGTCAAGCAGACAGGTATGTCTGCCTGGCCTGCTGCTGGACAATTGAGAGGGTGTCTGTATGGGATTTGAATATATGTTGGAGAGGACACTTGTTTGCCCACACTACCATGGTTAGATTACTGCTGGACTCAGGACAGCTTTATTGGAGCTGGGACAGGCACCTGCTTGCCAAAGTATGTCCTCTGAGATAAAGCTGCACTTTCACCTCATTCAAGGAAGCAGACTGGCCATAGTAATTACTGAGCATGTTAAAAAATGTACACAGGACACATCAGTGAGGTTATGGCATTAAAGTATTAACGTACACGCAGCGTCTGCAAGGTAGGGAGGTGCTAAAAATAATTAGGTTTTAAAAAAAAAGCAGAGAACTATAAATGAGACAGAAAAATGCATGACAGAAGGTACCACTGGAGATTAAGAAAATTAAGTAAATTAAGAAAATTAAGTAAGTGAGATCATAGCAGCATCCGGGCATGAAGTCCATCAGGGAAGTGCTGTCTTTTACCTCAGGATATGGCTGGAGTAACTGTGCTTGCTTTACTGGACATACTACGGATTTGAATTAATGTAACAGAGGAAAGAAGGGTTCTGATATTTGTACTTGAAGAGTAGTGAGACATCAAAGAAGAACTAGCAGTAAAATTAGTCTTGCTAACTGTTACAGACAGTGTTTCAAACTCATCACAATTCCTCAGCCACTTAATGTACTCAAAAGCAGATGAGGCAATGGGACAGCAGTACAAAGGGAAATGGTAAACCTAATATCAGACATGTATAATCTATTTTTTGCCTACATCACCAGCCCTGGAAGTCTTTCTGGAAGAAGCAGTCTTCTCAGTATCCCTGGCAGGAGCATGTTTTACTTCTGAAGTCCAGGCCTTTTGACTACACCTGCTGTGTTCATGAGTGTAGGAGAAATGAAGAGTTAATCCACAGTGTTTGCTTTCTGTCATGCAGTATACAGTGATGGCATTTTAATGACAGAAGAGGTTTCATCCTCCCTCTGTGTAAAGGCAGAGCTAACAAGGGGTCCAGCCACGTTCCTGACATGCACCAGCAGCCCAGCTGTGAGCAGAAGGACTGTCCCTAAGAAACACAGTCTGTGTGCATGAATAAACACTGTTGGCTTGGCTGCATAGTTGTTCAACAATTTAGTTATAATTTCCAGGGGCCTCAGGGAATAGGAAATATAGGGTACTGTCTTATTATTTTTCTTTGAATGTTTAATAGATGACTTCTTTGTTAGTTCAGCTGCGATGTGTTCGCTTGCACTACTAGCTCAAAATTAGCATTTACATTTTTATGTCTTTAAAGAAGATCAGAGCTGATGAGGAAACAATTTTTGCTTTTAGATTATATGCAGAAATTTAACCCAAATTCTACCATAAGGCTTCTTTGAGCTTCAGCCTGCTAAGCAGAACTGCTTATGTTGACATTCTGCAAACTTCACTTTTCCCTGTTGTGCAGAAAGGCCATAGTTCAAAACAGGCTGTATAAAAGGAGAGGAAAAGCCACAGAATTTCTCAGTGACAGCTTCTTTTTCCTTGACACTGTTCATAAAAACTGCTTCCAGAAAGGCACTGGGCTGCTCAGAATACATAATGCCCACACCAGGAAAAGGAAAAAAAATGGAAAAAAAAGAAACACACACTTGTTCTGTGCCATCAGAGGAGCTCCATGCAGTGACATGGGAACTGTGAAGATGAGAGATTCACTTTGCAGGCTACAACAACTTCTCTGGAGCCCTGAAATCATGCATATTCAGCCAAACATATATAAATCTATTTTAACCCAGCTGTGAAAGATCCCCTGAAGTAAGCTAATAAAGAGCAGCTGTATATGCTTAAGCTTATCCCAGGCATAGTACAAAGGTCCCAGAATGTGCACTGAGGTTTTTTACGTCATTAGAGGAAATGCTGCAGACTTTAAAGGAAATTTGTGTTTTAAGATGCAAAGCAGCATAAAGTTTCTCTCTGCTGAGACAAGCTACAAAAGAATTCATTTTCCTTGACATTTGGATTTTATACATCTTGTTTTTAACTACTGTGAACGCCTATGTTTTATTTTTTTTTAAACAACCTGATATGCCTGCTTACTCCCCATCATGCAGAGGCATCTAAAATTATCATCGCTCACTGGGAAAGGGTGAGAGGTGAAGGAAAGTACTGAAATCAGGAAAGTTCAAAATGATCAGCTACTGCGTGCCACCTGCCAGTGGGAGAAAGGTTGTCAAATGCTTTCTACTGCAAGAGCTGGCCCTGAGCTTAGCCTCTGGGACAAACAAAATTGGGCTGGCTTCAGGACAGTAATGACTTTCATTGTATTATATATGCAGGAGGTTGTGTCAAACAAACCTTCTCCCATACCTGCTAACTTAATAAACTGGTTCATTTACAGCTCAGAAAGAACACACTTAAAAAAGCTTTAAGAGCTTGCTATTCCAGTCTTTTTCAGGTCTTGTCTCCCCTTCACTCCAGTGGGGGTGGGAGTTGTCTGAGCATGAATTTTCTGGTTCAGATTTTGTAATCTCCATCTATAATAATCTCTTGTTTCAAAATTCACAAGTGTGAATTCACAATGCCATGATGTGAGTTTTGTATGGCCACTGTGGCATGCAGAAAAATTGGATTGCAGGCTCATAATCAAACTATAAATAGATAATTGAAATCCATTCTGAAAATGTTGCTTCAAGAGTCACAAGTTATCTCATATGGACATGTTGATCTCCCTTCCTTTTGTAAACCATCTTTTTTCTATAGAGAGTCATGTTGGCAGTCATTCATGGAAAGTGGAGAGAAATGATATAATGATGAACCAGCAGAAAGGAGAAATTAAACCACTGTTAAAGATCAGCTGATAAACCTGTCTTGGAGGGATTGTTTCTGAAATAGGTCTGATAAGGGGCCAGAAAACCCTAACAGAGGCCACTATATCTGATCAGATTGCTTGGATACTTTTCAAGGCTTTGTTGCATGTTACTTCAGTCACGTTATATATACTGATTTTGTTTTCATAGTCCCAAAGTACGATTTCTCCTCACACTTGCAATGATCCCCGGGTTTCTTGTAACTGAAGGTTTTTTCTTTAACAAATTCACTCTCTCTCCAACTGCATGCACCCGCTTTTTCTTTGCTGGATACCTCAGACTACTAGCTCAGGCAACTGACTTTGAGAGCCCTAGGGTGGCGTAAGAGAGGAGATGGATTGCTGTTCTCAACACAGTCATGCAAAACTTAGGAGTTGCAGACCTTTACAAGTCAACAATACAGTTTTACCGAGAGGGAAGGCAGGGCAAAAGCATTTTCCAGCAGCTTTTACTATGAATGTTTGAGCTGGGTTTTTTCTAGCTGGTGACACCAAGAGTCCAGAAAAATGGGTACTGGGTAGTACTGCACTGAGTCAGCACAACGAGTCCTTGCAGCCAGGACAAAGATGAAGACAAAGCTTTCTTACTGTCTTCAACAAAGCAATTCTTCTAAACACCAAATCATTGGGATAATAATGTGGTTGGTTTATGTCAAATCTTGAAATTATTCCTTTGGGAAAACATGAGATAAGATCTCAGAAGTGCATGGTAGACTTTGGTCATTCCTCTATTTTACTGTCACTGAAATCTCAGAGTTCAGTCTAAATTTGTCTGGGGTTTTCTTTTGTTTGTTTTTTGGATTTTTTTAAATTTTTATTGCTAGTTAGAAAAGGGGAAGAAAGCTTGTTAATACCTGCAGGGATTTTCCAGTCCGAAATAGTCTTCTAACAGCATGAGACTACCTGTAAACACATTTCTGACAACTAGAGACACATGTTGAAAACCTATTCAGTGGTATTTTTAAAAGGTATTCTGAAGCCCATAAAAACCTCCATTCATAATGAGTTTTTTTACCAGTGTTTCTTGCAAGCCTAAGGAGAGGGAGATATACATCCTACAGAGAAGCTTGCACTGAAGAATGAAATTAACTGCTGAGTTTTCCCCTTAAATAACAATAGTAAAGAAATCATTGTGCCTTTCTGTAACAATGACTTGTTCTGTGGAAAGTCTCAAGTGATTTTGTAGCTGTTGGAGATGGAAGTGGGCTCGTTCCCATCTAGCTAGAGAGGTGACATTTAACACAGCCATTGTTATTAATACAACATGTATTCCTTAGAATGATGAACTCTATTCCTTTGTGATTATTTCATCTTAATTACATTTCACACCTTAACTGCTCTTAATGTGTGGTCGGGAGATAAATATTACCTTATTTCCTGATAGTTATTTCCTCATTTCCCTCCCAAAAGATCATTCTTCATTTCCCACTTCAGTGTTTCAAGTTTCATGTGTATCACTGTTTTGGGTTATTACTTTACCAATTGTTGCAGGCAACTTTGGAAAGACAGACAGTGACAGCTCCCTGCGGATCTGATCACAAAGCGATCGTGGTGCACGTGGCATGTGGTCTTCTCATTGCTCAGGGTATACTTCTCCCAGCCATAAATCATTTCTTTGTCTCCACACTACAGCAAACTGCAGTGCTCAGACTGAAAGGTGTTATTTTTTCAGGACAAGTAGCTGTTATTCACACTCCGGAACTTGCAGTGGCAGACCAGATATTGCTGTCTGTCCTGTGAGTTATCCTCACCAGCTTCAGACTGGTTGTGGAAGAGGGCAGCATCCAAACTCTCGTATCACTAAAACAGCCTCTCATCAAGCTATTCAAACTGGGAAGTCATTTGCTGATTGTTTTCATTCATTGGCCACTTATGAGGGTTATAAGCTGGAATTTCACTTTGTACTCACTGCAAAGCATACACCAGAACTTAGGCTGAAAGGATTGTGACTGTGGGGCTTTTCTTGATGTTCTGCCATTCCTGTCACACAGAGATTGCAGGTGAGACAAGGAAATTTAGGGCTCATCATGAGATGTATCTTTTTATGTTGTACGTGCTAAAAGGACGCAGCTTTTGTTGGGCCTCCAGAGTGGAGGTGTCCTTTCTGCAGATGCCTGTTAATTGCTGCTCTCCTGAGACAGACAGCTTACTTCAGATCTCTTTCCAGGGAGACCTTTGGTCAGCACTTTGCAACTGCAGCTTTTTAGCAGGTTTTAGCTCGCTTTCATTTGCTTCTAAGAAGATAAGTCAAAGACTTTAGAGAAGTCAAAGGCTATCATACTTACTCCTTCCCCACAAAAAGTAAGCCATTTATCCTGCCAAGCAAGGAAGTTTGTCTGGTTTAATGGAATGTACTATTGGAAAAATTGCTTTCCTTTTTTTTTTTCCCTTTTTAATTACTTTATCCTTTGGGTGTTCATAAAATTGATTGTTTTATTACTTGTTCTAGTGTCATCTCCATTCTAAAGATTGAACTGGCAGGTCTGTGTTTTGTTGGGTCCTCCCTTTGCCTATTCACAAAGGCATGTAATATACTTGTCCTTTTCCAGAGCTCTTTATGCTTGTACTTCCTCCAGTGTTGTCCAAGACACCTTACGGTGTCTAGAAATTGCTTTGGCTAGCTCCTTAAGCAGTTGGGGACAAATTCCTTAAGACAATTTAAAAATGTCTATTATCTAAATAGGTTTACCTCTTTTCTCTATCATGATCAACACTTACTCCCTAACTTCGTTACATCTCTGATCACAGATCAGAGTGGGAATTTTTGTTGAAAATTGCAGCAGGAAAAGGAGTAACTAATTCAGTCTCTATGTCTTCCCTTATCTATCTTCCTTTAATGAAGTTTTTTGTGTTGATATTCATTATTCTTATTCAGTTGTGCACATGCCATGTATTCCTTAGAATGATGAACTCTATTCCTTTGTGATTATTTCATCTTAATTACATTTCTGCCCTTGGAATTTCTTTCCTATTAGAATTAGAAGGAGCAGAGCGTCTCCAGAATACCTTCATCAGCATTTTCATACAGTACTCTTTTCAGCACTCTGCACATCTTGCTTTTTAATTTGTTTTTTTAGCATATGTAGTGTCCAAAAGCCTGAATACTTTTGTTAATTGGTGAAAAGAAGGAGCCTCACCTTCCTGCTTATGATAATCTAGCATACAGGAGATCTGTATCTTTGTATAACCTTTGGTCTTTTCTGTATTATTTTTACCCAGAGACATTCCACAAGTCTGCTTTTCACATCTTCCAGAACTTAACAAAAGAATATGTATTATTGACATAAAATGTAATGTCTCCTTGCTCATTCCCCAACTACCTTTAGCTAGATCAATGCTCTGCATGAGATTTGTACAAGCACTAGCTCATTTCAGAATTTAATCACTTTGGAGGTCTGAAAACATTTTTCTAAATGTCTTCTTGACCAACCAGCCAGCCCAAACAAACTGTGTACCTCACCTAGAAGCTCTGCTGGAAGAAGGAATTAATTATGCATTGCAGAATAACACAATACCATATCAGGTCTTCTCTTTCATTAGATGAGTAAGAAGAGGTGATTTTGCATGTTCCAGGCTGTTACAGCACAGGCTATACTGACTGAGAAAATGAATGGCAATGTTAGGAGATGCAGACAAAAGGACATGGGATGAAATTACAGAAAGTTAATGGAGGCGGGAGGATCAGGTTGTCTATGGGAGTCAGAATAGCCATGGAAAAGGGAGAATATCAGGTGACTAGACTGGCTCTTTTAGTAGCCAGAAATAATATTGCATCACATGTAGGAAGACCCTGAAGTTGTAAGCCCAGCTGTGATTTGTAAGGAAGAGAGCTTGACTTAAATGGAAGACTTCAGGGAGGTCAGTGTCAGCATGTTTGTGGCATTAGTGACATGACATGTAAGATCTGATCCTTGGAGGTGCAAATATTTGATGTCATCTATGTCTTTGTAACATTTTTGGGTTTGCTTTTATTTTTACTGCCACACATCTTTGGAGTACAATGTTAATACAGGCAATTCTGTCAAAACTACGCCTTTCAAAAGAATAGTTTGTTGTTACCCAGAGTGGTAGGTCTCCATACACTAGAGAAAATAGTCAGGAGTATGGACTCAGACCACATAAAATGAAATAAGCAAAGTCTTTTCACTTTTGCAAATGATATATTGCAAACAGGAAAGTGCTAGACATAACACTTTAAGTATTTAATTTAGAATAATAATTGTATTATTAAATAAGTATAATATGGTGATACTTATATCAGACATATTTTACAGTCTGGTTCTATGCAGCCAGCCCAGTCAGTTTTCCAGCACAGGATGTCTTAAAACTGTGTCAGATAATAAATAGCTGTATGATTTTTTAATAGCAAGTATTTCCTCAAAGCTGGGAGTCCAAATACTTTACTTGTCTTTCAAAAATGTAGACCCTAGATTTTTCTGATTATTTTCTCCATTCATTTTAATTCCTTGAACAGTGAGTGCAAATGAAGGACACTGGACTTGCCTTGTGGACTGTGTTGTTCTTTAAGAATTGCAGGATAAGTAAAAGCACATGCAATGCAGTCTGTAAAGTGGCATGAATGGTTCCCCTCAAACGTGACATGATTGGGATCACACACTTCCTTAGTCATCCCAGACTGTGCAGGCAGTTACTGCTGATGTTAAGGTTTGACATGTTGCTAGACAACACCCACAATTATCAGCCTATATCATACTAAATTCCAGACCACCCCCACCCACCCTGTGGTCATGACTAGGATGCTGAGCATTTCTCCTACTTTTTTATTGCTTGGTTTTATCTATTCCACAGATATTGATGCAGGGTCAAATCTTGCCTATTTTATTTTATTTACATTTAAGTTAGTGGGATTGCTTGCATAACTAATGACACATGGAAGCGATCCCTGATAAAAAATAAACTCTATCATTAACCTGACACTGTGTCCAGAGCAGATCTGCTTGCCTAGAGCAAAGCCACTAATGTTAAATATCCTTCAGTGTAGAAAACATAATAAACATGAGGAAGGTTTGAGTTCAAGGGGAAATAGCTGGAATCAGGCTGTTTTAAGACTGTCATAAATTTCTGTGTATAAAACACCTGCAGTGTGCACAACATCATTTCAGCTACTCTTTTCATGAACACAAAGGGTCACTCAGTCTGGACTGTGTAGCAATTTTGTAATGTGAGTGCTAGTGTTTTGATAGTTATTGATAACCTAAAACTGAAGATTTCACGTTGCTTTTGTATGCAGTGATGCAGTTTTGTGCTGAAGGCTATCACTGGCAGAGTAGGACTTAGCCTAAAGCAGAAGACTGGGAGTGCAGAACTTGAAGTTTCCCTCAGCCAGTAGGAAATGTCAGGAATGGACAAGAGTTTTAAGATATTCCCTTGCATCCTATCACCAGATACCTGAGACAGGGAGCAGCACTTTCCCTTCCACTCCTCACCATGAGGAAGTTTTAGATAGCAATGAGGTCTCCTCTTCTCTAAGCTGAAAAAAACAAGTATTTTCAGCTGCTCTTCATCACTGATCCCCTGTAGTCTTTTCACCATCTCTGTTGTACTCCTCTGGACACATTCCTATATTTGTATATGGTTGGCCCTTTTTCCACCAGGGCACATGGTTGAGTCATATTGAGCTTACCGTAAACCAAAAATGCCATTTCCCTTCCCACAGGGCTGCACTCCAGCCTCTTGCTCCCAGTCTATGCATAAAAGAATGTTAGAATCATAGCATCATACAACAATTTAGGTTGGAAAAGACCTCTGACATCATCAAGTTCAACCTTTAACCTAGCACCACCATGATCTCTTCTAAACCACGTTCCCAAGTGGCACATTAACATGCTTTTTGAACACTTTTCAGGGATAATAATTCCACCACTTCTATAGGCAGCTTCAATGACTGACCACCCTTTCAGTGAAGAATATTAAGTTAGTAAGATATGGCTTTGCTTTCATGGACTCATGCTGGCTTTGACTGTAGGTACTTGCACCCTTAGGTAGGCACTGAGCAGGGATTTTGAGTTTTTTCCATGCAAAACACATTGGACAAGTGCTCAAAGGGACATGCCTGAGAAGTTTCTGCACAGAAATCCATTAAATTAGATTTTTAAGGCAAAGTTTGTCTTAACTTCGTGACCGTTCTTCCCATCCATTTAAGACTCTGTATCTGATTCTCCAGTTAATCACTGCAAACAGTTTTACAAGTTTAAATAAATTTGGCCTCAAAATGCTGCAGGGTCTAGCATGTGAATTTCAGCAGGTGAAGGGCCACAGGAGACCAACACCTTTGCAGTGAAATATAGTTCCTGCTGACTGTGCTGTAACCGCTAGACTGTGCTTCTACATATAGCAATTTTGTACGTAGATTTAAATTACAGAACTAGGTTTTACTGCTGCTTGTTAAGTGCTGATGACAAAGAATAGAAGAATCTGCCTCTGAAGAAGCTGCTGAGCTTTAAAAGAGGGTTCTCTTAGAAACACTTAATTTGAAGATAGTTTCTAATTTTATGTTGTTTTCTGAGTTTTACTTTCCTGCCTTTACATTTTACTATTAGGACATTTATATGAATGCCGGATCTTATTTTCTTAAGTGATCATCTGCTCTTGCTATTTATTCTCCTTGTGAAATCATAATCCTCTGTATTGTCGTAGCACAATAATTTCTGTGGCACCCATCTGTGATGTCACATGCAGGTGCTTATGATTTCAGGAGCTGTTTTACTTTTAAATATGAAGTTCATCTCTTGTAAGCAAAGATCCCTTTTCCACCTAAATGCCGCAGTTAACTTGGAACAGAAAAATGTTTACAATACTATATCTAGCCAGAATACTTAACAAAGGCTTCTGTGAGATAGTGGCAACTTTTTAATATTCTTTTAACAGCATTTGCTGAGGAGTATTTTGGTTCTAATTCTGGATTGTAAATACCTGCTGTGCCAAACACATGAAAAGGCCTTATTTTAGAAGTTGATTTACAATGTGAAAGTTTTGTGTCTTCGTAGTCTTGGGAGAGCATTGGAGTTGTATTTTCTGCCTTGCTGTCTCTCCTGTAATAAGGACAAGTATTACATTTCCTTTGAGCATGTGGAGCTTTTAATCCCCTGGCACTTGGGCCCTCTCTGGAAGAAGAGATGGGAGAGATGTTCCTTCAGTTCCTTGTCAAACTGTGGCTGCTCCTTGTAAGCAGTAAGAACAGAACCAGAAATGAAAAAAAAAAATACAGGCTTTTTGCTTGTGTTTCATTAGTGCTGCTGGCTTGGTGCCCATAACAGAAAAAACTTTCTTCAGAAATTCAGGGTATTCATTAATGCTGCATTAGGGGCTTCAGATGGAGGAGGTGCACTCTGCCAAAGACACCTCCTCAGACAGCGGGTGCTTGGTTGGCCAAGTGGGATTTGACAGTGACCTCTGACCACAGCACAGAACCACAGGATAAGGCACTCAGTCAGGTCTTTTAGAAAAGAAAGCATAGGCTTCAGCACAGAGGTCAACCTATTCATGTGTTCAGAAAAGAGAGAGCTTTTAAAATTAAAATAGCAAGGACAGTCATCTAGCAGGCTCAATAAATTTCAACACTGTGCTCTGTCTTTCGTAGTTAGTCAAGCATCCTCCTGAAGCCCAGGCATGTGACACTGACTTATAAAACACATGACAGAGATAACAGAAGGAAGAGCAGAGAAAGAAGCCTTAAACAATGTGGGATACACTTCTCTGGTATTTGCTGAGGTTCTGTCTCCCCTCCTCCTTTTAAAGGCTTTTCAGTTAGAATTACTTACCATAAATAAGATGATTACTTACAAAAATAAGATGGTATTAGTCCAGGTGAGATCAGAAAGAGGAAGGTGAACAATGAGCAGTATGTCAGAGGAGGAGAGCTAATAGCTCTGATCTGCTGAAGTCAGTGTGAATTGCCCAGGGCCAGGATTTCAAACCAATTGTACTTGTCCTGCAAGTGAATTCCCTTTCCCTTCCTGAGCTTTGTAGTCTTCAGCTCCAGATCTGAAAGCTGTACTGAAAGCTGAAGGCTGCACATGGAAGATGTAGCTGGCAGGTACAGTATGTCTCCAAATTTTATCAGCAAGCTGAGAAACAAAATCACCCTGCAAAACACAAACCAACCTCCCAGGGGCATGCCTTTGAATAAAGTAGTTAATGATAAGTAGCCTCCCCCACCTCCCCACTCCTCCTTAGTTTGTTTAACCACTGTATGCTGTCTGTTGCAGGAGTGATTCGCGAGAGTTACCTGAAGGGTCATGATCAGCTGGTGCCAGTCACCCTGTTGGCCATTGCTGTTATTCTTGCTTTTGTCATGGGGGCCGTCTTTTCGGGAATCATAGTGTACTGCATCTGTGACCACCGCCGCAGAGACATGGCTGCTGTGCAGAGGAAGGAGAAGGAGCTGACCCACTCCCGCCGCGGCTCCATGAGCAGTGTTTCCAAGCTCAGTGGCCTCTTTGGAGATGCTCAGTCCAAGGAGCCAAAGCCTGAAGCTATCCTCACACCTCTGATGCACAATGGCAAACTGGCTACCCCAGGCAGCACTGCCAAGATGCTAATCAAAGCTGACCAGCACCATCTGGACCTGGCTGCCCTGCCAACCCCTGAGTCCACCCCAACCCTGCAACAGAAGAGAAAGCCCAGCCGAGGCAGTAGGGAATGGGAGAGAAACCAGAACCTCATCAATGCCTGCACAAAAGATATCCCCTCAATGGCCTCACCAGTGATCCCAACTGACCTGCCGCTCAGGGCTTCTCCCAGCCACATCCCCAGTGTTGTGGTCCTGCCCATAGCCCAGCAAGGCTACCAGCATGAGTATGTTGACCAGCCAAAAATGAGCGATGGGGCTCAGATGTCTGTGGAGGACCAGAATGCCACCCTTGAGTACAAAACTATCAAGGACCACCTCAGTAGCAAAAGCCCCAGCCACGGAGTTAATCTGGTGGAAAATCTCGACAGCATGCCACCGAAAGTCCCGCAGCGGGAGGCGTCCCTGGGGCCCCCGGGTGCCTCGCTGTCACAGAGCGGCCTGAGCAAGCGGCTGGAGATGCACTCTTCTGCTTACAACGTGGACTACAAGAGAAGCTACCCCACAAACTCCCTCACGAGAAGTCATCAGGCATCAACCCTCAAAAGAAACAACACTAACTCCTCCAACTCGTCCCACCTCTCCCGCAATCAGAGCTTCGGCCGGGGTGACAACCCCCCGCCGGCCCCACAGCGAGTGGACTCCATACAGGTCCACGCTGCTCAGGCACAGGCTGTGACTGTATCCCGGCAGCCAAGTCTCACTGCCTACAACTCACTGACGAGGTCAGGCTTGAAACGCACGCCCTCGCTAAAGCCAGACGTACCTCCCAAACCTTCCTTTGCTCCGCTTTCCACGTCCATGAAGCCCAACGATGCATGTACATAATCAGAGGGGGGAAGGGGAGCGGGAAGAGGATGGCAATTACGCAGAAGTTGCCCTTGAAAGCCAGTGTTCTGCAACTGTTATCACTCGCTCCTCTGAGAAGACAGTTGTTGCAAGCTGAAGATGTGTTGGATTTCTGCTCTCTGGGAAAAGTGGAATATTTTTTTAAACCCGAGCCATATGACCCATGGTTGAAGGTTTGCAATTGCAGGATTCACCCCCACAACCTGCCAGTTCTTTGCTCAAAAGACTAACCCTCCATCACAAACATTGAGCCAAAAGCACACAGGTGAAAATGACTGTGACATTTCACCCCCTGCCCCCAACTGCACAGTGCATTCCTGAACTGGGAAAGAGTGCTCTGAAAAGCAAAACAAATGTAAAAAACACACAAACGTAAAAAAAGAAAAAAAAATTTTAAAAAAGAAGGAAGAAAAAAAAATAAAAAAAACAACTGATAAAGCTAACTCTGACTTAACAATGGCAGAAGTTTACTACTAGCAGGTACTGTGAAATTATGCCCTTCAGTGTTACAGCCATTTGGTCACAGCAGTTAAATGCCAGGTTGGGCAAACTATGACATAGATTTCTGCTACCCTTCTCTTTTAATGAATAACATGTGACTGTTAACATGAGTAACTCCTCTTATTTATTGTTCAACTTTTGTTTTTCCTAAGGAACTGACCTGCATTATCATCCCATGAGCAGCTTTTCAGAGAAGTACCTTGAAATTATACCTATTTAACGTGAAACCCATTAACTGGAGTAATTAGAACTCTTTTATTTTTCCAAGAAATTCACTGAGTTAGATAAGTTGGAGCTGGATTTCTGAACTTTGTGCCTGGACTGCCTGGTTAGCTGAAAAAAAAAGGGGATATCTATTTAAGTCTCTCAGCTAATTAGCTGGCTGGGCCTCTGACCTAAGACAGCAACAAATACCGCAAGTTCATAACTTCTAAAGCAGCTGCAAGCGAAACTCAAAAGCTGCACATCTGTGCACCATTGCTATCAACATGGCTTTGTCAGTAGCTAATACTTTCTGTGAAGGCACCAGCTTGTGATGTGCCATCTCATTTCACCTTGCATGTGAGACGGCAAACAAAATCCTCAAACAGTGTGAACTAGCTAATATGCCGGCTGTTACCATGCATAAATTATGGTCTTATCACACGGGTTTTTCGTGGGAATATATCTGTGAATAGCCTGTTTTCTTCCACATGTAAATTTGTGCCTTACACCCTCAGTTGTGTATATTTGTGAGCTGTAGTACGTAAAACCTTTTTCTTTTTCCCCTTTGAGTAATGCAAATATTTATTGATCCTTCCTCCTCCAAGCCCCTTCAAAAACTGGAGTTAAGACATTGAAAGAAGAATGTGGTGGTTATTGTCATAACCCCACATCCCTAAAGAAATTAGGCTAGCACCATACCCCCCAATTTGACTTTCTAGCTGTGCCAAGTCCTCTCTCAAAACCACCCACAGGTGGTGATGCTCCCAAGGCACCATGCTGGGGGTTCTGCCTTCCCCCACCTCCCGCTCCCCCTTCACAGCATGTCAGCGTGGAGATCATTCTCACTGGCAGCAGGAAAATGACTAACACCCTTGTCCGTGGAGCTGGTATGTCCCCTGGCAGGGGACAGCACTGGTGAGAGGGGCCAAGCCCTGCAGAAAGCCCAGCCGCACATCCTGCAGCATGCAGGGCACATGGAGCTAGGACAGGCAGGCAGGCTCCTGCTGTAGCTACCTGCTGCTCCAGAAGGATGCTGCATATACTTCTTCGGGGAAAAATGTGGGGTTTTTTTCCTTTGTTTCTTTGGTGTGACTGTGCATGTAGCTAGTGTGGGAGTGTGCGCGCGCACAGGTGTGTGCGTGTGTGTGCGCGCGCAGGCGTGTAAGTTCCTTTCCAGTCTTTCAGTTTATGCAAAAACGTAGCTGTGTTTTTAATCTGTTACAATAACTGTGTCAACATACTGTAGAAAAATGATGGGGATCGCTTCTAAGCTTTTTATATATATATATATATATATATATCTACTGAACAGTATGTTTGAGTAAGGTGGTTGTTTCTGTTTCAATTTGTTTTTTAAAATTTTATACTTCCATTTGTTTTTCAGGGTTTTGGTTTTGTTTCTGAATGATTGAAAAGACAGATTTTAAGTCCACTAGCTTATAGATGGTATATATAAAGTCTGGATGGTCTACACCAAAGTGTGTAACAAGGGTGCTTGCATGTTCTTTCATTTCATCATGGCTTCTTTTATGAAACAGTTTTGTTCACCCATAGTGAACTATGCAGACTGGAGTAGATAGATCTGTATCCAAAGCAATGTTGTTGTTTTAATAAAAACAAACTGAAAACCCTTTGAAAACAGTAGGTAGCAAGGTATTTTTTTTTTAAAAGAACCAACTCACAACGTTTTTACCAAGCTCCAAACCCCTGAAGCAGGGTTCCCTTGATATTATCCCTCAAAGTGTTCTCCCAAAACATAGAGATGGATAATCATGGCAACAGCTTGTGCAGTGATCTGCCTTCACAACGTACACCGCAGTTACTGGGTTGACCTTGAAATGTTCATTTTGTATTTGGTGGGTCTTCTGTTTTCATCCTTTCCCAGCCCCAGTTCCCTTCCACCCTCTGTTTCGAGGGGTTCATGAACCTATGTGTGCCTTTGCTTTCCACCCTTGCTATATACTGGTAGATGCAACAAATTCAGACTCTCATTTGTTGTAAAGTTGTAAAGTATTGTGATGTCACCAGTTTCCCTTCATTTCCACATCCCCCTAACATATGATTCACAACTAAATGTCGGTTGTAAAAGAAAAAAAAAAAAGGCAGGAAAAAAAAATAAAAAGGAGGAGAGATGGGAAATAAAAGCTCTTGATTACATATGGTAATAAAACCAGACTGTTCTACCTTTCTTGTTTTCTGGCTCTGATGTTTCTATGATGATTTATCCTTTTCCTTTAAAAAAATACAAATAAATGCAATGTTGATCATTTAGATCAGGTTACAGTGAGGAAGAAATTTGTTACTTTCTGCCTGTTACAGAAGATGGACTCTAGTGTAAGGTGCTGGTAATTAATTAAAAATTAAATCACACATTTGCTCTCCCTCTATTCATATTTTGCATTTTCTTTTTATAAGCTTGTTCATCGTCAAATATTTATGACAGAGTTAATAGTTTAAAAGAGCAAGGCTGGGATTTAAGAACACGTGGTCCACCAAAGTAGATCATCATACAGATGTTACTTCATCTCCAGACTTTACATATTAATAACAGAGTACCCTGTATTTTCTTTCAGCAGGCATAAATCTGTTGTGCTTCACAGGCCTGATTTAGAGGATGTTGTCTGAGACTTATTCTGCAAGCAAATAGTAGTAAACAGATAAAAACAAAAGAGTGTAAAATCTACCTAGTCCTGAGATTCATTAAAACACGTGAGTCCTACACCCTGACTTTGTGTAAATGGCATCACTTGTGCACAGCCACTAACTACGGTACAAATAAACATTGGTTATGTCCATTACTAGGCTTAGTGGACTTGTTTTGTGAGAGGAGTAGGCATTGTGACAGTGTGACCCCATAGAAACAAGGGATCTAATCCAGTAATTTACCCTTGCTCAGACCATATATGGGCTTTTCTGCCCTGCCAGTACACCCTGTTCAGGACCTATTGCCTTCCTGATATGTGCCACGTGTGTGGCATGCAAATGTAGAGCATTGCAGACATCATTTTTCAGTGCCTTGCCCACATACTTGCCTGTTTTTTTCCCAGTGCAGGCTCCCTTCAAGCTGGGCACACTGGCCTGCAGTTGTGTGGTGTGCATGCAGGGAGGATGTCTGCCAGGACTGGGATGTGCCCTGACTAATGGTGAGGGACTCTCCAGCCTGGGGACTGAGGGCACTGTACGGTCACACAGTGCTCCTCTCTGCTGCATTTGACCTGCATGCTCCCAGAGCTGCAACAAACGGGAAAGCAAAAGCTCTCCAGGTGCTTAGGGACCTGTATCATTTTCAGTCCTGCAGCCAATCCTTTGTGAAATTCCTTTGTCTATAGTTGTCTAAAATGCTTCGTATCAGCAGCACCTACAGAAGCTATTCAAAGGTTAATATACCTCTGTTTTAAAATTAATACAAATGTTCCTCTGTAAACAATGATAAGCCTGGAGAAAAGGGCCCAAGAATGCCCAGCAGTGGTGCTGAATGTCTCGTTTTGCACATCTCCTCCATCTCTTGCCAGTGAAAGTCCATGTAAAACACAGGCATGAAGGAGGGACAGCAAGAAGGTGCCCTGATGCACAGGATATTTGGGGTCTGTAACTGCTCTGCTCATGTGTCCAAAACCTTCTGCCAAAGGAAGGTTTGAACTTAGCCCCTTAAAGCACTACTCCCTTGCAACACTTCCCCAAAAGTGCACTTCCAGATGGCATGCACAGATCCTCTGACAGAGACCTGTCTTGCCGTCTGCTGGGCAGGAGGGATCAGGAGAGGAACTGAAGGAAACATGTTGCCCTGGTGGGGTCTTGGCTAGCCAAGCAGAGTGCAGGCACGCAGAGCAGCACCCTGCCAAGGAATGGTCCTTCCACTGAGAACCCACAGGTCCCCACCCAGAAGAAGCAGTGCCACTGTGGTGGCTTTTGGCAGGGGAGGAGACCACTGAGCTACTCACTGTCTGTTTGAATCATGGGATCTGTCCCCTACAGGGGCTGCTGGTGCCACACTGCAGAAGCTCCCTGGGGGCTGAACAGGACAAACAGGGAAGCCAAGAGAAAGCAAGGATGCTTTGAGCGCTTCACTCAAGTTAGTGTCATCTTATTCATCATATTAATGGTACATTGACCTCATTTAGCAAGTCATCGAGGATGCATGGAAGTTCCTTTCCTATCAGCATTAATTTGCATACATATTTTTACACAAAATGGAACCCAGCTGAATTACTCAAAACAATGGGTCTCTGTAAATAAATCCTGGTCCACTGCCCAGTTCTTCTCCTCTCCTTCCAACAGACATACATTTTCAAACTACACAAGAATGTGATTTCAAAGATAAATGCAAGTCCTGCCCCACTGCAGCTCTACATCAGGGAATATTTTGCACCTCATGTGAAAAAAGATTAAGCAATCGGGAAAAGCATGCTCAGTTCAGTGCACTTTTGCTGCTAGCAGGATGGCAATACACATGGCTGGTTTGCATGGAAAGGGTTGCTAGAATAAAGTGCCGTAACAGTAATGCATCAGCATTAACAGCAGCACGTGGTCCAGATGATGGCCAGAGTAATTTTGGGGATGCAATTCTAGATCATTCTTCTGCCACAGAACTAGCAGGATGTTCTCTCACTGGATTAAGCATGGATTTTTGCTTCCTAAAGCCTGTTTATAAAGCTTGTTTAAAGTAATGTGGAGCAGCTCAAGTGGCAGTCTTATCCACCCCTCTGCACTGAGGCAAGATCAAGCAAACCGACCCCATTCTTGATGACCGATTGTCTAACCCTTTCCTTGTGAACGTATTTTACTCAGAGCGGTGAAAGTCACCCAAGGGTTTGACATCAAGCATTTTAGAGTGTCTAAAGAAAATAATAAGCTAAGAAAGTCGGTTGGACTGGCTTAGTTAAGGCCAGTTTTCTATTTATCCAATTAAAGTTAATTTCCCAGAAGTATGGCACCTGCTCCAGTGAACAAGTGTTAGAAAGACGCATTGTGTGTGTAATATTCATATGCTTCCTGCTGATGCATGTGTCTGCTAATGAGTCTCTAAGTAGTCTTTTTTATTACTTTTTTCCCTTTTTAAAAAGTGGAGACACTTTTCAGAATAAGTACTAAGTCCATCCTCACATGCCTTGTGCAGAACAATGATGTGTTAGACATCTTTGTATGAATAGAAACAGGTAAATAGTAATCTATCCCCTGACTGTAATTTAAACAGTGTAAGTCAGTAGGGAAAGGCTATAATTGGAGTCAGAGTAAGTGAGGTGAAAATTGCTAGGTGGCAGTACCATCTGCATCTTGTTTTAATTAGCCAAGTTTATTGTCAGAATATAAAACTTTCTGCTATTCAAGTCCCTGGCTTATTTCAGCCATCAGTCCAAAGTGATTGCCACATGTCTGGGTAAGCACAATTACTGATCAGCAAAGGAGAATTATCCTCCCCACTGATCTGGCTAACAGTTACCGTGTCTAGGAGTAGGGACAAAAATATGACTAACCAAGATCATTGTCACATCTGCTTAGTGTTTCATGACAAACTCTATTAAGGCTAACAGAACCACTGTTAATTCAATTAGATCAGTGTTTTCCTTTGCTGACCATGATGCATTTGGAAGACCAGCAACTGTATGCAGAGCATGGCAGGCAGTCCGCTGCAAGGAATAATAGCATCATAAATAATATATTAAGACGAAGACAAATCTAGCATGCTGCAGTCAGAGCACATCAGCCTTATAGATGAATCCTGCAATATCACAAGGAGGTGGGGGAGGAAAAAAGTAGCTATGACAGGAAATTATAGCAACTGTAAATGACAGGGACTACAGGAGGGAGCAAAACTCATTAGGTCAGCTCTTTAAGCAAAGTGCTGGGGAAGCACAGGACAGCCGGCTGGCAGCCATGGTGGCCCTGTGAGCCCTCACATTTATCCTCCTTAAAATGAAATAGCAGACATGGAGTGCTGGATTTAAAGGGAGATGATAAATAACGGATGATAACTGGCAAAGACCTCAGTGGAAACCCATCTCTTTTTCTGGCCTGCAAGCCCTGCCCTAGTGTTCAGGGTTTTCACCCTCTCTGCAGAGCGGGACTGGGATGGCTGCACCCTCCAGAGCAAGCAGGCTGCCCCTCCTACACAGCAAACCCCCCACCAGCAGCAGCTGAGAACCTGCCCTGTTTGGGGGAAGCACCTTGCCCAGCCTGAGTGACAGGCACAGGTAGTCCAGGCAGGTGAGCCCTTTGTTCCAGCCTGCTGGATTTGGACTAGCAGGTGGCACACACCAGCACGTGGGCACCGCCACACAATGGCCCGCACTGGGGAGCGAGAGCCATGGTTGCCTGTTCAAGCCTCCTCTGTGTTCAAAGGAACAGAAACCAAAATACTTTTGCTTCAGCGAACATGCCATTAAAAAGGTGCTGATAAGAGCTTCCTAAAGCAATTTCTGCCTTTTGGCGGGGGAGGGGGTGGTTTCTTTGTGTTTTTTTAAATATATATACAGCCTTGCTGCTAGAGAAAGACACTCCACGTCAGAAAAAAGGAAAAAGACAACTAGAATATTTGGTTTCTCTGACTTTTGGAAAGTATGACATAATCTTATCAATTCTCAACAAATACAATTTAAAGTGTTCAGACTGCTGATAGAAATATTGCTTCTTATGGTGCAGCAAACTGCAGATTGAGCTTTTATTAAATGCTGCATAAATTGTCTGTGAAGCAACCTTTTACAAGATATGGTGGTTCAAACAATTTTACAAAGAGCAGGAGACAAAGAGTTCCTTTTACACTAAAATCGTTTCCTAGGTAACACTGCAAAATGTAACATGATATCTCTTTGTGGAAGTTCAAGGACTTGTGTGCGCTAGTGTGTGTTTCTCCTGACCCTCTTTTTTTTCTCTTTTCTTGGTGTGGTGTGTGGTATTGCTGGCCAATTTTACCTTTTGATGGTATCACAACAACAGAATAGGCCCGTACCACAGCAACCCACAGTCTGAAGGACATTTTCCTCTTTGATAATCAAATCTCTTCTCTAAACAGAAAAGAAAAATGTTGATATAAACCAAGTCTTTTCATCTGTAGCACTGTGGTTTCACAATAAAGAAAAAACAATGACTGAAAATGCTCAGAGCCAAATTTCAGGTTTCATGTAGTCCTCATGCCTGACCCAGTGTATTTTCTCATCTGTGTGGAGCCTATACGACACAACAAAAATTTATGGGATTAAAGCAGATATCCACAGACTGCAAAGCTTTTCAAAGCTATTCAGACATCTGGACATGTGTCTGATCTTCCTTAATTAAAGGCTAATAATCCCCCCGAGACAAGCACTTCCCTATGTGCAAGCAGTGTGTCCCCAGAAATGCAAAGTTCCTAACTGGGGCAACTCAGCTGTTTATCCAAACAAGAGGTAGCTGAATTTCCCTGGCTGCATGCCCTTTCATCATCTCTCCTACTCTCATAGATGCTAATAGTGACATACCATTAGGTGCACTTCCTGTACGTGTTACAGACTGCAGAAATGTTGATCTATAAAACCCTTTCCCCAGCCACAGCTGTTCTCGACACCTCAGTATGCTGAGGTCCTTAGCTAGACAACACATGACCCTGTGCAGGGCTGCTGCTGTGCCTGTCACCCTCCCAGCTGTGACCCGGGCACTCAGACCCACACAATTCTGCCCAGCACTATGTCCAGTTACAAAAGCATACTGGCCCGAGGGCAGAAGCACTACAACACTGCATGCAAGGCAGCAGAGCCAGACAGACAGGGCCAAGGCCCCAGCATGGCTCGAAGCAAAGGCACACCCCATTTCTTGCAGGATATTTTACAAGCAGTTACTTTGCAACAGACCATTGGCTGGGGATATGATTTAGGTCCTAGGGCTCCATTTGCCTAGTTTGGAGAAAGGGCAAGCAGGTGTTTCAGAAACAGTTGTGCTTAATTTAAGCAGAGTGTCATTCATAGATGACAGAGGCAGCACTGGTTGTCCCCATCAACCTCAGCCAGCAGACCTCCCCGAGTTAACCAGACTGTCTCTTTGGAAAGCACACACCCAGAGCACTGATCCTCACTGCTGCCTCCCCACTGCAGCTGCTCAGTTTTACTACCTTGTTGCAGAGGATGGTCCTTTGTTCCTCAAGCGAAGTCTGGGACAGTGGCAAGCTGGAGTGTGCATGGTGATGTATATGTCTCTGGTCCTGGGAAAGGTCCCTGGAGAATTTCTGTGCTGCAGTTAACTAACTAATGGGGGAAGACTCACAGAACAGAGTCCTGAGAGTTTAGCTCATCTTTATAAGCACAGGATGGTCCAAGCAGCAAGCGAGCTAAGAGCTGACATTTACTGTTGGTGCAGAAATGTGAACTTTGGTGAACTCCTGAATTTGTCAGGTAGTGGAGAGAGCAGCATATGGATCAAGATGTGCACTCCGGAAGAGTTGGAGTGCATTCCTGCTGGCAACACAGATGCTGGCCCAGGGAAACACTTGACTTGAAGCACAATTTCAACCAGTGATCTCCCTGTTTTAAAACTGGGACAGAATGACAGCTTTTCTGGGCAGGGCCACAGGGCCCCTTCTGAAGAAACCACATTGCCAACCACATTAAGAATGGTGCTGAGCTTCTTCCAAACTAACCCAGGCCAGACAGCACTCGATACTCCACAAGAACAGCTGCCCACCAAGCCAGTAAATCTAAAGGAGCTACCTGACAGAGCTGAACAGGCATAAGGCCATGCCATGCCTATGAAGGTAAATTGCAGACTCAGGGCCCACTTCCACTCTCCTTGTTCGTGTCCCACTAGCTGGACATATCGGTTACTCTGTGTGGCATCCCGTAGCTGTACTCAGGGAGTGTTGGAAACAACGAGGACAAAGGAAAAGGGCTTGGCTGTTGCAGCCTGTAGCACTGTTTTGTTCATCCTCTGCTGTACTGGCTCTGTTGTACTAATAGGATTAAAATGCATTTAACTGAGATTTCATGTTTGAGATCAGCAGGTAATTAAGCCCGCATTGATGCACCACAGTTATATAAACACTTTCTGAATAGAAATGCATCCCACTTCCTTACTGTCCTAAACGCTTCATTCAGAGCGCCCAGTTACCGAAGATTTAAATAATTCACATCTACATTCAAAGAGCTCTCCTTTAGTGTAACTTGTGTGTTTAAATGTCTCCTAACTGTAGTACACCTGCATTTAGAGTTTAAAAAACCTATGCAGATAAACACACTTATTTATATAAGCCATACCAAATATTAGTCAGTGAAGGGAAACCTGACTTTCAAGAAGGGGCTTTCTGAAATGGAGGAGTCTTGAGCTGAACAGGCTGCAGTTCTGGTTCTGTCTCCCAGTGTAAACAGCTCAACATAGAGATTGTTTAGATGGTCCAGTCTCACCCATAAATACAGCTGATACAAGATCTCACTTGATACACAGAATATGAATGCATTAATTAGGCTGACTGACAGAAAACTAAATAGTCTCCACAGTATTTGCTTTTAAATGAGCATGTCATTTTGTATAACAAATGCAACTCAGTGGTGGTTTTTTTGTTCATCCTAATTTTTTAATGAAAGTACGAAAAACAAGTCTACCTGAAGATTGAACTGCTAGCTGCTCTAATGATGTAAAGGACTTTACTTATAGTTAGAGTTGGTCTAAAAGCAATAAAAACTAATTTTCCATCTTTGGATTCTGTGACTATGTCATATAACAGAAAGGACAAACTTTCCCCTGACGTAGATAAAAGATGTGTGAGGCCTTTCCCCATTGCTTTAATGATGGAGATGAAAAGCTGCCCCACTAGCTCAGATCATCCAGGCAGTGCTTTAGATGGACTTGGCGTGTCTGTGGGACCTTCACCTCATGAGAAGGGGAACACCTGAGAGTCACTGCCATGCCTGTGGCTCGCACTGCAAAACACAGGTGCTGTGGGAGCTGCAGGAAGGGGTATGGCTTACAAGGATCAGCCAGTGGCAAGGATGCTCCCAGTCCTCTCTGGTGGTTACACAAAAGTGGTCTTTGCTCCCTTCTAGCCTGGAAGTCTGTCTGCATCCACAGATCATTCAACCTAATTTGGAGAACACAGGGAACCTTCATGTATTTCAAAATGGGTTTGATTCAGGCTGCTCCTTTTTAAATCCTTTTTTCCTCTCTCCTTTCCCTCTTATCTTGCTACGTGCCCTACTGGGACTACTTTGATGCAGGAGAATAGGCTGGATGACCCATTTTACAAGCAGGCAAAGTGAGGACTGAAGCCATTTTGTCCCAGGCTACCTGCAAACCAACAGCAGGGACAGGGGCAGTCACAAGGTCCTAGGTCACAGTCACGTTCTCCTCTGAATTGTCCTGCATAACTGGCAGGTTTGAGGAAAGGCACAGCTCCAGAAGCCTGGAGAGTCTGGTGGCAGAAACAGAGAATAAAAGGAAAAGGAGTTGAATGGAAAAGAATTCTCTTTTGTGAAGAAATTCCGAACAAGGCAGGCACATGGGTATTCCTGTTACAAGCAAAAAGAACCAGGAACAAAACTGAACCTTCCCATAGCATGGAAGAAGAATAAGAGAAGAAGCTGCGGGTGTGAGAGCAGGAAGGAAAGCAGCCAGCTGCCCCAGGGGGTGAGGGCCACGGGCCATCTGTTCCAGGGAGGAGTCCTGAGAGCCCTCCACTGCCTTCTCTGGTGAGGTGTGTTTCCACCTGCAGCTACAGGCAGGGCACGAGCTGAACCACCACTTCACACCAGCCCCACGTGCCCCACAGCTCCTGCCCTGCCCTTGGCACTGCCTGGGTGCTCACAGCACATCCTGCTGCTAAGGCACAGGCAGGCAAATGGGATGCCTCCAGCACCAGGGAACTTCGGTTCTCATAAACCCTCCTACAGTGAATTGATCATAAAACTCCAACTTTACTGATCAATTGATTGATAGATAGACAGACATATATCTGAAAATATATGCAATAATATAGAAATAAATATTCATGTGGTTTATATTGATATTAAAGATATTAAAGATATATTTACATGATACTAAAGATATATTACGCTTCTATTAAATATATTTTATGTCTATTAAAAAGAATACTCCTCTTGAGATTATGCGGCAAATTAACTGTGAATATTCAGCTCTTGGTACAGCAACGTGTAACCTGTTCACAGCAGTGGGGGTTTGCAAAGCTGCCCCGGTACACTGCATCCTGGCTGTGGTGGATGCGAGCAGGGAACTCCCTCCCCAAGAAGAAGCAGTGCTGCTGGGGTGAGGCACAGCAAGGTGCCCCGTAGTCTCAGAGATCTCACCTCTCCTGCAGAAATGAAGTATGAAGGGCAGGGGCACAGGAGGAAGCAATGTCAGGGGTTGGGGGACTTGCAGCAGCAGACTCTTCAATGAGTAGGGTAGGAGTAGATGGTGTTAGAAAATCTGCTACCTTCCCACAAAAAATAAATAACCCTATGAGACTAAATTTAAGTAATTTAAGAGAGATGGTGTGGTTTCACTCACGCAGCTAATTAAAGGTTACCTCACTTAAAGGAAAAATAATAGTGTAATATTTAGAGCAATAAAAATGATGAGTGATTTGTTTCCAAATTGTGCCAAAGACAAACAATCCACAGAGCCAGAAAAGTTTTTTCCCCTACTCCTCTGGGGAATGAGGACTGCAGGCAACCAGCTGCCTCCTGCCCAGGGGGCTGATGCTGGCCAGAAGCAATTAAACACTCGATTGTAATTGGGCCTTGGTGAAGATACCTCTCTAATCAGTCATCAGCTGTACTGCGGCTGTCAAAGCAGCTTGATGTTCTTCACTTAGCCTTTCTCTCCATTTATTTGTAGAGGGTTTGTATGTGTTTATTTTTATTTTAAGTGGAAGCTAGTGCCAGCTACTACCTACAGCTTTTTCAGCTGCTATCCCTTTCCTAGGGCTGTTCTGTGCTCCTGGCTAGAGAGTGGAGGGAAGGTCCTGCAGAATGGGACCCTGAAGTCGACAGCATGACCGGCATGATGCACATGGCAATGCCTTTCTTTTCCTGCTTTCTTTTCCTGTCATATGTGCCCCTCAGCACTGGCACAGGGGAAGAGGGTGCTTGCCATCCCCGACCAGCAGCTCTGCCAAGGAGGCCTGGAAGGTCTTCAATCCCAACAACTTGGAGTTGAACCACATCCTTTTCCTCCTTCCTCTTGTCTCAGGATGTTTTCAGTCCCTTCTGTGACCTTGGCTGTGCCAGAGAGGAAGCACTGGAGAGCTGAAACACCCCCCAACACAGGTCAGCCAAACTCTTCTGAGCAGCATCATGGACTGGCTGAGATAAACCCAGGTCCCCAGACCACATAATGAAGTCATCATTTTTAACGTGTATTTGTGCATGTTACAGAAACCAGATGTTTTCACAGGCCTCACAGGACAGCTGAGGGTGGAAGGCACCTGTAGATGCCATCCCATCCAATTCCCCCGCTCAAGCAGTGTCAGCTAGAGCTGGCTGCCCAGGACCACGTCCACTTGCGTTTCAAGTATTTCCATGGATGGAAACACCACAGCCTGTTTCAGCAACTTATTCCAGCATTAGATTGCCTCCACGGTAAAAAATAGTTTCTTATGTTTTAGCTGAATTTCCTGTATTTCAGTGTGTGCCCATTGGTGCTTGTCCTGTCACTGCACACCACTGAAAAGAACCTGGCTCCCTAATATCAGGTATTTGTATATTTTTATGTGGGTTTTTTAATACCCTACGTGTTTACAATAAAAATGAAAGCAGACTTCTGTAAATGAAGCAAGAATTGAGCCAAATAACACATAAAGAAAGAGAGGCAGACTGCCAGGAAAGCAGAGGTGGAATGCAAAGCTACATGGTGAAATACATAGTAAGGTTGTCTGTCTGCATATAAGAGCATCAAGAGTTGTTGTCAGATGCTACCAAACTTACTCAGATCACACGTTTCCGTATCTCCTAAAGTGTGTGTTTCAGTCAGTGTGAAAAGGATTTTCACTGGCCTAACACCACCTTAATCCCCCACTTACATTCAAAAACTTTGCACTGCTGCAAAGCACATCTGAAACTTCAAAATGAGAAGGTGTTGGAGGCTTTCAGATGGGGCAGAGAGGAGCTGCCTCACCGTGGCTGCACAGCCCCCTGCTCGTGGCACTTCCACAGCAGCATCAGTTCAAAACACCCACCTGGCTCAGGCCACTGTGTTCCTGCTGGACAAAGCCTGGTGATGCATAAACAGCAGCAAACAGCCTCTTGCAGCAGAAAATATTGGACAGCCCTAAGCACGAGTACACATTTACCCACATCCTACCCTGTCCATTAATGCAGGTAATGTTACTGCAATTAAAACCCATGCATTTTCCAAGAAACCACAGTTAACCTGACTGTTTAGAACAGCATATCAGAATAATATCTCAGATGCCACTATGTGGTAGGTGCTGATGAATAACCATGTTTTTAATGGTAAGTACTTCATGTAACATTCTATTTTGAAAGGCTTTGTACATTAAGGAATTTTCCTTCTGAATAGCTCCACTTAATTTCTTAGCTTTCATTTAATTCAATGTGAAGTACTAGCATGCACAAGCCAGAGTCAGGTGCTTTTATTATCCTCTGGGTAAAGGATTACAGTAAAATAGTCACAAAATCTCACTGAAGGCCATTTGGAATTTTTTGGACCTTTTTTGAACGTGCCTTCATAGCTACATCCACCACATTGCCACTTGATGAACTTCTGGTGTATTCACCATCAGCTAAAGGACATTTCTATAGGATACAGCAGCACCAAGTGAGACCAGTCCTGCTGGGCAGTGGACACTTCTGGACAGTACCATGCTCTGAGTCTCAGACTTCTCCTCTCTGTGTTTCTTTATGCCTTATTACAGCCTAACTGTCATAAGTTGATAGGGCTTTTGGAAATTTTAGCTTCAAAAGCTCATACACTTACCTCTCTAAGCTAATCTAATATGTCCATGTATACTTTGGATGATGGAGAGGAATAATGTAATCTATAAAACAAAAAGAAACTCCAGAGGAGACTGAGGTTATGGTGGCTCTGATTTTTATGGTCATCCATTACTTGTTTTGCATTTGGGGGAAAAAGGCTTTACAGACAATTTCTTATTTATTCATAACATATAAAAGAAAAATATTTCCAGGTGAGCCTAATCACAGAGGCTTCAGGTTGCTGCTTTATAGAGAGGTAAAACCCCTTCAGCTGGCAGTGTACTGAGCAGGAGGACAAATATCCACCATGTGCAGTAGGCCTTACAAGCACTGCGGGTAATAAATGCCAGTCAAGCAGGTATTTTTTTTCAAGTATAAAATAATTATTCTGCCTAAAGCTTTATATTTCCTTAAAAAGTTTACAAGAAAGATGGAAACTAAGTTTTCTACTTTTATGTCCCACTTTCTTACAGAATCCCTTTTTTTTTGGTTATAGATAAAACAATTCATTCTTCTAGGAATGCAATTTCTGCCTTTTTATGAACATGCAAAATGGCTTTATTATAATAAGACATTATTCTGTTTGTATCATTTATTGACATCTCTGAAGTCTTTTAAGAACCATGGATGAAAGGTGCTACGCAAGTGCCAAGTACATCATAAATTATTAAATATTTCTTCAAAATCTGCTTGCTCAGTCTTCATTTCATCTGCTGATGCCAGATTTCAGAATGAGATATACAAAAGGCCTTTATGAAACTTTCCCCTCCTCAGCATCGTGCCTGTGCTGTGCAGGATCAGGCAGAATCAGAATGAATCAGAATATATGCTGTTTTCTGCAAGGATTTGCACACTTCCCTGGGCGACCTGACTCTGCTCTGCACCCGAGAAAATTTGCAGGCCATTCGTCTTTCAAATTAAATATGAAAAAGAAAAGAAGGAAGGGAGGGAGAGAGGGAAGGAAGGAAGGAAGGAAGGAAGGAAGGAAGGAAGGAAGGAAGGAAGGAAGGAAGGAAGGAAGGAAGGAAGGAAGGAAGGAAGGAAGGAAGGAAGGAAGGAAGGAAAAGAAGATTATTTGCAATTACTCTATTTGAGGCTGTGTCTCTCTCACTTGAGTGTCCCTGCAAGGCAGGGTTCCTGAAGGCAGTGAGGTTAAAAGCAAGCACCAGCCGTGTACAGCCCTGCCCTGCCACTCCAAACAGCCGTGCCTGGGTAATGCAAATTGTGCTGCTGCTGCTGGGCATTTAAGATCTATATGAACAAGCTGTCAGTCCAAGATCTAAAACTTATTCAGTTATTCAAACTAATTCAATTTCATCACCCAGCTCTGACACCCCCGGCGCTTGCTGCAGACCATTTTAATGGGAAGTGATATGTAAGTGCAAACACCTGGGAGGCAGACGGCAGGGGGATTTTTCTGATACAACAGTCATCACCATGGTTGTTAACAGCAGTGGCATTTATGTGATCCTAATTACGCTGTAAGTATAAGACAGACAAGGAAGGCTCACGCTCCTCTTCCTGCACTGCTCTCACAGCACCTGCAGGCTCTCAGTGCCCCTGTGCAAGTCCCCACACCTCGCACGTCCCCCACTGCCCTGTGCGTCCTGCACCGGCCATCACAGCTGGCTGTGCTGCCTCACTCGCCCTGCCCATGGGCAACACATTTCCTGTCTTTAATGCCCCTGGTCAGGCTGACATCGGTATTGTTCAAGCCTTCAGCATCTCCTAGGTCAGACCAGTACCAAAGAGTAGCCGGAAAGACAACAAGAACAAGAAACAAGAAAATAGCAGAAGCAGTGAACTTTCGCCTGCTGTTGGCCTCCAAACACTGCACAGACCACTGTGACTTTTAGCAGACATGGTACAACCACTGGCCATATTTGTGTTCACATACCTTTCTGAGAGTCTTAAGAGCATGGAAAAAAGTCTTGCCTTGAGACCAAGTTCTGGTTTATGCTAAGGTTCCCACCTTTAAGGTCCTTCCAACCCAAGTCATTCTATCATTCAATTATTTTCAAACACCAGTGAGTTCTAGAGATGGATGTTTTGGTTCCAAAACAATATTGCATAAATTGTGCATGAAGATAAATTACAAACTGGATCTCTGGTAGATCCTAAAGCATGATTAGTAATGGGGCTAGATCCAGCAGGGTTCTCACAGGGCTGAGTCTTGGGCCAGCCTTATTTAATATGTTTTCAATCAGTATTCCAAAAGATGATATAAAATCTTCAACAAGATGTCTGAAGATGCCTGTACTGGTCACCCAGCACAGAACAGTGAGCAGGACAGGCTTGTGGCTGCTGAATGAGCTGAGCTGAATGCCACATCTCAGTGATTTTTTGCGTTTCCAGGAACCTACCACCCTGGGTAATTCAGGTGGGATGCAGGGAAAGGTAGGCTCCCACGTGCTGTATGGGCTCAGTCTGCACCTCACCTCGAAGGGAGGTAGTGAGAGCCATGTCTCTGTAGAAAAACACAGAGGTGGTGGTCTTGGTCATTGCATGCAGAAGAGGAAGTGGGGTGGTTTTTGACCTTGTTGAAGGACAGAATCCAGCTACCAGGGATGTCACAGCAGTGTCTCAACACTCCCGCACCATGCAAAGCCTGGGCTGCATGCTCTTTGGCTACTGGGTTGTGGCCTTAGGGGTGTGAGGTGGCTCAGCCTCCCCAGCACCTTCCTTCACCTGAGAGATGAGCAGGGAGACCACAGGACAACTTAATAGTCTGTGATTTACCAGGGGCCACACTCAGATCACTTAATGATCAAGAACTAAAACGTGCAGGGCTCTGCTGAGATGCTGTAGCTTATATCAAAGCTGCGCCCACCAAGGTCAGAAATCCAAGGAGGTGGAAGGCAAAACAGAGATGAAGTGACTTAGTTCAGGCTTTATATTCCATTAGCAGCCAAGTCAAAAGCAGCACCTGCTTTCCCTGCCCTCAGCCTTGCCCCCAAGCTGAGTCTTTGCAGCCATGGCACTGAACAAAAAACCAGCTTTTAAGGAAATTTATGCAATCAAGTTGGTTTTTTTTAAATACAATGGTAGTTTTCAGCAACTTGTGAAGCAATTCTTCATTCGCAAGTCACAATTACCTTTGTCATTAAAAGGGGTGTTGTTGATTTTTTTTATTATGATTTATTTATGTAAAACTTTACATTTGAAGCTCCTTCAACCACACGAGCTAATTGTGTCAGCTCATGTAAAACAAGGTAGAGACTCAGCCTTCTTCTTTGGACAGGAGGGCTCCTCAAAAACCAGAAAGCTGCAGCTCCAGTCCCCAGCTGTGGCAGCAGCATCTGCCAAAAGGGCTGGGAGTACCAGGTCATTTCAGACCCAAAGGAACCATGGTATTCATGTTCCCCCTTCCCAAAACATGCAGCTGAAAAAAAAAATATCATCCTTTAAAAGGCATTTTTGACAGCACTGATAAACAGGTCAGCCTTGGACTTGTTTCATCACAAGAAAACAAGGCAATAATGGCACAGTGATGCAAACACCAGTTTGCTCTGCTTTCATCACACAGAAAAATTGTTTCCTCCACTGCAAACAATACCAAGAGGATCCAAGGGTGGGATTGATGTGCCCTTCTGACACACCAAATGCTTTGTGGGGTGGACAAGCAATGATATACCTCAGAACAGTAGGCAAAAGTGTTCTTGACTTTATCTTCTGACATGCTTGAGTACAAAGAGTGATCATGGTCAAAAGAATAAATACAGCAGATCCCTCAACAGGAATTTTCCTGATGAAAAATTGCTTTCTTTTGGCATTTGTTGTGTATCTCAAATAAACCAGATATCAGAACAGAAAAAATATTCCTACTTGTTCTCAAATCAACAGTATTTTCACTTACCATTAACATCTTGTAGATGTGCAAAAAAAAAAAGCTATGAACATGACTGTTGGCCTTGTTCCTTTTGCTTTTCAGAGGTAAAACCCCTAAATATCTAAAATATTCTTTGATTCCTTTTCCAGACTCACTGAAAACAGTACAATCGATGTAATTTTGATATAATTTTCTCACATTAAAGGGCTTTGTTTGCTTAGGTCTTTTTGAATGACTGTGTTCATGCTGTGCTGGTTGTGGCTGGGGTAGAGGTAATTTTCTTCCCAAGTGGCTGGTGTGGGGCTATGTTTTGGATTTGTGCTGAACACAGGGTTGATAACACAGAGATGTTTTTTTTATTGCTGAGCAGGGCTTACACAGAGCCAAGGCCTTCTCTGCTGTTGGTTGTGCCATGCTGGCAAGAAGGCTGGTTGTGCATGGAAGGCTGGGAGGAGACACAGCCAGGACAGCCAGAACTGGCCAAAGGGATATTCCAGACCATGTGACATCATGGTCAGTGCTCAAAGTGGGGGGAAGAAGGAGGAGAACATGAAGTGGTGAAGGAGAATTTGAAGTGATGGGGTTTGTCTTCCCAAGTCACCGTCAGGTCTGATGGGGCCCAGCTCTCCTGGAGATGGCTGAACACCTGCCTGCCATGGGAAGCAGTGAGTTAAATCCTTGTTTTCCTTTGTTCGTGTGCACAGCTTTTCTTTCCCTATTAAACTGCTTTTATCTCAACCCACGAGTTCTCTAAGCTTTTAGCCTTCTGATTCTCTTCCTGATCCTGCTGGTGGGGTAGTGAATGAGCAGCTGTGTGGGGTTTGGCTGCTGCCCAGGGTTAAACCTCAACACATGCAATAAGAAGAATAAGCATCACCAAATAATTGTCCTATTATTATGTAACATGTAAATTGCAGCAGGGCATGAAGGACCTTATAACACAAACCTCAATCCTTAGGAAGTGCAAAGCATACAAACCATGGTTGATTCCTAGCACAGGAGCCCCAGGGAATGCCACAGTGAAGTGGAGGCTACCCAGGCAGAGGAGGGTGGGGCCCTAGCAGTTTCCTAGCTTTTATTCTTTCCATGCCTTCGCATATTGGGAGCAAATACCTATAACCTGATTATTCTGGGGACAGATATGAAGGAGATAGGGCACTATGCTTTTTGCCCCTAGGCAGCCCCCAGGGACAGCCTTGAATTTAGAAAGAGTGTTATACACTGGTGCAAGGCAAATTAAGCACAGTAGGACCAATTTGCAAACAATAATCTCTCTTCATCAGTATGTCTATTTATCAGCAAGAGGAGGAAAATCCAGGGTTTGAGTTTTAGGCTACTTTGGGGAAGGAACAGAAAAAGCAAGTTGTGAACACATCTGGTTTTGCCTGATCTCTCAGTAAAAGAGGAATATGGGTAGGGATAGCTGGTAACAGCCAAGCTCCACTTAAAATGGCAGTAGGTCACACTCACACGATACTTTACGAAGAGGGCAACGTCTGGTGCTAGCTGTAAATGGGGAGAGCAGCATGTGGGAAGCAACTCAATTGGCAGGCAAGGACCCGAAAGGTCACATAATAGGGTTCAAAGTCTGTTTAACCGTGCACAGCCGTGCTGGGAAAGAGCCTAATAAAGCATGAGGTGGGTGAGGCACAGCTTTCTGCATCGAATCACACTGTCTGGGCTAACTCACTGGAAAAGCAAAGCCCTCCTCACAGCAGCCGTGTTGTTAATGGGCGCATCCCTGCACTGCCCCCACCATCACCGGGCAGGCACACGTGGGCTCACAGCCCCCCACCACCCGCCTCACATCCCCCATCTCCATCCCACGGGCCGAGGGGGAGGGAGAGAGCAGGCATAGACAGCTGTGGCCAGACTGATAAGAAAATCTGGGGATTTACGTGGTTCTTGTAACCAGATCTCTCGTCCCCAGAGGGGCTGAGTGCTTTTCACTGTGTGCGTTTTGCCACCTGCCCGGACAGGCCTGCACTCTCCTTGCAGGAGGGAAACACTTCGTAGGGCTGCTCACCAAGAGCACTGCAGGGATGGCAGAAGTCAGGGGGGCTGGAAAGCAGCTGGGCTCATGAGAAGGATCATCATCTGTCCTTTGGGGTGTCTTAGGGTATGGAGAGAAAAAACAAGGCAGAAGATGGCCAGGAAGAGGATGTCTAAACACACATGGTGGCAGTGCTCAAAGCCCCATGGTATCAGCAGTGGCTCCTACAAAGTGGCAGGATACCATCCTCTCCTGTCCTTGGGAACCCAAGAACAGGGCACAGGTCAAGAGAAAACTACTATGCCTAAATCCCACCAGACTACCTCACAAGCCCTGCTGGCTGGGAAGTTACCAGGCATTTTTCATCCATTCGGAAGGATTATTTAAAGCGTAAAATACCTGAGGGACTCGAGGCTTGGAAGAACAGAAGGCATTTGTCTAAGCTTATTTCAGGGAAAATAATACATTTCCAGCACAGTTAAATGTGAATGCAGAGGCTTTTAACCCATAAAAGCACACAAACAAACCACAAAACAAGAACAGTTCAAAGATTTCTCATTTACTTAGAAGCAGAAAGATATGACAGCAAAAACCTAGGGGATGGAGAGCTTTAAAAAGGGACATTTTAAACCATGTTTAACCTAGTCCTGAAATACTTCAGCCCACATTAAGCTAAAAGTTCAAGAAAGAAAAAAGCACTAATTCCTTTGAAAACATCCATGAAACAACCCTACTTGTATTCACAAATATATTGAATTAGCTCTTTGTTAAGCTGAGTGAGTCTTTCCTGTTAGACCAATATTATGCGTCAGAGAGGAATTATCCACCCTTTTGTTTTATAAAACAGCCTATTTGCCAAATGCTGTTCCATTTAGCAGGCTTAATTTTATTTCATCATACGATTTTATTTGTCTTTTAAGATTGGTTCAAATAAATCTTAGGTAACCTAGATATTTTTTAAAAATAGAATAGTCATTATTTGAACTGTAGGAATTGATTTTTTTGGTCTTCTGCAGTTCCATATATGGTTCAGGACTCACGTGCATGATTTATGTGCATGCATAGCTACTCCTAACACTGGCTTGAGTGTTCCCCCGTCTTTGCAACTTGAGCTGCTGCACTCAGACACCCGATAAGCTGTTAGAAACCAGAGCAAAGAGACCAGGGTGAGCAATGTTCTTTTGCAGACCACTCACAGCAATGAGACTCCACCTTGGAGGAAGGAGAGACTCAGAAGGGGAAGGTTTTCTGCCCTACATTGCACCTCTTTTATATCCTGCTCTGCACTGAGTCTCTTCTGCTCCTTCCCCTGGATAGATGGTGTTGTGGGATGACTGCTTGCAACCTGGCTACAGCCTGGGACTCCAGGCAGTTTTGATCCTCTGTAGCCTAAAGGAGAAACCCTAGTAACTGGTAAAATCCTTCCGGAGCACAAGTTCCTTTATGAAGATTAAATACATTTACATGCCTGACTGACTTTCCATCTCTTTTCTAATCTGATCTGAAAACATGTATTCTCGCTCACTCAGGTATTATTCACTGTCGTGCTTTACAACTGCATTGTTGGGCAGTACAGAAATCTGTAACTGCAGTTTGCACAGAAGATTATACATACAATAAATTAGAAATATATGTCACCCTAGGGAACCATATTAAAGATGAGCACCTAAAATACAGTCCCAAATGTACTATACTGCCATCTCTCTTCGGGTATTCTTGATCCTTGTCAGGAGCAACATCCTGGGCTCTGGAGTACATGAAGGCTTGGCGAGCATATCGCAGGGGTGCAAGAGGCAGGGCCCAGGCTTGAGAGGTAACACCACCTATGACCTGTCTGCAGGTAGAAGGACTGTCTTCCGGTTTTTCACCAGAAGGACACTGTTGGGATCAAACTCCTCATCCTTCCTTAAGCAGGACTGACCACAGCTAAGCATGAGCAGTGTGCTATACAGTTGAAGAGCAGCTGAATTAGGCCTTCAGCAAGCACAGGACATGAAATATTAATGGGAAAAAAAGGTAATTTTTAATTAAAGAAAATGTGGAGTGGCTAAATATCCAGATACTCTGCTTCCCTTAAGGTTATACTTCATGAATATTTGAGTCTCATAGTAATTCAGGAGCTACATCTATGAAACTTCTATAAACATTAATTATATACCAGAAACCATATCTTTGCACTTCAGCCTACAGAAGTTCAGATATATCTAGCCCTCTGATACCCAGCAATAGCTTCCAATAGCCTAACATTAGATAATTAAAGGGTTTCCTCTCCTTGCGATACCCCATCACTTCATGATCCTTTTAACAGACTGACTCATAACAACAGCTTTTGAGACAGGGAGATGCTACCCCATTACAGGGCCAGGGGACAGAGCCAGCAAGAAACTGAAAGAGAGGGTGGTGGTGGAGGGGGAGGTGGAGGCAAGACACAGCCAAAACCTGCCACCAATTCTTCCAGCTGACGACAAAATCTGCTGAGCTCGCAGAGGCTGGTGGGGCCCAGCAGGATTTGCTGCCCTGGGTGTGCATTAGCTAATTCAGGCAGCGTAACTTGGCACACCTCTGCTGCCTTCAGCAGCACTCCGTCAGCCTACACCCACTGAGCCTCTTGGACCTGAGTCTAAAAAGTATATATTTCACCCACCTTTGATAGTTCTTGTAACAAAATACTGTAAAGTGCATTGCTGGAACTAAATCTGCCCCATCAGGACACCGGAGTGGAAAACCTAAGATTTCTTTCTGTCTCTCTGATAACTACTCTCACTCACAGACATGGTAACATATACCAGCAAATGCTTTTTGCATACCTATGCATTTCTCTGAAGGACAGAAACGTTTTGCAACTCATTTCTATTGCTACTATTCATTATGCTACTCAATTACATTAAGTGCCCTAATTACTTATTTACAAAGGGTTAGTAACTCTGTACTTTTTACCTGACCTATATACTAAGCCTGGACGCAACACTTTTCTGCATTCATCTGTTGCTAGCAGCAGCTTTCAATAGCCCTTTGTTTCCCACACAGCTTCAGGTCGGCAGGGTTTTAGAGAGAAGCGTGACTTTCAGTTGACGGTGAGCCCAGAGCTGGGCGAGCCTGGGAGGCCTGGTGCTTTCCGGCGCTACTCTCACTGTGGTCTGTACGTTTCTGCTGGTGAAAAGAGGAAACCCTGGCCTGTGTTCCCAGCAATGCCATGCACAAACTGGGGAATGTGACCTCCTCAAGGTGTCCACAGAGGACAACAGCCTGTGAGGGGTGCTGTGTGCCAGGGCCACCTCTGGTAGATGCCTGCCTGATGGCACCAACCCTGGGGCACTGGAGACCCCACCAGCCCTCAGCCGGCCCCACAGCCTCACCTGTCCTCTCCTGTGGTTCTGTGGTTCTTCTGTTAAGGTTTACAGAATCACAGAATGGGTCAGGCTGGAAGGGACCACAGTGGGTCATCTGGTCCAACTGCCCTGCTCAAGCAGGGTCATCACAGAGCACAGGACTGCGTCCAGACAGTTCTTGAGCATATTTAGTGAGGGAAACTCCACAGCCTCTCTGGGCAATCTGTGCCAGTGCATGGTCACTTGCACCGTAAATTCTTCCTCATATTCGGGTGGAACTTCCTGTGCATCAGTTTCTGCCCATTGTCTCCTGTGCTATTGCTGGGCACCATCAATCAGAGCCTGGTCCATGCTCTTGGCACCCTTCCTGCAGATACTTAGAGACATTGATGAGGTCCCCTCTCAGTTTTCTCATCTTGAGGCTGAACAGGACCAACTGTCTCAGCCTTTCGTGGTAAGAGAGGTACTCTAGACCTTTGACTAACATAGCAGCTCTCTGCTGGACCTGCTCCAGGATCTCCATGTCTCTCCTGGCAGCAATCAAGCCTTTCTCGCCTGTCCAAGAACATCAAGTGCAAACAGCCACTTTACCACAACTTGATTTTGATTCAAGGTTATCCTATCTCCAGTGGGAGTTTTCTTCTCTGGCTAAAGAAGCATAGTTTGTTCAAATTGTTTTCATAGTTTCTAGCCTCCTATACTACTCCCACTGTCCTCTTGGCTCTAATCAAGTAAGGTACCCTCTTTTTGTGATGCAATGTCCAAAACCGGACCCAGTAGTTTGAGGAATTTTTTTGTGTGAAGCAGAAAATGTGTATCGTGTCTCCTTGCCCCCTTACAGTCCCATTCATCTGCTGTAGGCAGGTGGGCTGTCACTTAATACTATGTCTGTGTACTGCTGTCTATTTCCATTTAAATCCATATTTTCACCCACTGTTGTTTGTGCAGCTGGTTTATTTCTTACGTGTTATACTTTAGATTCACCCCGATTGAGTTATATCCTATTTTTTTTCAGTCCATATCTCTACTGTCAACGTTACATGGAATGTTAATCCAGAATTTCAGCCTCCTTGCAGCAGCACTGATAAGCGTGATCCCTACTCCAGTATTCAGGTAATCAGTGAATTACTGAATAATCCCAGTGCTCAGAATTGCTGAAGAGGTGCTTGACAGATGTGAGGCTGCTGCTGCTCTGTGTCCCCAGATCCACCCAGCAGCAAGGCTGAGCTTCTATTCCCAACACACATAGAGTGCTCATCCAAATGGGAAGCCTGCATGTGGCCTGATCACGGTTCTTCTCTCTCTCCAGCAAGTGGCCTTAGGCAGTCTCTGCTGTAGCTGGCCCTGGATCCCCAGCCTCCTTGGCTGCCTTAAAAGCCCCAGCCCTACTCCAGCTCCTGGTATTCAGAGCTTCTTGTGCACAAACACACACAGACACACACAAGTCACCAAGGAAAACTGCACACATTGTGTCCTCCCAGGAGCCAGGATCCTAGTCAGGCAGATGACCTCTTGACCATGGCCTGACTCCCACAGCTGGCACTGAGACCACATGCATGCACAAGCAAGCAGAACAGTCTACCAACTCTGAAAAGTGCACTTGCCATTCCGGTACAAGTACATCTGTCCCCTTTTATCCCTTACCTCCTATTATCCCTAATCCCCTGTTTTCCAAGACTTGTTCCTTCTCAGTCATCCTTGATCCATCTTCCTCTGTCTCTGATTCTTCCCCAGTCATAAGACCTGTCCATCCTCACAGCCACCCTGTGAACATCCCAGAGTAGGTGTTGTACAGTCTGTAGGTGCCATTTCCCAGCATTCCATCAGCTCCAGGCAGTGACTCCTAAAGGCTGTTGAGTGCTGCAGGGATCCTCTCCCACCCACCCCACAGGGTCTCACCTTCCACCCTGGGCCCATCACTTGCTTTTATGACTCTCATTTCACCCACTCCACAGCAGACCCCCGTTTTAGCTCGCCAATGACAACTACTAGGTGACAGAGCAGATAACATATGCACTGAGAGATTCTTCTGAAAGGAAAATGATACCTTCCTCATGAACACTATGAACACTACTCTGCCAAAGCCGGTGCAGTTTTGACCTCTACCTCATGATAAATAAAATCTTTTCATCAGCTGCTTGTATGGTGACTGGAGCCTTATGTGGGTCCACACACATCCCCAGCCAAATAGGAGGGCAAACACTCCTACAGCAAGGGTCTCCTGAGCATCTATAGGAGCTGGTGCAAGGCACAGGCATAACATCCAGACACAAGCTGAGATTCCTGCCAGGCTTGGTTTTTCTGAGGCTGTCAACCCAGGAAACTCACTGGTTTTGCCTTGGGGAGAGCTCCTGTGGTCAAGAAATGCCATGACAGGATATGGATTCTCACACGCACATGGGGAGCTGGCAAAGCCTTCCTGGGTACCACACTCAGGAAGAGACATTCTTCCCTCCTGAAAGCTGATAATGTGAAGGGGAGCAAGCAAAAGCTGCAGAGAGGGGAGATGGACACTTGCTGCTGCATCACAGTTTGGATTTGGCAGCACTTTCCTGAAAGAGACCTCACTGTCCAATTACTTTCACACCATCCTTAAATCAAGCTGCATGAATGCAGAAACATTCAATCACAACCTTCAGAACAGATGGGATAGTTTATTCTTTTGAAGACATAGGTAAAGAAAGGAAAACCAGGCTTAAGATTAAGCTAGTAAAAATATGAAGGGTCTCTGTGTTTCTCCCTCTCTTCTGGCCTTTCTCCAGAGCTGGCTGGAGAGCACCCAACCTTGGTAAAACACAGGAACCCCTACAGTTAATCTCTTCCAAGGGAGTTCTTTGACCTTCCCTTTGATACATCTGTGCCTCTTTTCCTCCTCCCTGTGATGTGTTCCTGAGGTAGTCCTGCCACCCTCTAATCAAAACAAACATTGTTCATCTTGTCAGAGGAACAAACAAGGTTTTGCAAGGCCGAGCACAGTCTTGTAGACCTGGTCAGTTAATCAGCTACTCATTTCGTTAAAGAAGAGGGCACATCCTGACCCCCAAAGTATTCACCTCTCCAAATGCAGTGCCTCTCCCCACTTGCACCTAAAATTTGAAACTAGTCCATATGTCCACTGATGCACTCAAACTTCAGTAACTGTGTGGGCTAGACACGTATAGCTCAGTGCTGGCTTGTAGCCAGGCACAGTGGTTGTCAGCCACTTGGCAGCGTGAGCTTGCCTTCCCACAGCAGCTTTCTCTGCAACACAGCACAAACGTGCACAAGGCTCAAAGAGCTGGAAAGCCCCCTTCTTGCTGCTTCACTGGGTAAAACTTGGAGGACAGAGCCGAAATTGCTGGAGGGGAGGAACTAGAGGCAGCAGAAAGATCATCCTCACACACGTGGTGAGAGCGCTGGCTGCAGTTCTCATGTCTCTGTAAATATTGCTCTAAACAGAAAGTCAGTTTGCTTCCACAAGATTAGGCTGTTTTGATGTTATTACCCAGCATGTGGTGGGTGAACTGAGAGTACAGATCCTCCCGTGATGTGTTTGTAACATTCTCTAGAACAATTGCACATGTTATTGGAAGGGCAGAAGTGGGAGTGTGGAAAAAAATGGCATGAAGTGTGACACCTGAAAATCACAAACCCTATCATAACCCTATCACAAATGTCTTAATATTTGTAACAGATTAAGATATATTAGAAATTACAGTGCTAATTTTAACATAAATTTACAGAAACTGCCATTATTTCATTACGTGGTTTTGTGCTGCAAAGAGGATTTGATTGGCAAAATAATTACTTATAGATGTATTTACACCCTGTAAACAGAGTGAAGCAAATTAAGACCTATCCAAAGGGTATCACATTTAAATAAAAAGACATCTTCTTCACTATCCATCCATGCATACCAAAGTGAACATCACCAGCTAGCAAAATCCTTTAAACTGCTTACATTTTACTTGCTGAAAATAAATTCATGCTAATGGACACAATGGCACACACCTAATGTATCACATAACCAGCTTAGTATAAAAATAAGTATCAAAAGAATTCTAATTCATGCATGATACTACAGAAAATGCTAATTTGAGAAATGTCTGATAGCAGATTACAACATACTTAAAAGGTTTTTCTTCAACAGGCACTAGAGACGTGGAAAATTCACAGCAAACTGACAACATGTTTGATTTATTTTTCAGAAACCTCTAGAGCTCTGTCAAGTTATTACAATTAATTCCAAATTCAGAAAGAGATTAACATGGTGTGTGAGGAAAGAGTTGGATGTCATCTCTGACTGCCATGTGACAGGAGAGAGACTATTTCATACATCTGTTTGAGGTATTCCAGTTTCATCCCTCTGTTGTGACAGGAGAGCACAGAAAAAGTATCTTGGGGTGGTGGGTTGTCTTGTTTTAAACCACCAGTGAAGTGAAAAAGAAATTAGAAATATTTTTGCCTTCTCATCATCCACTGTGACAGCTTAAAGAAAAGAGGAGCAACCCCTCCAAAAGCTCTGTACACTGTACACTCCATCATGTTGGTAGGCTCACCTATGCACAGTTTCAGAGCTCACTCATGCTGCATGAAACACTCTTGCATCCTTGAACAATTTAGAAAAAATCCATAGACAGGCTTGGATTTTCTCGTAATTATTCAATGCTGATGTCATCCCTTCCAGAAACCTCAGAAATGCTGGCAATGCATACTCGGAATTCAGGTGATGCAGAAATATTTAAATAGAGGAATTGGCCCAAAGAAGTGGCTCATACTTTCTTTATAGAAATTGCCTGCATCCTTTGTGGATGGACAACACTCCAGATATGTATAATAAAGCAGTCAACAGATTTAGCTGGCCTGCCTGACACGGAGATAGCAAATCACTGCAGGTCTTGACAGTATACCAGAGGTCATTAGGAAATGGAAGAAACAGAAAGAAAACTATTTTCCAGCCTGTCCACCATAAGCAACCACTTTCCTCAGAGCAGGCAGGTAGCTCAGCCTTTCCTGCCATCATTTTTCATTGGGGAAGCACACCACACGCACAGCAGCAAGAATTTCCACGTTGCTGGAGCACTGGGATTTTCCTTAGGACGAGCTGGGCAACAAGGAAGTGCAGGGCATTACATCTGTCTCTCTTGAGCCTCCTATAGTCTAATGTTACAGACTGTGCTTCACATACTGTGCCGCTGCTGTGGGAAGGAGTGCTATTGATCATCTCCAGCCTCACACGCAAAAATCCATATTATTATTTTGTTGGGTGTCTCCAGGGAGGGAAGTGGCATCAGGAGCAGATGGTAAGGGGGTAGCAGCTTTCTGAAAATCAAAGGTGACAGTTTTGCATGACTAAAATGCTTAGGGAGATTTCTAGCCTGCACTCTCCCACAAGTGCAGACTATTCCAATTTCTGGACTGGAGTCTTGTGGGCAAAGTGAACCCAGAGATCTGCTGGTGACAGCCTCTGGCTCCTGCCTGGATGGGGGAAACAAAGCAAGCCTGTGGCCTCCATCAGCTCTCAGCACTGAAATGCTTTGAGGAAATTCCTCCCATGGGGGCAATTGTACACAATTAGTTCAGAATCTCTCGGATTTGTTCCAGTGGAATTGATTCCCAGTAGGACCCACCGCTCACCAGTGCTGGGCCTTGCAGGCAGGGGGAGTCTTGCCAATAATGCATGTGCAGGGATCTATCTCTCCATACACATTCCTCCCCATCCCTGCCCATTCCTGCACACACCTTGCTAAGAACTGTGTACATTTGAAATCAACTCTGCTGCACGTTGAGCAGCACAAGGGATTGAAACATTTCTTTTCTATTCAAGGGCAATAACCAATTGACAGGGCCTGTTGGTCACCAACTGTGCCTGAAGGAGCCACTCACTGCTGAACACCTCAACAAGGATGCTCCAAAACGCCTCTTGACCACCGTCCCCACTACACTTCCTCGGAATCCCCTGTTTCCCCAGAAAAACTCCATCCAGACTTGGCCATGCTGTGGAATGATTCCTGCCCCTGCTCCGCCCCCACCTCCTACATGGACATCATCATTTCCCACTAGCTGAGATGGTTGAGGGTCGTTGGCACCTTCCTCCAGCTGACCAGCCCTGTCCCTTGCCCCTGTCCTGGTCACTGCATCACCTGCAACCCTGCCCTGTGCCCCTCCAGCTCAGAAGCACTGGACACAGAGCGGTCACTCCACCCCTGCCTCAGTTGTTGCAGTCACAGATAGCTAATGACCCTATGTTTTTTTCCAGAAAACAGACTTTGGAAACACAATCCTGACAAGGTGTCCCTCAGCAGCAGAAATGTGCCCACTTCTGCTTTGCTGCCTTCCTGCTTATATATCCTCCCACTTCACAAAGTATGGAACTGTGACTGCAACCACTGGTGTCTGTCAAGATTATGTGATTACACTAACCACCTAATAAATGTGTTTCTTTACATAACAGCTAAGCAGATGCTTCATACCCCAGCAAGCATTCAGCAGAGAAGAGGATCTTTACATCAACACAGATTAAAACCAGAGTACCACAGAAAAACACCTCACAATTTGTGCAGCTCAGCCAGTTTCAATAGAAATTATCTCTGGCCCATAAGACAGAGAGAATTTGTGAAATTATTAGCAGAGACAAGGGAGAGAAGGCACAAAAATAGAACGAGAAACAAACACCAGTGCTGACTAAACTGGGCAGGAGAGCTGAGACAGAGTACAGATGTGTTTTCAAGGGCGCTGAGTGTGCTCCAGCAGCAGTCCTTGCCTTTTCCCACAACGAGCTGCTATCTGCAGGGAAAAACATAACACAACAAAGCAGGCATAAGTGCACAGCTCCTATTCAGTGCCAAAGCTGGTTATCAGCAACGAGGCCCCATATCCCACGGAGTACTTGTAAATTTACTGTCGGCTCTTTGTGATGTGTAGATAGGTTCATTGTGTGGTTATCTCTGTGGTAAAGACTGCCTGGGATTTGGGGGCTTTATGGTATTGACTAAGGCTATGAAAATAAAATAAAAATAAAGGCTCTGGGACTGAAAATATTAACCCTTTATGAACCAGGGGGACCACTTTGTCTTTCTGAGTAGGTTCTGGTGCAGAAGAAAAATAACATGATCCATTAACAGGAATGAATTTACGTAATGCAGACAAAGGCCTGAGCTTGGGACACGGTGGGGACCTGGCTGCTTTCCACCCAGGATGCTGAGATGTATTAACACATGCCGTTGGGGGTGGCTGTGCAATGAGCAGGATCAGTGCCAGAGTGACCCAAACCTGCTGCAGATGTGGCTTCCCCACTGCCCGAGCATGCCAGTTCCTGTGTCTGAAAGTGCAGGAGTAATAAATGAGAGACAGAGGTATTAAATGCTACAGAACTCATCGTAAAGGCCCAGCAGTTCATAAGAGACCTATCACTTTCTCTGTACCTCCCCTCATCCAGGAGCACTGAGGGAGCCAGAAGTGGAGTGAAGCTCCAAACCCCCTACACCATGCCAGGATTGGGCAGTCCCTGAGCCCCTGAGCCAACCTCCCTTCTCCAGGGTGCCCAGCCACGGGCTGGGTCAGCTGCTCCTACCACTAGCTCCACCTCACAGCACAGGGAGATGCTGAAAGAGGACCAGGGGAATTCGTGGAAGAGGTGACATGCAGACAGGGACATCCCAGCATAATCTTCAAAATGAAAAATGGACTTTGCTTACCTTCAGAAGGAGTGTTTGCATATAATTTAGCAGGAAAGAGGAGAAAACATTGAAATACATTCTTCCAACAAACAAACCCCAGGCTATCGACAGCCTCTGGAAAATTAAAACGTCCAGTTTTTTTCCTCTCACAGAGTAGTAGTTTTAATTAAATAGAAAGATCACATCCTAATAAAAAGATACATGTTAAAATACAATGGAGAACATCACATTATGTGGACATCTGCAAATGGTATGATCCCACAGGCCTCCTCAGGAGGACATGCACCAAAGCAGAGGGAGGGTTGTAAAAACAGGCTCTTTGTAGAAACATTCCTTTATCTCCATATTCTTTCCCAGGAAAAGAAGTACAATTCAAAAGAGGAAAGCTTGAAGAAATCTACCTCATTTATTAAGGAAGTTGTCTTTAATGTCTAGATTTGCATTTTATTTCAGCATTTTCATAGTACTACCAGCAGAAGTACTTTGATAATGCAATTTTGTGTTAGAGGAATGACAGCTCTCTCTGAAAACACCTCCCTGAGAAGCATCTGGACACTGGGAAAAAAAAAGGTATTACAAAAAAGGGAGGGAAAAAAGTGATTTTCCTATTGATCTGAAGTTAATGGTCTACCACAGGGGGTTACAACTTTTCAGGTGCCTACAGTCACATATGGCAGCTATACCTTTGTAAGTCAGGATACTTAATCAATTGGGAAAATGTTATCTGCCGGCCACAGGAAACGAATTTCTACAGAGCGGTCCATGTATAAAATCTAGCTGCTAAACAAAATAAAAATGCTTAGCAGAAGAGTCTGAAAAATGGCGTGAATTGGAAGAATGACATCTCAGAATTACAAAGTGCTGTACAGGGAGTGTGGGATGAGGGCTGTGCTTTAGCATGTGGGAGCAGGATTCTTTGGGCAACAGGGCAGGGGCATTCACAGCTTGGTAAGGGGCTTAGAGGGGTACCTACAGCGACTCCGGCCATGCCGAGCCCTCCAGTCTTCAAACAGGGAATGAACAATTCCAGCTCTCACCAGGAAAATCTGGTGCAGATATTTCTTTGGGGACTATCTTCCTGTAGGCAAAAAGCTATCAGTCCTGCTAGTCCAGTGGAAGGTTTACAACTCATTTACAAACCTTTTCTGCTCTAAGGAAGGAAAACAGCGCATAAAGGCTGACTTGCTAAAACAATCCTTATCAGTGCTGCAGAAAGTGATAAATACAGACAAGTGGAATCTAACCACTCATGACTGGGGCAAGCAAGACATTTTCCTCCTTTTTTCAGATTTCCCAAGAAGGGACATTTGCCAGCAGGCCCCAACTCCCTGCAAGGCAGCCTGCAGGGAAGTGGAGCAGCCACAGCTTCCCCAGCAGTGCCAGAATCGGTGCAGGTCCCCTGGGATCACTCTCCAGCCTGTTCGCAGTTTGATCCCACTTGACTCAAGCAAAAATCAAAATATTTTGTAGCTAAACAGAAGACTGAAGGCTGTTATGCAAATCATTCTTATCCTAATGCACAGGCAAATGACTGAATTAGAGCAATAGGATTAGATGCTAAATTGTCAATACGATAGCTCCACTTAGAATATAGTAAAAATAAAAGAAAAAAGCTGACAGTGGAGTTTTTGGTCTACCAGTCAAACATTTCAAGGAATGACATCTTCTCTTTCTACGGAAAATTCCCCTAGAGGAGGATAATGGACTAATTAAGGCAATTAAGGGTGAAGACATCCAGAGCTTCTCTGCAAATCACAGGAAAAAAGTCGCCAAGGCACGGAGCCCTGTGCTTCCCTGAGCCCACGTTGCCTGGAGCGTGAGGGGGGCCACACTCAGGCCTCCCCTCCCTGCTGGGTCCCATCTTCCCCCAGCTGGGTGGATGGAGCTGCCACCTCCTGTCTTACAAGGAGATGGCCAGCCCCAGGCTACACGCCACACCAGAGGGGAGCCAGTGCAGGGCTTCCCCCACCATCATGCAGGAGGCAGCTGGGGCACTTCGGTCAAGGCCACATCTGCAAGTCCAGTGAGGAGCCCTCTCTCACTCTTCTAGCCCTACAGAGGAAACAGCAACGTTTTCCTGTGGTGTTACAGTCTCAGGACCATAAAACCTGTGCTTCTTCCCAACTCATCGTGTGAGTTTCTTTCCCTTTCTGTTCTCTCAGCAGCAGAGCAAGCCCAGCCTGCTGTTTCACCTTCAAGCAAACAAAGATCAGTGGAAGTGCCTGATTGTTAAAGTACAGTACAAGTAGCACTAAGCTCTGATATAGCAATTTCTGTCTGAGACAATTTAGCGTCTGATCTCTGGATGCAGTTAATTGCTAGCTATGCAGACATTTGTGGAGGAGACAACAATCACAAGCAATTTCAGAAATGAGATGCTTGGTGCTTAATCTTGCACCTGTCCTAAGAACTGAAATGGGCTTTTCGTAGTCTGGATCATGCTGCAAAGAGCTGCAGATCAGCCAAAGCCAGAACATTTCAAATGTCAAATAGATGCAAATCCACTGCTCTCCCACATGATAAAAAGAGAAAGTCACCAGGATAAAAACAATAAGGTAATCCATCCAATATATTCTCATTAACAGCTTTCTTCACGTCTTGAAAATAAGGCAATAAATCATTTACAGAATAATTGGTAAAAGCAGCTACATATATTGTTCATTTTGGTCTTTATTTTTTCTTCTCGTGGGCAATTTTAGGACACCAGAGAGCCAAGTCCTACTTCTCCAAGGGAAAAAACCAACGTTATTTTCAGACAGGGAAGGAAGTAAGATAAGACAGGACACCTCTGAGTACACCTAATCAAAGTTCAAATACCAGCACATGAAACAAGTCCTGGCAAAAAAAAAACCCTCTGACTAGGAGCTGGTTAGGTATGTCCCAACCATAACCGTCCAGCTACAGGTGTAGGCTGTGACAGACATCCTACTCACCACCAACATGCTTCTATTCTCCTGGGTGTAATAACTCATCTCAAACCCTTGAAAGCCTGGAAATTCGGTATTGCCTTGAAAAATGTCATACCAAAGTCCCATTTATCCCAAGAAACAGAGCCATCCAAGGCGTGCAATGAGGGTTTCAGACAGGCTATTCAAACAGGGCAGGTGCCTCTGCCTTGCTCCTGTGCTGCTGCCAGTTTGAGACATGGCTGTGCCAGAGGGTGTAGCCATGCTGCCTGGTTTAACTTGCTCCCCACAGTCTTCTTCCTTCAGACTACTCGCCCCCCACACCCCAAGGGTACTCTGGCATCCCCAATATGCAGAAGCAAAAGTGCAATTCTGCACCACAGGAAAAAGCACTTCTCTGCCTCCACTCCAGATCCAACAGCCAGCTTGCCCACTGAGCAGTGCTTGGATGCTTTTAGCAAACATTCCACAATGACTCAAGCTGTCTTTCACTTTTCTGCTGAGTTAAGAGATCATGATTTTGTATAAGTAGTCACTTTTCCCCTGACAGCCCTAACACAGAATTTCATTTTAGTGCAGTGAACTATTTCAGTGGCTTTTCAGAGTCACCACTAGTTTTGGTCATCCTGAATAATATTTCATCAGTTGTAAACATTGTCACTATTTTCTTGTACCACCTTCTCCAGGCCACTTAGGAAGACGCTGAACACCAGACCCAGGTCTTGTGTCTGTAGGACCTCCTCCTCATGTATGAGGTGCATGTTTCTTCCAACCCTCCCTCTTCTGGAGTTTAGCCCATAAGGAAGCTCTCCTGTTCCATAGTGTCATTTGTTATGAGCCCTTCTTGCTCCCCTAAGGCCGTGTTGAAAGCCACACAGCCTGAACAAGCACAATATGTATGCTCATGATATCCTTCCGAGAGATCTCATGGCTGTCAAGCCTGACCTTCCTCTCAAACTGTTTCTTCTCAAACTTCCAACCAAATCTGACCACTACAAATGAAATCTTTGACTGACCATTACTTCCCAGGATCACTCCTCAAGCTCTGTTCAAAATCTGGCATCATGTTCCCTCTTCCATCCCTCTAAACCCGGAGCTGACAGTAGTGCCAGATTACACATAGTTAGCAATTCAGAAAATTCTTATTTGTGGTGTGTGTTTTTTGAGGACTCCTGTGTAAACACCATCTGGTGCTGAGAATTTGTTAATGTTTAGTTTATCAATTTGTCCTAACATGCCTTTTCCCAACACCTCCATTTGAGGTGGTTCCTCAGACTCCCTCCCCATTCACGGAGTCCCCACCATCGTGAATGCCAATGCATGCAAAGAATTTGTTCAGCTTTTTGACAATGCCATTGCTGTCTGCCAGTGGATCTTTTCACACAAGGGTCATTTATTGGCCCCAGTAGCTCCTCATCACCTCTATGAACCGTGGACAGGTGCTGCACAGACAAACTGATCACGTTAATATTTACACAGCAGATAAACTTTAAACGCATCTCTACTTCAAATACATGCTGCTAAGTTTACTATGAAAATTTCAAATGGAAAACACCAAATGTGATCTTGGTACACATCCAAATACAAATGTGAATTCTTTTGAGTATTTCCCAAACAGGAGCAATTTTTATCTTAGGGATCTACCAAAACTACCTGCTACACAAGCACATCATGTAGCCTCCAGTCATGTCAAACATTTGCTATTGACAGAGATGAATGAAGCCTGGAACAACACCTTTCTTTATGTTAAATGTTCCATTGAATCCCTGAAAGTACTCGACTGGAGAGAGAGAAACCAAATACAAGAAGACCCTTGCCCAGCCAGCACAGTGCTTTTGAAGCCCCTGTTCATGTGGAGAGTTGTTAAGAAGATTTATGTGAAGTTGCTCATGAAAATTCATAACAAGTGTTTCAGGAGTGGAAGGTAAAATATTTATTAAAAACAGAGGATTGAAGACAAAAGCCCTGTGATCAGTTTACAATACATAAAATAAGGAATAAAGGTGACTGTTTAACATTTACTTGCAATCCCAACTTCAGCCCTTAGAAAATGCAAAGCTGGAGATAAGCGGTAGCAGCTTCTACAGTGATGAAAGTCAAGAGAGCATCTTCAGTGCAAATGAAAGGGAGATGAGGAGAATGATTTATAAGTGCAATGATTAATCTTTCACTTTATGTGGGAACAGACTTGGGCATTTGATTAAATATGCAAGGTAGAAGAACAACATCTAGTAACACAAGATCTTGTTTTGGAACTGCTTCCAAGCTCTCACTCTTTGTTCTGTGAAAGTGGTTTGAATTTTGGATTACTGAGGTTTTGATTTTGGGTTTGGTTTTTCTTTGTTGGGTTTTTTATTTTTCCTGAATTAAAGATGACATCTTATGAATAAATTTAAGTGTAGAGGTGTGGAAAGGACAGGAAGAGTTTTATTTAGTTACTAGCCTTGTTTTTTCATCTTCTGCTCTTCCCCTGATCCAGGAGGTAAGGAAAGCAATCAAAACAATGAACATGCTCTTGGTCCCACGGCAAGTGATCGTAGCAGGCAAATTAATTGGGATGCTGTTTAGAGCTGAAATATATCACTGTGTATTCATCAGCACTGGGCATGGCGACACATAAAGAACATTACTCACATAGACACAGTAAGGATAATAAACCAGCAACACATGTCTGGGAACTAAAAGCAACCCTTTCAAGCTCATCTGTCAGACTTCTCTTGTACTCGAGGTGAGGAGATGGGGGGAGGAAATCAGGGGAACCTGAAATAGCATAGCTTCATGTGGGAAGGTAATATCATCACAGAGCTCTGAACAGCAGAGACAGATATTTAAAATTCTTTTTCATTAAAGAACATTTTTAGATGCTTAGCTATTGCCCTTCTTCTTTCTGTTTTCTGGGTATCATTTTAATGAATATGTATATTCCTGAATATTTTATTTATATATGTTCCCTCCTTCTTCATCATAATTCTACCTTGTTACTAAGTGACAAGGCTGTGCTGTTGCTATGTTTTCTTCCTCAATAATCCTGCTCAATTGATGCTGCCATTCTTCTCCCTGTACAAATAGGCCTCAGCCAACAACAGGGAGAAACAGCTGGCTTTGTTTCAAGGTCCCAGATTTCACTGCTGTTGGTAATGGCATAAGTTGTGCTGAGTTCACAGATGAGTGGCCCTCTGAGACTTTCTTACTATTGCTACACCACAAGCTGCAGCCTTCTGGACCTCCACTGTGCCAAAGGCAACCAAACCAAACCAAAGAAGTGAGTGATCTGCTACGCTGCCAGGAGACTTCTCTCACAAGCACATCCATCTGCAGGCACCCAGCCGTATCAGGAGACCTGGCTGGAACACAGACATTCCACCAGAGCCCACCTGAGGTCTCACACAGACAATTTAAATGAGCAAAGAGATTACTCGTTCACAAACAACCCAGTTACAGATATCTATTATGCTGGAAAAACAAGTGCATATCCACAGGGCGGTTTGCCCCAGGTGCAGTTGCAGCAGGAGCTGTAATGCCGGCTGGGCAGCACGCCATGCTGATCCCACCCCACCGCCCAGCCCAGAGCATGCTCAGGGAAAGATAACACTAGTGATATGGACCTCTTGAGGGGCACATCCAGCCCTTTGGTGATCCAGGGATGCTGGGCTCACAGAGTGCAGCAATGGCCAAGGTGGAGGGCACCAGCTCAGCTGCAGCCCCAGGCCTGGGCACCAGCACACCGGGGCGCTGGGACCCGGCTTCACCGGGCTCACTGTCCCCCGCAGGGTGCTGACAGGACCGGGGGGCCCTGTGCCTGGGTGAGGATCGGGGCTGCAGAGGGCTGCTCCCGATGCCCCGCTGTGGGTCAGCACCGTGGCAGCGGGGGAGAGGGGAGCTGGTCTGCACGGCAGCCCTGCCAGACACCCAGCCAGCCCTCTGGGGCCGCAGGGCTCTCCGCAAGGGAAGGCAAGCTTCAGACAAGGTGCATTTTAAGGACAGAGAGACCATCATTATTATCTAGTGTGATCTTCCAAATACCCTGGGAATACTGCTTCACCCACCAATTCCCGCTCCAAATCTATTTGGATGTTTTCAAATTATGTTGACCTTGATACTATATTGCAATCTGCCTACAACACCAAAATATAGCTCCGCATTTATAAAAGCTTACACTGTAGTATCAATCAGTTTATTTTTTACTAAATACATTCACACTTCTTTCTCACACATCTCAAATTTTAATTAACGACAGCCAATGGTTTAATTTAAAATATATAAAATGTCCTGTATTATGCAACCACAACCAGGGAAATGAAAAAAATAAACCAGAAAATAGGCCAATTGGTTTGCTCCCCTGCTGTGATTTGAAAAGCAGATGATCTGGTTTTTTTACAATTGCTTTAAGAGCATAGCTTTGTCAGCCAGGCTCCTGATCCGAGCCAATTTTTCCAGTTGATTTGCAGACCCCTTAAAATGGGTGTTTCTAATCCTGTTGTAAACACAGACATGACAGATACCATCCTGGCAGATACCTCTCAAGCAGCAACGTCCATCGCAGCTGCGAGAGACATGCTGGGGCAAGGCTCGTCTCCCTCATCCCACTGCATAATCCCAGGTTTTCACACAGTAAACTTTTGTATCCAAGCCCAACAGTCTGCTCACTAAAAGACCAGACCTCATGTTCCCAAGCTCTCTTGCATTCCTGTTATTTTTCTACCTCTGATAAAGGCTGGTTTGCCGCTAGTTACCCTTCCCTCCCCTGTCCCACTCCCCATTTCCCTCACCAAGAACCACTGCATCAGAGCTTTCAGGCCCTAATTGCTCTATTTTAGCATGGTTAGCAATTAATTTAAGTAGGAAAAATAGGGAGCCAAAATTCACTGGTGCAGACATAGAGATTTCCAGTGTGGAAACAACAAACTCGCCTTGTTCCCCTTCAAGTCTGATTCTTGGCATGTTTAATTTTAAACAAATATATCTGCTGCTGAGTGGATAGCCAGCTTGAAATCTGAACTGAAGTGGTGTCAAGATGCTCAATGGCAATAAGTGGTGCATTTTCCTCAGCTTCCTTCAAAAAAATATTTATTTTTGGTCTGAGAACTCTAAAGTTAATTTGGCTGCTAGTCCAATGAGATCTCACTCATGCAAAGGTTTGTTTCTGCTTGAAGACCACATAGAATATAGATATTTATGAATGAAGCAGCAGTGGAGCATGGTCAGTATAGTACTAAAAATTGTGCAGCCTTTCACTTTTCTATCAAGCTGAAGAATGCTTCAGTTTTTTTAAGTTCTCCTCTCACCCTACACTCTATTTCTTCACTAAGTCAAACCATACTGAGTTCAGCTAGCATTGTTTTTAAGAAGAGTACCAACTATTGTCCAGGATAAAACAACAAATTTACGGCAATTTTTAGCAAAGGAGAAAAAGTCTAATTAGCTATTTCTCAGCTTCAGTCTTGACAATACATACATGACCTGTTTATCTCATATTCACCAGGCTTTCCCACCAGGCTCATTTTTGACGTATAATAGCATCTGGCAATCCCAGGCACAACTACAGGTTGGGTGGAGAAGTAATTGAGAGCAGTCCTGCAGAGAAGGACTTGGGTTTGCTGGTGGACGAGGGGCTGGGGAGCAGCCCAGAAAGCCCAGATAACCAAATGTATCCTGGGCTGCATCCAAAGCAGCGTGGGCAGCAGGGCAAGGGAGGGGGTTCTGCCCCTCTGCTCTGCTCTGCTCTGCTCTGCTCTGCTCTGCTCTGCAGAGCTGTGTCCAGTTCTGGTGTCCCCAGCATAAGGAGGACATGGAACTGTTGGAGCAAGTCCAGAGGAGGGACATGAAGTCAATAAAGGGACTGAAGCACATCCCCTACAAAGCCAGGCTGAGAGAGTTGGGGCAGTTCAGCCTGGAGAAGGGAAGGTTGTGTGGAGACCTCATGGCAACCTTGCAGTATCTGCAGGGGCCTGCAGGGAAGCTGGAGAGGGACTCGTGATCAGGAACTGTAGTGACAGGACAAGGAGTAACGGGTACAAACTGAAAGAGGGGAAACCTAGATTAGACATGAGGAAAAACTTCTTTACAGTGAGGGTGGCGAGACACTGGAACAGGACACCCAGAGAAGAGGAGGATGCTCATCCCTGGAAGTGTTCAAGGCCAGGCTGGAAAGAGCTTTGCACTGCTTGGTCTAGTGTGAGGTGTTCCTCTCCATGGCAGAGGGGGTGGAACAAGATGAACTTTAAGGTCCCTTCCAACCGTCCTATGATTCTGTGATTCTGTGAAGAATAATAAGAGCAAATATAAAGCCTGGTCAATTCAGATGTAGTATTCAGCACTGTAGAGATGCCTTAAATAAACTACAAGGAAAACTACAATTAAGTTTTGACCGAAGCATTTGCATAGAATAGTTAATAAAAAATCACTTACTAAACCTTAATGTTTTTAATGACAAAATGACAATTAAGAGTGACCTAATATGAATATTTAATTAATATCACTAAAAACATGTGAAGTCAAGACTAATTCCAATAACTAATTCTGAGGACTGACTTACTTTTTGACCACTTTGCTTGGTTGTCAGGGGAAAAAACCCCACAATTGTTTTACAGTTCATTGCTGAAAATAAATTGGAGCTAACTTCCTCTTTTCAGGAAAGCCGCACTGCCAGATTAGAACACAAAACATATTTTTAAGGTTTTTTAATTTCTTTTTCCTAGGAATAGTAAAATAACCTGGATGAATATAATTACTATCCAAGAGGCAGCACTTTGAGCTACACATACACCTTTTTATTTTCCAGTAGTCATTGCCAGCGTCCCTACACAATCCAGCTTTGAAGTCTAATTTGGAAATTTTTCCCAGGGCACCAGCCTATGATTTCTTTTTTCCTGGAGCATCCCATGGCTCTCTGGAAACAATGACACATTTGTGCTCCCCAGTGATCCCCACTGTTGCAGAATGGATGTGAGCAGGGGAAATGACACCTCAGTTGTGCGTAAGAGAGGGGAGGGAGCCCACATTGCTGCAGTCCTGGCCCCTGAGGACTGAACTGGATGTGGGTGGGTCAGAGGACAGACAGCACGAACCCAGCGCTGCTGTCGCATCTCCACCTCTGCCTGTAGGCCACGTGCATTTTGGAGGATGGGTTTTGCCTGACAGTGCTAATGAATTTCCTGCTTCTCATAACTTCCATCCTGAGCAGTCCAACTCTTCATGGGACTTGCCCAAGGGAGAGGAGTTGAAGCATTACCAGAGCAGAGCAAAATGCCATCGGCATGTGAAGAGATGGCAGCAATTGGTAAGAAGAGCTGAGTGCCTTAACAGAGCACACAGTACAAAAGACAGCAATAAATTTAACTGCAACCTCTGTTTTTCAGTGGTTGCACTGTCCAGGTGGGAACTGTCAGCATGGCCATACTATTTAGACAAAGAAAATGAGTCCAGCTTGGTTTGAACTCATGATTCAGGCTAATTACAACTATTCTTACCCAAGACAGACCCCTTCCACTCTTTTGGGCAGCCCCAAATTCATAAAGACTATCTTGGAGTTTCCCTCTTTGAAAACTGAGGAGTTCCGTCATATTTGAGACAAAACATGCAAGGAAGATGAAGAGTCTTCTTACTGATCAGGGACATGCAGGGATGGGTCATGATGGGGAAGATGTTGCACCGTTCTGGTGGCATCTCACTTACAGCTTTCAGGGAATCCTCGTACCAGAGACAACTTCTGCCCAGCCAAGTCTGGGGACTGAGTTCCAGGTTGGAAGGGTTAGCAAGTGGTAAAGGGGCCTTACCTAAAAACCACCAGAGACTAGCAGCCAGGTGGCAGTTACCTCCCTGTGTCTGCCTCCTGGGGGAGAAAATGCATGTCTTTCTTCCAAACAGTCGTGCGTTCCTGTGAGTGAGAAATCACGGTGAAATTCCACACTGAAAACTGACTGCAAATGCAGCACCTTCTCACATAACCAACCTGCTCACTCTGTGAATTGTCACTTCTGCTGATTTCAGGTGACTGAAATAGATTCTTACTACCTTCCACCTTCTAGTTGCATAAATCTGACACCATTGAGAGCAAGAGAAGAGAAAAAGGTTTTCTCTTTTTCATCAGCTTTCACATTTCCTTTACCAGGGACAGTGCAGAATGATGCAGAAGACACAGCCTCACATAAGGATCCGAACCAGTTATTAAAAACAATAAATACAGACCCCTACACCATGCCTTTTCCTGGGTTATTTTTCAGAGCAGAGCCACTCTAATGTTTTATAAAATTACTTCCTGAAGACTGCACTTTTGCAGCAGCACAGCTATTTTTAGCATCCAAAACAGACTCTGGAACCACCAACCTAAAAAAAAGCTGTGAGGTACATCAATACCAGCTCACCTAGTATCCTCAACTTTGACCCTGCAGCTATGCTACCAAAGGGTCTTTTAGTTTTTCTGATCTGTCAGAGAATGTCCCAAATGAAGACTTTCTGGTGGAATGCTTCCTCCAACACCATTTAGCAGTCTTGGCATTGAGCTAACATAGAAGGGGAGAGCTATGTAATGAATCCAAGACACCACAGCAGCCAGGTTTTACTTAAGTGCTTTCAGTAAGAGATGAAGGCATGAAGTCCAGGGGAAAGAAGGTCTGATGATGTGTTTGTCATCACATAGCCATGTCAAGTCACCGACGTGTCCCATGAAAATGCTCCGGGCTGTGTGTATATGCCCTGGCAGCAGAAATGGTACTGGTTCTGTTTGCTGCTTTTTAGTGCAGGGTATTTGTATGGCATAGAGAGATCTTCAGGTATAACAAGGCAAAGAGCAAGCAGACAACAGATGATGATTTTGTGCTGCGCAAGGAAACACTGTGAACAAAGCCCAGTGAGCATATAAATCCCCGCCTGGTCAATTATGAAGTTACATCTTTATCTATCATTGTTACCCAGAGGAGGGAAATGTCCAGATCTTGGCAGTTTTGCTACAGCACCAGCTGCAAGACATGCCAATAGCTCTAATTGCTGAAAACCTTGTTGTGGTGATGAAATCGATGCTTTATCTTCACTCTCAGTAACAGCCAGGGATACTGATTTGAAGCCAGAGTCTTTCCTCATGGAGACGTATGCCACTGCAGCAACTGGCTTAATCAGCCCTCTGATTTACGTGGTCACGGATCAAGTCCCCTCCAACTCTTTACACACCCAGCACTCAAAATGCAGATGCCTGTCATTTAAAGGCCTAAAATCCCTGTTTGCCAGACTCCTCACCTGGGGGAAATTATTTCCAAATCCCTAAGCTAGGAACCAGAATAGCTGCTGCTGGCACCAGTGCTGAACCAGTCAGTATTTCAAGCCATGGCCACTGCTCCCAGCCTTGTGCCAAGCTCTGCAGCAGCTGTGCCTGAGGGGACTGATGCCAAACCATCCATGCCCTCCCCACAAGTCCCCAGCACACTTGGAGAGGTGGTGAGGGAGAAAGAGAAATAAATAATTTCCTCTCACTTCTTGTCTTCCCCCAAAATGGGATGTGGTCCCTTCAAGGCACCTGGACGAGCTGCTCTTCTGCTCAGGGACTTCAAGGGAAGCTTCAAAAGTTCATGAGGAGGGAGAGGGATCTTGCCACCCATTTTGGGCTAGGAAGAAATATACAGCTTCCAAAGCTGACAGATGTTCACTGTGGTGTTAGGTGGAAAAGATTGCACCTCCACAATGCAGCCTGGCCTCACCACCAGCAGGACAATGTCTCCTGCACATATCCCAGGCCAAAGCAACCAGGACATCACCTCCCAAGAACGTTTCCCAGACATGACCAGTAACTAGCTAAGCTCCACAGGGCAAACCCCTGGTTTGGATATTGTAGGATGGACTGCAAAGCCATGGCCAGCCAAGTTGACACCTACTTTTCAGGATTTGAATAAGAACTGTCTCCATACTGTTTCTTCTGCTCAACATCTTGTGGGTTGAGTGAAGAATAATATGGGACAGAATTTTTGCTGGGAAGATTGACTCTTTTACCAAGAGCCAAATAATCTATGATGTTTGTGAACTAAATTGGGGCTTTTTTGGGATAATGAAGGCCATATTCCCAGGACAGTTTTTAGTCCACTTCCCTTTCACCCATGTACAGAGATGTGAGGTGTAGGTAAGGTGCAGATCTTAAAGAAAGGGGTAATAGGTAGTGCTGAAGCAACAGTGGAGAAATAACAAGTGGTGATGTCACAAATTAATACTTTAGGGTCACTCAAGGAATCACCATCAAAGATATTAGCAAAAATGGGTTTAATATTAATTTATAAAAATGTGCATAAACAAAGTTCAGTGGCAAGGTTCACTCCATTACCTACCACATGGATGAAACATACAAAGGCAAATCAAGTTAGAATCCATTTAGAGTGACAGAGACCAAAGATGCAGCAGGGTAGGGGAGGCTCTGCCCTTGAGTCATGAAGCTCAGAGTGGACGCCCTTGCTTTCTAAACTCATGATGGACCCTAGCTGCAGCTAGGGCCAGTCTTAGTCTCAGACAATAGTTTGTATCTAAAGGAATCAATTACATGATTTCATTAGCATTAATTTAGCATGCTGTCAGCCACTTACCAAGGATCTGTTGCAAAGAAGGGATCTCTCTGCCTTGGGTAAGGAAGGATATCTCAATCTCAGCTAAAGAATCTCAAACCTTGAGAGGCATCCCAGCTCCAGTGGAGATCACACTTACGCAGCCACACTGCCTAGCAGGGAGAGCTCAATTAGGCTGTCATATTTATGGGATAAAGCAGCTGGCTCACAGTTCAAGGGCATACAGCTGGAAAGGTAAGCATGAGACTCCTTGTACCCACACATATGAGTCTTGGCAAAACCACCTGCTACCCTTGCATTAACAGCATGATTGGTGTTCCAAGTTCATGTGCATTGATGCTCCCTGGGTCACTCTGCCCCTTTGTGGGTTCCCTGGGAGAGATTTTGTCCTGCCTATGGCCCAGATCTTTACGTTCTTGGGAGTTTGTACCAAACCATTGCTAGTTTGGTTAAGGAGGCTGAGTGCATCCATCACAGGTGAATGCTCTGAGTCTGCCAATTTGTCAAATCTGTCTAGTTTGTCAATTTGTGCAAATCAACAACAGTGAAACCAAGTAAGCTCAATCCACTGGGGAGTTGACCCTTTACTGCAAACACTTCCAGATTCTCAGCTGCCACGAGGATGAAACAGCAGGCTGGTTCTGTACCCATCTGAGCGACTGCATTCAAATACTTCCAAATATTTTTAATGTTCCTTTCTTGCTTGTCAGGGTTACATATCCTTGGATAGGGTTTCTATAACAGGTTTCTAACATCCTTCTGCATACCCTTAAAATTGCCTGTAATGTTAGAGAGAGCTCTAATTTTGCATAGTTTAAACCAGTCATAGCTGCAGAGCTGTTATATCCTGTGCATCTTGCCTCAAGGCACAACATAAATGAAAGTGGAGCTAAGAATAGGGCCTCGTGTCTCAGCTGAGGAGAGAAGCATGTGCCTGCCTACATAAGGAGAAGTAGGTTATGTTTCTAATAACAAGCAACTTTTTTCTTTCTCTTTTTTTATGAAGAAAAAAATAAAGTGTCAAAAGTATCAACGGATTTGAACTGATCTATTCTCCTTGCCTCATTCCTAAGCAGATAAACTATATATATACAAGAAAAACAGGCAGACAGAAAATTCCCAAAGGAGAATCCTGTCTTGTTTAAGATATAATGAATTCAGTCTTCAGAGACCATGAAGTCTGAGAGTTTTTAAGCTCTGTAATATCAGCTGAATAATTATCTCACAAAATGCATTTGTGTAGGTGAAGTCCCTCTGGTTTGGTTGTTTTCCTGCTATGAAATGGAAAGCTGCTAACCCCCCGGAAAGAAAAAGCACATGGAAATCAGAGAACATCAAGTTTGTGTAAACACTGCTTTCCACTTGTATTCTTCACTTAAGTCTTGGTGATGAAACACCTTAGAAATAAGGCTTCTCTGTGACACAGACTTCTCTCCCAGTTGGCATGTGCAGACAACCAGAGTGAAACATTAAAATAAGGAAAATTAAACATGTTGCCAAACAGTTGAGTGTTAAACATGTCATTAACTGAAAATCTTACACTGGGTTGAAATGCAGACATTTCAGAAAAACACCCTAATCAAAAAATTTTTTTGTTACGTTCATTAAAAGTAGAGTATTACTTGAATTGCAAAGTGCCTGTGTCATTAACTTGATTAGTTTTTTTCAGATGTAGAATATTTTACATTTAGGAGATAAAATCTGGCAGCATGGCCCTGTGGATATGGAACTGGATTAAGAATTAATCCGTTAATTGGTCGGGCAATTGGGCAAAGTACATAATCCCTCTGCATGATTCATATTTCTTCATCTTTAATACAGAGTTTTTATGCACTCCAACTTTCCCGAAGTGTTTTGATTTACACAGATAAAAGGCTTATATTAATTACTATAGATGAATGCTGAAATGCCATAAAAGCATTGCTTAATGAAATATTGATTTAAAAAATATCAAGTAGGACTAAGTCCTTGCCTTAGATGTTGAGGAAATGCCTGTGAAGTAGGGGTCTCAGATCAGGCTTCTCAGAGACGATTCATGGCTCTGAACAGAGGAGCAGACAGTATACTCAGAAGTACTGAGTTGTTCAGTGGAAAAGCCAAGCCCTGGGTCTCCTAAATGACCATCTGGGATTGCCATTAACAGTCCAACCACAGGCACCTGAGATGCCACCAGTGCTCATGGCAAGATCCCTAGCAAGGACTCCAGTGTCTTCAGGCTGGTTTTTTTGTTAAGTGGAAATGAAACCTAGGGGATTTGAAGGCATAATTTCATCTCTTTGCAAAAAGCTTCCAACTGTGTACTCTGTCTCTGTTAGTGGAGAGTGCTCTGGAGCTGGAGGGGCGGAGGGAGCATTTAAAGGTTAGTAGCTAATGAGGTTGTGTGGAATCAGAGAGACCAGAGACACGAGGAGGAGGAGGAGGAGGAGGCAGGGTTTCTGATAACTAAATTAGGGAATCAACAGAGAGCTGTTTAAGCCTGTATTTGCAGAGACATTTACAGTAACCCACAAACACCTACAGTTTAATGTACCGTGGGTATTTTACATGGCAGTGGTATGCTGAAGCATTTCAATAATGTAATAAGGAATTTTAACCATAAGAGCAATGTGACAACAGCCTTGTAATTTATGTTTTATCATTAGAAGTGCTTGAAAAGAGGTTGAAAAGCAATCTGAAACATCTGAGAGGTGGAAAATCATGTGAGCATTAAATTAAATAATTAAACTAAATAATTTCACCTTTTTACCCTCACAGTGAGGAACTGTGACACCTTTATTTTTATGTTTCTATTATAGTCCTTCTGTGAATTCTGCCCTTTTTTGTGTTACTGCAGTTTCCTCTTACCATTCTGCATTTTACACTCCTTTCTTTATGCTATTTCATGTATTGGAGGGCACTGAGATAAAACTGACCACAACCGTGTTTCCTGAAGCTACCATGAATGCTGCCTAAAAGTTTATCATTCTAACTAGCTTTTCTTCCCTGCCAGAAAATCACTGGGAAGAGTGGCAACGGACGAGCATGGCTAACTCAGATCTGAAGCCCTGAGGCTGCATCTGCCAGCGCATCACAGGTCACAGAGCCAGCGAGTCTGGCAGTGTTGCTTATCCACCAGAAAAACAGAAGAGACACATGCAAAGCCATGCTCATACCTTTGTCTGCTTCCCAGCCTAGATCTGTGGTTTCTGAAATGAAACCTGGCTGCTGGGGAGGCCGATGGCACAACATGGGCGTTAGTGTTTGCACCACACTGGGGCTGCAGATGAGCCCCTGGAAACCACCCAGGGCTTTGGGCTGCAGAAAGCCAGCTGAAGCTCTGAGAAACCCCTGACTAGACTTCAGTGCAGCCAGGTATTTTATCACACGTGTAATTTTAATTGCATCCATAATCCCACTGAAGTCTGTAGGGCTATTCACATCTCTCCATTTAGGCACTTTCTGTAAGTGCTTTGTTCAATCTGTCCCTGGAAGCTTATAGATTTTTTTTTTTAACCATGTTTAGACCTCTTACCCCACACAACAGTTTGACAAGTTTAATTAACAACCCCAATGCTACTTAAGTGACCCAGAAGCACAGCTTAAAGCACAGATGGAAGTCAAGACAGATCAAGTGAAGGAAGATAAAAATCCAGCCGGGTGAAACTCTAACCTTGTATCGAGTGCCTATGCCACAAGTATCCCAGCCAGCTTCTTAGAGACCCTCGCAGGGGTGACGTGATATTCAGCAGGAGCCTGAGGCACTGAGGTTTGGCACATAATAGCAGAGAGAGCAGACTGAGAGGTGAACAAAAGAGGAAGAAAACAATACACGTGCAGCGAATGTCTGGTCAGCCTGCAGAGCCCACCCGCAATGTGTTTGAAGGCAGGGGATGTGAGCTCTCCTGCACAAGGGGTGTGAGCTCTCAGCCCTCTGCAGCTCTGCATGGTACATCAAGAGGAGTGATTCAATACAACAGAAATTACAGAAGGCAACAAAAAAATCCCACTACATTTACTGGTTTATGGAGTGGGGAGTGGGAAGTCTCTCATTCATCTAATCTGCAGCAATGCATTTCTGGTTTTTTGTTGGTGTCAGTGAGAGAGCTGCAGGCACAGAGGCTCAAGGCACAGTAGTTCATGTATTCTCTCAGGATATTCTGTGCCATGTACAAGGGCCACTGATAAAAAGAAATCAAACCCAGCAGAGAGCAGCTTAGGGTTCAGCTTTGCCTTTTCTGCTGGTATCCAGAGTGCAGTCCTCCATCTCCGTGACTGCCCTGCACTAGCTTTTTCTTGGGTTAGCCTGGTCTCTGATCCTACAACTGCAGACAATACAGAACATAACAGAAGCATAAATAAAAAAATCTCCACGGAAATAATTTAAAGGGATGATCCAGAAATAGACTGAGTTCTCATCCAGGGCTTCAGTTTTAGTAGTGATGGTGGCTTTGATGTGCCTTCTTCAGACTCCATGCTAAATTCATACATCCATCTCATTTTAAAGAGTGGGAGAATTAATCCTGATTTTAGCTCTGTCACTTCAGGGAACGTACACGAAGAAGGAAACAGCCCACTAAAATAGATCTGAACTCAAGTCATGAGGTGAAAGTCTAATGCTTTATGAGTATCCATTTAGTATCTAGTGAAAGTACAGAATATCCTAGATTTTATCCATCTGATTTTATAGTTCTCTGAATAATGGAGACAAATCTGAAAGCTAGATCTATTAAACTCTTCATATAAAAACAAAAGCTGGGAATCAGCAAAAAAAAGGAAAGTGTGAAAAGTTTCACTTCAATTCCCTTTTTTTTTTTTTCCCCACTGTAACTTCTCTCCCACTATCACTTCAGTGATTCAAATTCTACTCCACCATCTGTTCTGAGAAGAAACAAATGCAATGCGTCTAATTTCTGGAAATTCTGAAACAACCTGGGTAATCTTCTTCCAACAAAGAATCTGAGTACGAGTCAGCTTTCTGATCTTTATATTATACAAGAAAATGCAGCTGAGACTGGATCAAAAGAATGCTTATAGAACTGAAAGCAAACATCCCAATATAGACCAAAAAATATACATACTCATTCCCTGCTCTGCCTAATGCACCCATGACCTCAAGTGACAGGGTAGTGTCTCACTCAAGCTGCCAGACTGTGTAACAAGTCTGAAGGATGTTCATAGGAAAGTTCTGAAGAAAGTTCCCTCAAACTCTGGATTAAAAGTTTAAAGTGAGTATTGAATCTGTAATCTAACTTGGCAGATTTGAAACCATGTTTTTAACCTTGTCAGCTGCCCATGAGTTACACAGCATGAAAAGCATCCCTTCCCTTTGATGGCCAAGGCAACTGTACATCATCTTTTCACCATGATCTTTGAGGGACATGACAGATGAGCCTCCTCCATGTTCCTGTTCAATGCTGAGAGGTGCAATTTTACTGACAATGCACATAAGCCCCTCTCCAGGAAAAAAGAGTTTTCAAAAAAATAGATCAAGAGGGGAAAAAAGCCTGTTGGAAGAACTTCTGCACTTTTTCATCTGCATTCCTAACTTAGCTTCTTTCCACATATTAGCCTCTAGGTTTACACAGGGGTAACAGATCAGAGTGAGAAGAAATAGAGCCGTTATTCCTCCCATTAAAGATAAGCATAAGTAGTTATGCAAGCACCCTACAGACTGCTGGTTAAATGTACAGTGACTAACCAGACACCATAGCAAGGGGTCTTTGCTTCCAAACACCACATCTGCCAAACATTGCAGACTTACCTTATACTGGTCTATAAGGCAGGTAACTGCTTTTCAGATTCCCTCTGAGGAAGAGCTTGATGCATCAGCCCAGGCACCGGGAAATAAAGCCTGGTTGGGACTTCAGTCACTTCTGCTGGAGATTTCTCTTTTGCCTTACAGGCTTCAGATAGGTGGTTTCTAAGTCACTGGCTAGTGTGGGCAAAATCTGGCTTGCAGATGTACAAACACAGCCAGTGGAAGTCTGAAACAGCTGATAGTTTTCTTCTCTAAGTACATTTAAGAGATATACTTAAAAGTCTTCTGACAGCCAACACACACCTTACTTTTTCTTTGCCATGTGTGTATGGTCCAGACAGAAATGATGACAGTGCTACTTTTGGAAATAATGGGTATAGGAGTCACCTTAAGAGTGAGCTTCTGTGGCAGTTCTTAGCATGACACTATCCTGATGAATAGCACCCAGCTGAAGTTTAGCAGTTAGAGCATTTGCCTCTGCCACTTCCCTCCTGGAATCTTGACAAATAAGTAAGCAGCCTCAGTGCAAAACAGAATTATTTCAGTTCACAGGAGAGTAGTACCCACAGGCCCCTTTCAGAATCTAGACTGCCTTACTCTGTCACTGTACAAGCAATCCTATCCCAAAGTATAAAAAGATTACAAGTCAGATAAAATCAAGTGCAAATAAAAACTGCTCCACGCAGCACCCTGAGTGACCAGTTATGTAAGAAAAGGAAATGGAAATCGCTTTAAAATTATTCACAAAGTACTGGAAGATGAGGCCAGTAGATGAGAGGGAGAAGAATACAAATGATTCTTTGCAAGTTTAAAATGAATCATTTGTCACCACTGATCTCCAAAAATCTGTGATCCTAAACCATTATTTTAGCTAAAACAATATTCTTGTTTCAACATCTTCCACACTGCCAAGACTAAGTGAACCCTACATCATCACAGCAGAGGAAACGATTTCAGAAAAGGGTTCTTATTACATTGCAATAACAGAAAGCATCTTCATGGCCCACTGCAGGGCTATGCAGAGCTACCTGCACCTGCTTCTGCAGTGTTTCCATGTTTATCAGTCTGTCTACACAATTCTGCTGAGAAGCAAAATATATTAGCCTGTGTAGTGGGCTGATCTTCTGTGGCTGCTTCAGCACCCCACCTAGCCCAGCTATCTCTGCACACCACTGCTTTGACCTGCCTGTGTTCCCACTTTTTATTTTCATTTGCTGTGGAACAGACATTGGATATCCTTTCCTCTAGAAATCCTATGTGGCAGCACCCAAGTTCCCTAATTAGGACAAAACTGGATTCAAAAGACATAACAAACACTATTAAAAATAGATCCATCTGCATTAATGGCCTCTACATAACAAATCTGGATCTCAACTGCATTTAAGGGCCATAATATCATTCATATTGTAACAATGTAAATTCTTACACAATTACTTATTTTTACTATCACAACTAGCTACTTCTATAGTATTCAAGGAGAGGCATGATATTAAAACAGAAGTCTTGGGAAGTGAGTGCTATTTCTTTCGGACATCCACTCTCCAAAAGCCAGCCTTGCTTGGTTGATTTCCCTTGAAAAGATTATCCATATTAAAAGATGTACCAAAACAAACAAATGCTTTGTTTCCGTTTCAATTTAGGCTCCATTTTAGCTAATGAGGCAGACATTGAAGCTGTACTTTGACTACTTGGCTTTTATGGAACAAAGAATAAGTACTGCCTTGCATGTGGATTTTATTACTGTCAGAGAAGAGATCTTCTTCTTCTTTTTTACTTATATTACTAGACACCACTGTCACATACTGACTTTTAAGGTTTTTACAATGGGTTAAGATAACTCCACAGATGAAGGTTGATGGAATTCAAAGCAGCAAATAACTTTTCATCTGCCTCCTACCTCAGCTGACCATTTACCTTTCTGGATCCAACAGGGGATGTGAGCGAGTACTGCCTCTATTTAAGCTGGCAATGCCTTAAATGCCTTTAAAATGGATCTCAACAGAGGCAGTAGACAAGATCCTGTAATAGTTTAGTTCCCTGTCCAATTTATTACCTGTCACCCTTTTAGATATTGCCAGATCCCTGAAACACTACAGTTCTTTTCACTTCATATATGTGACACTTGAAAAATAATTTGATAGCACTTTGTGGTGAAATGAACTCCACTCAAATAAAAATTCTCTATCCTTCCACCTCTGACCCCACTCCCAAGTCCAAATCAGCAACAGACCCCAAGGACTAAGGTTATGAATTCATATCAATTTGAAAAGATATAAAAAACAATTTAAGTGAGCACAATCTGCCCTTCAAAAGAAAACCAAAAAACAACAGAAGCCTAGATCTGTGCCAAATTCGAACACTCTTCAAGCATAAAAGCTATCCCACCTGGACATCCCATCAGATGGATGCTTCTTGGGTACCTTCTAACTTCATCAACAAGGGGCATATTCAGTAGCTCTGTCTACAAGTTTGAGTAACCATGTGTCTACAAATTCAAGATTCAGCTTCATCCTTTGACTTTATTTCAGGGCTTTGCAAGGAGAAGCAAAAATCCTTGGGACTGAAATTCCATGTAGCTTTAGCTTTAGTTCAAGCAACCTTTGGCCTCTCTTTTATGAGAAACTCCCTATCCCTTTATATCCTTGTAAAAGTTTTCACAGCCTGAAGATGTCTCTTGGGAAAAAGGTGAATTAAGAGCTATCTTTATCTTTAGTGGGCAGCACATTTAAAGCAATTCTTCTTTTATGGATCTTCAGTGTAACAGAGCAGTACTAGAGGAGTAAGTACAGTCTAACATCTGATACTTGGGATCCTGCAAAAAGAGAGCAAACTTCCTAACAATCAGATCAAAGTTAAGAACACAGGTTGTATAAACAGTAACACCAAAAGCTGGTAAAAAAGTCCCCCCCAAAAAAACAGGAAAAAAAAGCCACATACAGAAACAAGAACCCACACCACAAAACAAAACAAAAACACAACAAAGAGAAATGAAGATAGGAAAAAACTACAGTTATGCTGTCTGGATGCTAAAAACAATAGATAAGAGAAATAGTTGGGTGAATAAAGGAGGACATAGTCACCCACCTCACACCTTCCCAACAAAGCAAGAAATCATTGCCCAAGAGCTGAGATTAATATAGACCTGAGAAAAAAAATCTGATTACCATATTGATGCTTATTTACAACACAGAACTGGGAAACCAGGAAACCTTGGAAGACTACCTAGGAATTTAATCCTCAGAGACCTGTCACACCATGTGTTCCTGAAAAATAATTCTGATAGAAAATAAGAACTATCCCTGTAAATGAGTAATGTGAGAACAAGAAAAGGTGAAGACACGCCAAACTCAGGGCTGGCATAAAGAATGTACTAAATGACATGCCTTGACTGAGAGAAATTTAGTATCAGAAGCTCTCCATGGGGAAGAAGAACAAGTAGGTGTCAGAGAGCAATCTGAGAAATGGTGACTCGGAAAAGGAATTTACCTACAAGATAAACAAAGGCTTTTAGCAGGAGTTTAAGCAGGAGTCACAGTACTGCAGTCCACATTACAGAATGATGCCAGAAGGAGCCGAGCCCCACCTGCTTGCTGAGCTCTCTCCTTACCAGGACCACCAAACCCTAAATCCAGCTCCTAAGTGGAGGACATCAGCTCATCTGCCACACAGAATGGACTAACATTGACCCTTTGAAGCCCAAGCAGTCACTACACATATCTGTATGGTGACTATGGATATAGGTAGCTATGGGTGAAGTCTGGGAAAAGAAAATAAATATGGAAATGATGATGAACTGTGAAAAGTGGAGAGGGCAAAGATGCAAAGAATGATAAAGTCAGAGCTGATCAGGTGGGAACAAGCTGCTGAAGTGCTCTTAAAAATTTATTATTAAATGAGTCATCCATTTCCAAATGCCAAAATGACTGCATCCAAAAATCTTTTCATTAAGTGTCAGGTAAACACCAAGATCCCTGAGCTTTTCCAGTATTTCC